>OZ020262.1:12923547-13468096 GCA_963971285.1 Astropecten irregularis | reverse complement strand
GGTTTTTTTTCTGGGACACCGTGTATATGGGGAGTCGTCTAGCAATACTTTGGTATAGCATACCGAAACCTTCACAGATTTAACCTATAACTTACAGGGTATATGGTGATGGTAGAAACATACCGATAACATGTTTGCCTGAAATGCTGTTTTATCAAGAAAAAAAAGAAGAGTAAAACCAGTGACCAAAATTATTTTTGATCATTTAGAGATCAAAATAAAAGGGAAAAGACTTAAGAAATACTGTGGCTGTTTTTCACTAGCCTGTTAGTGGACACCGTATTATGGGACTGAAATTTTCACAGATGACTGTTACTGTATCTTCCTTGATTATTTTCGCCCATGAATCTGTATTTCTTTGATAAAAACCAAAGTATGATACTACATGTACCTTTAAGATGGTGACCCGTAAGCCTAGTGGGCCAAGCGTAACAGGAAACAAATGCTAGAAAAATATTTTACCCATATAGTTTGGCAAACGTGTTTTGTTATTTTATAGACCTTCACTATTAAGTACAGGCCTTAAACGTGATGAATACAGTTCAAAGTTTGGGGTCGACGATTGTGTTGTGTGCACAATAGGACGCTATTATTGTACATTCGTACCACTAAGGGCTTATGACCTGACTGAATTTTCTTTACATTTCAGGTTATTTCGCTCATTATTTGGTATAATAAAAGAAATCCTGCACCGTGTTTATTTCCATAGCCACGGTAATGCACAAGGCCTCGAGTACCAGTGTTGGAATATAAGCCAAGCGTGAGTGGGTCAGCCGACTAGTGTATACGGACTGTACATGGATGTTACTTTACGTAAGTGCATGATTCAAAATAATTGGAAATTGTTCAACCTAAGAGTGGCCCAGAGAAGAATGATATCCGGAGAATGAAATCGAATTACAAACGAAAAGAACCCAAGCTAACAAGTGACCGTTGGAGCTATTTCATGATACCGAACAGGCCTTACAAAACGAGTTCGTTCAACCGGCACTATACAACCAAGGTTTGACACCATAAATAATGGACCGGCTGGCCATGGGTATATCGCCAGGTAGTTTGTAGCAAAGATCCTATAGGCCTATGGTCTAAGCACTTTGTATTGCCTCAAATTGTGGTATCAGTTTTGTTTTACTGACAAGGAGTTACATATTATACGGCGTTACCTCAGTTTAATACACTCAGGTTAGCTGGTACCGAGACCCAGTCGTATTTAGGTAAGTTAGTTTACTGTAGAAGCTGAGTACCAGCTACCCTGAGTGTACTAAATTGAGGTAACCCCTATAATACAATATACTATAACCTTTTTAAACGGGACAATTCCCAAATTTAAGGTATAATCATGATTTGGTAAAGGTCACAGAACAGCGCTCATACTTTGTCTGATCCAATATGTACATGAAATAAGAAGCCTGTGAAATTGTGAGCTCAGATCAATCAGACATCTGAGTCATGAGAAAATAGCGAAAAACCTACTAAATTTTTCTTATAAAAAAAAATGGTTTTGATCTTACCCGAGATCAAAACTGTTTTCGGTCTTTGTTTTACTAATTTCTGGATAAATACAGCATTTCAGGCGGAAATATTTTAACGGTATGTTTCTACATCACCATCTTCATACCAGTCTACGTTAATCTGTGAAAATTTCTGTTTGGGTATGTTACCAATCATGTACTGAACCTTTTAGGGCATAAGGGCAACAAAACAACCTATATCTCTATTTTCACTTGTAATCATCACAATTAAGGCAGTTTATTATTATTTACTTATAAATAAAAGTTGTAAACTATTCATACCAAAGAAACCCTTTGACTATTGTGCCCTTTCATGGCCTTAGGCCATTTGGAACATGTAGGAAAATATTAGAAAAGGTCTGCGACTGTAATAACATGGAGCCATGCAAGTTGTACAGTATGAATAAGATATATTTGGGGAACATTTGAATCACAAATGGCCATTTTACAACGGTCATGCATGATCTAATATGATGCAGGTCAAAAGTCAGAAGTACACAAGTAATAGGATAGAGTTAAAAATGATCATTGTGAATATCGAATGGAATGATAAAACAGCGTACTACAGAATACATGCATGTGCTTTTTGGAGTTGATCGTTGTAGAATTTCTTTATGTTAGAGACTCAAAGGGATACATAATGGTGCAAGGGATAATAACAGGTAGCGAAATATTATGCGTATAATTACAAATGGGGTATTAGGGAAACACGTTAGCATCTAAAAGTGAGGGAGACGTCAGGAATTAGGGTGACTTTTCGATGTCTCCCTAAGGTACCAGCTACCTTTTAACGACGGACATAGTTTTATTGACCATATTTTAATAGAAGACAGACAATGCTCTCAATATGAACATATGTCAATTTCAAGTTCATTGGTTTGGAGGATGTTTAGAAATAGGTAAGTGAAGTTTGTGCACGTCCCTATGGGAAAGTCTCCCTAAGGTCCCATCCTCGGTTATTATTTTGTATTAATACCATTATCAACGATCAAAAAATGTATTATTCACTATAAACAAAAAAGGCAGATAACTGGTGTATTTGTGACCTTTGAGTTATATCAAAATATCATGAAAAATGGTATTCTTGATTCAAAGATAACCAAATACATCTTATCACATTGAACTGCCACATACAGCTGCAGACCTTTTCATTATGTGATCAGGGGTCGATTTTAACAAACTCATCGTAAACTTATACTATCAATCGTAGGACTTATGGTGCATTGCAGCTCTATGTAGGATACGATGGGTTATCCTTCGTAACCGTCGTTACGATCGATCGTAGGGCTTCGTGAAATCGACCCCAGGCTCTTGACGTAAGGTCATGCTATTAAGGAACATGTTACTTTGGCATGAAATACGAATGGTTTAAAATTAAGCACAACTAATATTTGCATGTTTTGTTACTCCCACCCCTTAAAGGTATAGTACAGGATTGGTAACTATACCCTAACGAAATGTTCATAGATTTATGTATAACGTTCAGGATATGGGTATGGTGCTGTTAGAAACATAGGGTCCATATAACGTTAATCCATTTTTCGCCTGAAAATTGTGTATTTATCCAGAAATTAGTAAGACAAAGACAGAAAACAGTTTTGATCTCTGGGTAAGATCAAAACCATTCTTTATGCTTTATAAGAACATTTGAGTCGGGTTTTTGCTCGTGACTCAGATGTCCGATTGCTGAGCTCAAATTTTCACAGGTGTGTTATTTTATGTACATGTTTGATTAGACAAAGTGTGAGTGGCAATCATGTTTTATACATAAAAGTTTCCTGTAATCAAATTGTGGGTATCTTCATACCCTGAAAGTTAAACGTAAATCTGTGAACATAACTGTTTGGGTATGTTACCAATCCTGCACTAAAAACATATTTCAGGTTTCGCAGTTTTAACATGTTTTATTTTTTTCTCCCGATGCAGACTAAGCTACTGAACGTTCATCGTAAACAATGACTATGAAATACAAACCCTCCATGCGTTCCATTATGTGGGCCGGAGTGGTTTTCGGAATTTCTTTTACTGGTAAGACTGCTTGAAACTTTGAAAAAATATTGTCTACTGCAAAGGCATATATACATCATTATTTTTGAATGCATACACCAAGTGTATGAAGGGTGACTTGAAGGAATTAAAGGTGTATGATTGGTAAAGGTCCAAGAACAGCACTCACACTTTGTCTGATCCAGCATGTAGGTCTGAATGAATTTGTGGAAGAATTTAAAGCTTATAGAGCTTATGAAGGTCAAATAAAGTCGGACCAGCTCTGTGTTCGACCACGAACACTTTTAAAAATGTCTAGTTTGTAATTTTCTGGGGTTTTTTATCAACATTTGTGTATGTCATTATTCAGCTATTTAAACTTCGAGTTTGATTTATATTCGATCGGCATGACAGCAGCACGGCGAACTCATTGGCGTAGCGGCCGTTATTGTCACATCACAATCTTGGGAATTATCAGTATTCCTGTGCCAGTCTGTGAGTAAAACACTGGACTTCGTGTACTATAAACTCTTGTGCGAAAACCACCACCAATAATGCAAAACATCACAAGAACAGCTAGAAAATCTCAAACTTGAAGAGGCCTTTTGATAAATAAATGGAGATACGGACGGGGACTAGAGGTGTTGGAGTAGAGTCCTCAGATATTAGTATAGAGTACTCCGAGTACTTCAAGGTCTGAGTACTGGGCCGGGTCCGAGTACATAGCTGTTGAGTCCAAGTCCTAAGTATCGAGTCCGAGTACATTCAAGGAGTACGAGTACTCCAACACCGAGGACTAGATGTACAACTGAAATGTATAACACTTGTTTGTTATGGTTTTTTATTCGCCATGGAGCTCATAAATCAATGCTTCCTTCATTTTTGATATATTCCTCTCTCTATAGGTCTCATTTTACTGCATACATCAGCAGTGATCAAGTTTCCCACTTCGAAGTTCATCAGCAGCTTCGACGAGCACGTGACCCCGGCAGGTCAGAATACTTCACATCATGGACGAACGTCAGTAAATTATACAACCGCGTCAGATCATCAGCGGCCGGTAACTCAGCGACCGGTCTCGTCAGATCAAACACCGGTATCGTCAGGTCAACGAACGGTTTCGTCAGATCAGCGACCGGTCTCTACGGATCATCAACCGGTTTTGTCAGATCAGCAACCGGTTTCGTCAGATCAGCAACCGGTCAGGTCGGAACAGCGACCGGTCTCGTCAGATCAAACACCGGTATCGTCAGGTCAGCGAACGGTTTTGTCAGATCAGCAACCGGTCAGGTCGGAACAGCGACCGGTCTCGTCAGATCAGACACCGGTATCGTCAGGTCAGCGAACGGTTTTGTCAGATCAGCAACCGGTCTCTACGGATCATCAACCGGTTTTGTCAGATCAGCAACCGGTTTCGTCAGATCAGCAACCGGTCAGGTCGGAACAGCGACCGGTCTCGTCAGATCAGACACCGGTATCGTCAGGTCAGCGAACGGTTTTGTCAGATCAGCAACCGGTCTCTACGGATCATCAACCGGTTTTGTCAGATCAGCAACCGGTTTCGTCAGATCAGCAACCGGTCAGGTCGGAACAGCGACCGGTCTCGTCAGATCAGACACCGGTATCGTCAGGTCAGCGAACGGTTTTGTCAGATCAGCAACCGGTCTCTACGGATCATCAACCGGTTTTGTCAGATCAGCAACCGGTTTCGTCAGATCAGCAACCGGTCAGGTCGGAACAGCGACCGGTCTCGTCAGATCAAACACCGGTATCGTCAGGTCAGCGAACGGTTTCGTCACTGACATGCTCACAGGCGGACATTGAGAAGAGACCAAAGACTATTGTATTAACTACATCGAATGCTGGATTCCTGAACATAACATTGAACATGCTCGAAACCATCAAGAAAACCCGAGCCTGTCCAAATATTACGATCGTTGCCGAAGATAAGCAGTCTTACGGCATACTGAGGACGATGTCGAAATCGCGAGTAGAGTTGAACGTGATGCTCACAGAGTCGGGACTGTCCAGCCCCGACAAACTTTTATTCGGAAAGCCGATTTACATCAAATTTGTAAATAAACGCCCTCGTTATCTACTGAAATTTCTTGAACTGGGTTATGAAGTATTATTTGTTGATGTCGATACAGTCTGGTTCAAGGATCCCTTTCAAGACTCGGATTTTCAAGGGGATTTTGACATGGCCTTCCACGACGAATTTGCTGCTCCACGATCTGTATTTTGTGATGGTTTTGCGTATTATCGCCCGACGGAAAACACTCTTCGCGTGGTGAGGGAATGGGCGAATTTGCTGGAGACAACGGAAAAGCGAACACCCGATCAACTCGTTCTGAATCGTCTGCTTTCAGATGGCATTAAAGCAGATGGTTTGAAAGTAAAAACCCTAGATTCAAATCGCTACCCAGACGGAAGGATCCTTCGTGACCGTAGCAAGAGCTGGGTAGAGAAGTCACTGTATAAAGCTTATGTTATACATATGAGCTACGTGATTGGATACGAAGCCAAAGAAAGGAAGTTAAAGGAACTGGGATGGTGGTTGATTTAAAGCAAAAGACATGAAACTGACACGTTCCAAGTCTCGGTTTCAGTGACGATGAGGCTGGAAAATAGACTAGATGCCCTTTGTCATTATCGTTTTGGATCAAACCACTTAACCTATGGTTTAATAACCATCCTGTAATAGGCGATTTTAATTGCTGTTGGTTTTGATGAATAATAAATAAATTAAATAAATAAACAGTACTTATAGCTATAGTCTTAGATTCATCTAAACAAATTAAAGTACTAAAAACAACTAGACATTGTGGTTGTGGGAACAACCACTAGGTGTTCGGGGTCTCATTTCGTACTGGAACAGTTATGAAAATGTTTGATGGAACGCGTGTATCGCATAATTATTGAAATACACTTAAACTGTGTGACTGAGCAAGTACTGATCATGCTGATTGCACAGTGTATTCGTACATGTACACTGACTGATAGCGTATAGAAAATGGTGTCACCTTTAAATAATGTAAAATTGCCCGGACGATAACTTCCGTTTAGTTAATCACAAACAACTGAAAATTTGCAGAAATCATCGAATGCGTACAATGTACACAATTTGCAATTTGCACTGATGTACGTCATGTAATTACTGAATAAACAGTATTTGAATAATTACATCATGTTTCCTTTAAAAACGCATAACTTCCGGTTGAATGATGTCACAGATTTCAAACTTCACACATATGTCAAGGTGCAATAGTGCTTTAAACTAACCAAATTTGGCGGAAATCCGTTGTTTACTTTTGGATTACGTAATCACTGTATATCTTTAATCCACCATAGAGGGCGCTATACAGCCCGTATGACGTCATCGTTTATATTTTCTTAAAGCTTAAAACCTACTCTATCTTTTTGCAAAGCAAATGTATGTGCCCAAAACCTTTCCGATTTTGAGTTATTTTGAGTCAAAGTTCAACTTCCGGTAACACCGGAAGTGAAGGTCATTTGTACACAACATTGAATATATTAATTGTTGAGATTCATGTGGTGAGTAACATATGTCAATATCAAAATCGTAGGTCATGTGGTTCTCAAGTTATAAAGCACCAAAGTTTTTCCTAAAAACGCGCGTAATTTGATACCTGATGACGTCATCATGACGTCAATCTTCTAGGCACAACTTGGCATCACTACCGAAGTTCCCACCAAGTTTCAGGTCAATATCTTATACCTGTCACCAAGAAGTCCTGCTGACAAGTTTGAGCGGAAGGAGAAAAAAAAAAAAAAACTAGACATTGTGGTTGTGGGAACAACCACTAGGTGTTCGGGGTCTCAATTCGTACTGGAACTATTATGAGAATATCTGTTGGAACGCATGTGGGGCGTTGAAATACACTTAAACTGTGTGACGGAGCAAATACTGATCATGCTGATTGCACAGTGTATTCGTATTATGTACACTGACTGATAGCGTATAGAAAATGGTGTCACCTTTAAATAATGTAAAATTGCCCGGACGATAACTTCCGGTTAGTTCATCACAAACAACTGAAAATTTGCAGAAATCATCGAATGCGTACGATGTAAACAATTTGCAATTTGCACTGATGTACGTCATGTAATTACTGAATAAACAGTATTTGAATAATAACATCATGTTTCCTTTAAAACCGCATAACTTCCGGTTGAATGACGTCACAAATTTCAAACTTCACACATAGGTCGAGGTGCATTAGTGCTTCACACTCACCAAATTTGGCGGAAATCCGTTGTTTACTTTTGGATTACGTAATCACTGTATATCTTTAGTCCACCGTAGAGGGCGCTATACAGCGTGTATGACGTCATGGTTTATATTTTCTGAAAGCTTAAGACCTACTCTATCTTTTACCCAGAGAGGTTTTATGTGCCCAAATCCTTCCGTTTTCGAGTTATTTTGAGTCAAACTTCAACTTCCGGTAACACCGGAAGTGAAGGTCATTTGTACACAACACTAAATATGTTAATTGTTGAGATTCACGTGTTGAGTAACATATGTCAATATCAAAATCGTAGGTCATGTGGTTCTCAAGTTATAAAGCACCAAAGTTTTTCATAAAAACGCTTGTAATTTGATACCCGATGACGTCATCATGACGTCAATCTTCTAAATACAACTTTACATCATGACCGAAGTTCCCACCAAGTTTCATGTCGATATCTTGTAACTGTCATATAGAAGTCCTGCTGACAAGTTTGGGAAGAAGAAAAAAAAAAAAAACTAGAGATTGTGTCTCTTGAAAACAGAACACAAGGCTTTTCCGTTTTATGATATTCAAATAAAATGTCAAAACCTTTTACACACAAAGACATTTGATTAAGATATTAAGCCTACTTTAAATATACTTGGTCATGTTTGTGTCAAAAAGAAAGACCTTGCCTAATATTAACTTTTGGTGAAAGAATCCTGATCATAGCTCTTACCACTTTAAAATGAGGAGCTACTTCAGGTTTGACCGGAAGTAGAGGTCACAGGGGTCAACCAATGTATCACAAAGAAAGACCTTACCTAACATTCACGTTTTGTGAAAGAATCATGATCATAGCTCTTACCACTTTTAAATGAGGTGCTACTTCCTGTTTGACCGGAAGTAGAGGTCACAGAGGTCAAGCAATGTGTCACAAAGAAAGACCCTGCCTAATAATCTCTTTTGGTGAAAGAATCATGATCCTAGCTCTTACCACTTTTAAATGAGGAGCTACTTCAGGTTTGACCGGAAGTAGAGGTCACAGGGGTCAACCAATGTATCACAAAGAAAGACCTTACCTAACATTCACGTTTTGTGAAAGAATCATGATCATAGCTCTTACCACTTTTAAATGAGGTGCTACTTCCTGTTTGACCGGAAGTAGAGGTCACAGAGGTCAAGCAATGTGTCACAAAGAAAGACCCTGCCTAACAATCTCTTTTGGTGAAAGAATCATGATCCTAGCTCTTACCACTTTTAAATGAGGAGCTACTTCCTGTTTGACCGGAAGTAGAGGTCACAGAGGTCAAGCAATGTGTCACATAGAAAGACCCTGCCTAACAATCACTTTTGGTGAAAGAATCATAATCCTAGCTCTTACCACATTTAAATGAGGAGCTACTTCCTGTTTGACCGGAAGTAGAGGTCACAGAGGTCAAACAATGTGTCACAAAGAAAGACCCTGCCTAACAATCACTTTTGGTGAAAGAATCATGATCCTAGCTCTTACCACTTTTAAATGAGGAGCTACTTCCTGTTTGACCGGAAGTAGAGGTGACAGAGGTCAAGCAATGTGTCACAAAGAAAGACCCTGCCTAACAATCACTTTTGGTGAAAGAATCAACTTAATATCTCAAACTGTTGATTTTTTGTTGATTTTTAAAGATTTTGATGATTAAATTCAAATCGCTTGTCACATGACCTCTGATGACGTCATGATGATGAAAAGTTTCGGGAGACAACTACCCTATATGGACTTCCTTCAGACCAAGTTTGGTCAAAATCGGCTGCTAAAAAATGACCAAAGTGCCGCAGACAAAATTTGTGTACAAAGTCAATACAAATTGAGGAGAAGAAGAAGAAAAAAGAAAAAAAAACAGAACAAAAGTAATACCTTTTCCGATCACAATCGGAAAAGCCAACTAGACATTGTGGTTGTGGGAACAACCACTAGGTGTTCGGGGTCTCATTTCGTACTGGAACTGTTGTTATGAGAATGTTTGATGGAACGCATGTATGGCATATTGAAATACACTTAAATTGTGTGACTGAGCAAATACTGATCATGCTGATTGCACAGTGTATTCGTACAAGTACACTGACTGATAGCGTATAGAAAATCGTGTCACCTTTAAAAAATGTAAAATTGTCAGGGCGATAACTTCCGTTTGTTTAATCACAAACAACTGAAAATTTGCAGAAATTATCGAATGCGTACGATGTAAACAATTTGCAATTTGCACCGATGTACGTCATGTAGTTACCGAATAAACAGTATTTGAATAACTACATCATGTTTCCTTTAAAAATGCATAACTTCCGATTGAATGACGTCACAGATTTCAAACTTCACACGTATGTCGAAGTGCATCAATGCTTCACACTCACCAAATTTGGCGGAAATCCGTTGTTTACTTTTGGATTACGTAATCACTGTATATCTTTAATCCACCATAGAGGGCGCTATACAGCCCGTATGACGTCATCGTTTATATTTTCTGAAAGCTTAAGACCTACTCTATCTTTTACCCCGCGAGGTTTTATGTGCCCAAATCCTTCCGTTTTCGAGTTATTTTGAGTCAAACGTCAACTTCCGGTAACACCGGAAGTGAAGGTCATTTGTACACAACATTGAATATATTAATTGTTGAGATTCATGTGGTGAGTAACATTTGTCAATATCAAAATCGTAGGTCATTTGGTTCTCAAGTTATAAAGCACCAAAGTTTTTCCTAAAAACGCGTGTAATTTGATACCCGATGACGTCATCATGACGTCAATCTTCTAAATACAACTTGGGATCATGACCGAAGTTCCCACCAAGTTACAAGTCAATATCTTGTAACTGTGATATAGAAGTCCTGCTGACAAGTTTGAGCGGAAGGAGAAAAAAAAAAAAAAAAAAAAAAACTCGAACAATTACAATAGGTGTTCGGCTTGAACCCGAACACCTAAAAAAAAAAAAAAAACTAGACATTGTGGTTGTGGGAACAACCACTAGGTGTTCGGGGTCTAATTTCGTACTGGAACGTCTGTTGGAACGCATGTGTGGCATATGTACACCTGTGTGACTGAGCAAATACTGATCATGTTGAGTGCAGTGTATTCGTAGTATATGTACACTGACTGATAGCGTATAAAAAATGGTGTCACCTTTAAATAATGTAAAATTGCCCGGACGATAACTTCCGGTTAGTTAATCACAAACAACTGAACATTTGCAGAAATTATTGAATGCGTACGATGTAAATATTTTGAAAATTTCACTGATTTACGTCATGTAATGAACGAGTAAGCAGTATTTGAATAATGACATCATATTCCCTTTAAAAACGCATAACTTCCGGTTGAATAACGTCACTGATTTCAAACTTCGCAAACATGTCAAGGTGCACTAGTGCTTTAGACTCACTAAATTTGGCGGAAATCCGTTGTTTACTTTCGGATTACGTAATCACTGTATATCTTTAAGCCACCGTAGAGGGCGCTATACAGCCCGTATGACGTCATTGTTTATATTTTCTGAAAGCTTAAGACCTACTCTATCTTTTACCCAGAGGGGTTTTTTGTGCCTAAATCCTTCCGTTTTTGAGTTATTTTGAGTCAAACTTCAACTTCCGGTAACACCGGAGGTGAAGGTCATTTGTGCACAACACTGAATTAATTAATTGTTAAGATTTACGTGTTGAGTAACATATGTCAATATCAAAATCATAGGTCATGCGGTTCTGAAGTTATGGGGCACCAAAGTTTTTCCTAAAAACGCGTGTAATTTGATACCCGATGACGTCATCATGACGTCAATCTTCTAAATACAACTTGGGATCATGACCGAAGTTCCCACCAAGTTTCAACTCAATATCTTGTACCTGTCACCAAGAAGTCCTGCGGACAAGTTTGGTCGGAAGGAGAAAAAAAAAAAAAAAAAAAAAAAAAAAAACTCGAACAATAACAATAGGTGTTCGGCTTGAACCCGAACACCTAACTAGAGATTGTGTCTGTTGAAAACAGAACACAAGGCTTTTCCGTTTCCGTTTTTATTGAAAAAATTGTCATAACCTTTTACACACAAAGACAGTTGATTATGATCTTATGTTTTATACATTTGAAGTGTGCACCTTTAATCATAAACTCACGTGAATTGGTCATATTTTTGTCACAAAGAAAGACCTTGCCAAACATCGACTTTTGACGAAAGAATCATGATTATAGCTCTCACCACTTTTAAATTAGGTGCTACTTCCTGTTTGACCGGAAGTAGAGGTCACAGAGGTCAAACATTGTGTCACAATGAAAGACCTTGCCTTACATTGTCTATTGGTGAAAGAATCATGATCATAGCTCTCACCACTTTTAAATGAGGAGCTACTTCCTGTTTGACCGGAAGTAGAGGTCACAGAGGTCAAGCAATGTGTCACAAATGAAAGACCTTGCCTAACATTGTCTATTGGTGAAAGAATCATGATTATAACTCTTACCACTTTTAAATGAGGAGCTACTTCCTGTTTGACCGGAAGTAGAGGTCACAGAGGTCAAGTAATGTGTCACAATGAAAGACCTTGCCTAACATTCACTTTTGGTGAAAGAATCATGATCCTAGCTCTTACCACTTTTAAATGAGGAGCTACTTCCTGTTTGACCGGAAGTAGAGGTCACAGAGGTCAAGCAATGTGTCACAAAGAAAGACCCTGCCTAACAATCACTTTTGGTGAAAGAATCAACTTCATATCTCATTTCGTTGATTTTTTGTTGATTTTTGAATATTTTGATTATTAAATTCAAAACGCTTGTCACGTGACAACTGATGACGTCATGATGACGAAAAGTTTCGGGAAACAACTACCCTATATGGACTTCCTTCAGACCAAGTTTGGTTTAAATCGGTTGTTTAAAAGTGACCAAAGTGCCGCAGACAAAAACATATGGTAACTCAAACGACAAGAAAAAGAAGAAACTAGAGATTGTGTCTGTTGAAAACAGAACACAAGGCTTTTCCGTTTCCGCTTTTATTGAAAAAAATTGTCATAACCACATACACACAAAGGCAGTTGATTATGATCTTATGTTTTATAGCTTTGAAGTGTGCACCTTTAATCAAAAACTCACGTGAACTGGTCATATTGTGTCACAAAGATAGACCTTGCCTAACATTGACTTTTGACGAAAGAATCATGATCCTAGCTCTTACCACTTTTAAATGAGGAGCTACTTCCTGATTGACCGGAAGTAGACGTCACAGAGGTCAAGCAATGTGTCACAATTGAAAGACATTGCCTAACATTGTCTATTGGTGAAAGAATCATGATCATAGCTCTTACCACTTTTAAATGAGGAGCCACTTCCTGTTTGACCGGAAGTAGAGGTCACAGAGGTCAAGTAATGTTTCACAATGAAAGACCTTGCCTAACATTTTCTATTGGTGAAAGAATCATGATCATAGCTCTTACCACTTTTAAATGAGGAGCTACTTCCGGTTTGACCGGAAGTAGAGGTCACAGAGGTCAAGCAATGTAACACAAATGAAAGACCTTGCCTAACATTGTCTATTGGTGAAAGAATCATGATCATAGCTCTTACCACTTTTAAATGAGGAGCTACTTCCGGTTTGACCGGAAGTAGAGGGCACAGAGGTCAAGCAATGTAACAAAAATGAAAGACCTTGCCTAACATTGTCTATTGGTAAAAGAATCATGAGGGGAGCTCTTACCACTTTTAAATAAGAAGCTACTTCCTGTTTGACCGGAAGTAGAGGTCACAGAGGTCAAGCAATGTGTCACAATTGAAAGACCTTGCCTAACATTGTCTATTGGTGAAAGAATCATGATCATAGCTCTTATCACTTTTAAATGAGGAGCTACTTCCTGTTTGACCGGAAGTAGAGGTCACAGAGGTCAAGCAATGTTTCACAAAGAAAGACCTTGCCTAACAATCACTTTTGGTGAAAGAATAAACTTAATATCTCAATCCGTTGATTTGTTGTTGATTTTTAAAGATTTTGATTATTAAATTCAAATCGCTGGTCACGTGACACCTGATGATGTCACAATCACGAAAAGTTTCGGCAAACAACTACCCTATAGGGACTTCCTTCTGACCAAGTTTGGTAAAAATCGGCGGTTTAAAAGTGACCAAAGTGCCGCCGACAAAAACCTATGGTAACTCAAACGACAAGAAAAAGAAAAAAAAAACTAGAGTTTATGGCTGTTGAAAACAGCACATACGGCTTTTCCGCATATGATATAAATTACTTATCAATAAGAATGTTGTCACTAAAAACGAATTTCCCTTACATTATTTGCCTTTTGGTAAAAGAATTATGATCCTAGCTGTAACCACTTTTAAATGAGGAGTTACTTCTTGTTTGACCGGAAGTAGAGGTCACAGAGGTCAAGTAATGTGTCACAAAGAAAAACCTTGCCTAACATTGTCTTTTGGTGAAAGAATCATGATCCTAGCTCTTACCACTTTTAAATGATGAGCTACTTCCTGTTTGACCGGAAGTAGAGGTCACAGAGGTCAAGCAATGTGCAACAAATGAAAGACCGTGCCTTACATTGTCTATTGGTTAAAGAATCATGATCATAGCTCTTACCACTTTTAAATGAGGAGCTACTTCCTGTTTGACCGGAAGTAGAGGTCACAGAGGTCAAGTAATGTGTCACAATGAAAGACCTTGCCTGACATTCATATTTGGTGAAAGAATCATGATCCTAGCTCTTACCACTTTTAAATGATGAGCTACTTCCTGTTTGACCGGAAGTAGAGGTCACAGAGGTCAAGCAATGTGCAACAAATGAAAGACCGTGCCTTACCTTGTCTATTGGTGAAAGAATCATGATCATAGCTCTTACCACTTTTAAATGAGGAGCTACTTCCTGTTTGACCGGAAGTAGAGGTCACAGAGGTCAAGCAATGTTTCACAAAGAAAGACCCTGCCTAACAATCACTTTTGGTGGAAGAATCAACTTAATATCTCAATCCGTTGATTTGTTGTTTATTTTTAAATATTTTGATTATTAAATTCAAATCGCTGGTCACGTGACACCTGATGACGTCACAATCACGAAAAGTTTCGGCAAACAACTACCCTATAGGGACTTCCTTCTGACCAAGTTTGGAAAAAATCGGCAGTTTAAAAGTGACCAAAGTGCCGCCGACAAAAACCTATGGTAACTCAAACGACAAGAAAAAGAAAAAAAAAAAAAATCAGAACAAAAACAATACCTTTTCCGAAAAAATCGGAAAAGCCAACTAGAGTTTATGGCTGTTGAAAACAGCACATATGGCTTTTCCGCATATGATATAGAATATTTCTCTAATTAAATACACATCGCTGATGTTGTTTGATTCAGCAAATAAATGATATCGTCTTCGGGAAATGATTTCTCGTTTTAATCAAAAGAGGGCGTTATTCAAAACCGTGCGCTCGGAAAATACGGGTGCAGCCAAGTAAATACATGTAGTGGCAAAATGGGTCCGCCGAGCTCATGAATAAAAGTTAAGCACTCAATATATTTGAAATAAGAGAGTTGTGAGAGCTATGAAAATGAAGGATTGAAGAAATACGGCACTGGACCTCCTGCCCGGTCTCTGGGCTTCCATTTGTGACCATTTTTGATGCAATTGGGTGAGAAAGTGGGTCTATTTCAGCCGCTTTGCAGAGGGATGGTTTTTTTGTGTGAAAATGGCTTCTTTGACTGCAGTGATCCATACCTTGTTTTAGGGGTGGTCAGCTGAGAATGAGTATAACTCAAAATTCAACGGTCACCCTACCATAAAATGAACAGAAAATGAAAGGTTACATGTTCATCATCATTTTTCTGTGCAACTTGAACAGCTGTGAGAGTTCTGTATATTTTTTAATGATTTTTGAAGTTTGAGGATTTATCACTGTTGTCCACGGGAGTTTATTTACTTGGGTGCAACCTTACGTACTGAAAACGGTATAAGTAGATTGCTGCGCGTGCGCGGTTGTCTGGTCAAAACACGGGTCAAAATCAGCATTTACGCTGCTTTGCTGGCAACTATGATAAGGAAGTAAATAAAAAAGCGGCATATATAATCCAGGCAATCAAACATCTGAACGCGCCTTGTATTTATGTTGTTTAAATCGTATGTTTTATTTAATGACCAATATTTTCACGTACAGAGCAACCTACATCGATAGCATTTCGATTAAGATTTGGTGCTGGTATTAAAAGGAATTACGTGCAAACTATGGCAAGATTAGTGTAAACGACGTTTTGTATCACGCAATCGGACATGTGCATTGTATGTTACAAACAGTGAATTGCGTACGTAGGCCTACGTGTACACTGTACATAGTGTATGGGGAATTGATCAAGCTTTATGTTTAGTAC
The DNA here is from genome assembly GCA_963971285.1 of Astropecten irregularis. Lineage (NCBI taxonomy): Eukaryota > Metazoa > Echinodermata > Asteroidea > Paxillosida > Astropectinidae > Astropecten > Astropecten irregularis. The sequence continues at coordinate 13,452,004 of OZ020262.1, read as the reverse complement.
AACGACCATGTTCACGTAATCTGTGTACAAAGTGAACGGGCTAGTTTGATAATTAAAAAAATCATATAAAATCAAGTTTTGACGTCATGATGACGAAAAGTTTCGGGGAACAACTACCCTATACGGACTTCATTCAGACCAAGTTTGGTTAAGATCGGCTGTTTCAAAGTGACCAAAGTGCCGCGGACAAAAATCTGTGTACAAAGTCTATGGGCCACAGCACAAACTCAAAAAAAATACTAGAGATTGTGTCTGTTGAAAACAGAACACAAGGCTTTTCCATTTCCGCTTTTATTGAAAAAAAATTGTCATAACCACATACACACAAAGGCAGTTGATTATGATCTTATGTTTTATACCTTTGAAGTGTGCACCTTTAATCAAAAACTCACGTGAATTGGTCATATTGTGTCACAAAGAAAGACCTTGCCTAACATTGACTTTTGACGAAAGAATCATGATCCTAGCTCTTACCACTTTTAAATGAGGAGCTACTTCCTGATTGACCGGAAGTAGACGTCACAGAGGTCAAGCAATGTGTCACAATTGAAAGACCTTGCCTAACATTGTCTATTGGTGAAAGAATCATGATCATAGCTCTTACCACTTTTAAATGAGGAGCCACTTCCTGTTTGACCGGAAGTAGAGGTCACAGAGGTCAAGTAATGTTTCACAATGAAAGACCTTGCCTAACATTTTCTATTGGTGAAAGAATCATGATCATAGCTCTTACCACTTTTAAATGAGGAGCTACTTCCGGTTTGACCGGAAGTAGAGGTCACAGAGGTCAAGCAATGTAACACAAATGAAAGACCTTGCCTAACATTGTCTATTGGTGAAAGAATCATGATCATAGCTCTTACCACTTTTAAATGAGGAGCTACTTCCGGTTTGACCGGAAGTAGAGGGCACAGAGGTCAAGCAATGTAACAAAAATGAAAGACCTTGCCTAACATTGTATATTGGTGAAAGAATCATGAGGGGAGCTCTTACCACTTTTAAATGAGAAGCTACTTCCTGTTTGACCGGAAGTAGAGGTCACAGAGGTCAAGCAATGTGTCACAATTGAAAGACCTTGCCTAACATTGTCTATTGGTGAAAGAATCATGATCATAGCTCTTACCACTTTTAAATGAGGAGCTACTTCCTGTTTGACCGGAAGTAGAGGTCACAGAGGTCAAGCAATGTTTCACAAAGAAAGACCTTGCCTAACAATCACTTTTGGTGAAAGAATAAACTTAATATCTCAATCCGTTGATTTGTTGTTGATTTTTAAAGATTTTGATTATTAAATTCAAATCGCTGGTCACGTGACACCTGATGATGTCACAATCACGAAAAGTTTCGGCAAACAACTACCCTATAGGGACTTCCTTCTGACCAAGTTTGGTAAAAATCGGCGGTTTAAAAGTGACCAAAGTGCCGCCGACAAAAACCTATGGTAACTCAAACGACAAGAAAAAGAAAAAAAAAACTAGAGGTTGTGTCTGTTGAAAACAGAACACATGGCTTTTCCGCATATGATATAGAATATTTCTCAAATTAAATACACATCGCTGATGTTGTTTGATTCAGCAAATAAATGATATCGTCTTCGGGAAATGATTTCTCGTTTTAATCAAAAGAGGGCGTTATTCAAAACCGTGCGCTCGGAAAATACGGGTGCAGCCAAGTAAATACATGTAGTGGCCAAATGGGTCCGCCGAGCTCATGAATAAAAGTTAAGCACTCAATTTATTTGAAATAAGAGAGTTGTGAGAGCTATGAAAATGAAGGATTGAAGAAATATGGCACTGGACCTCCTGCCCGGTCTCTGGGCTTCCATTTGTGACCATTTTTGATGCAATTGGGTGAGAAAGTGGGTCTATTTCAGCCGCTTTGCAGAGGGATGTTTTTTTTGTATGGCTTCTTTGACTGGAGTGATCCGTACCTTGTTTTAGGGGTGGTCAGCTGAGAATGAGTATAACTCAAAAATTCAACCGTCACCCTACCATAAAATGAAAAGAAAATGAAAGGTTACATGTTCATCATCATTTTTCTGTGCAACTTGAACAGCTGTGAGAGTTCTGTATATTTTTTAACGATTTTTGAAGTTTGGGGATTTATCACTGTTGTCCACGGGAGTTTATTTACTTGGGTGCAACCTTACGTACTGAAAACGGTATAAGTAGATTGCTGCGCGTGCGTGGTTGTCTGGTCAAAACACGGCTCAAAATCAGCATTTACGCTGCTTTGCTGGCAACTATGGTAAGGAAGTAAATAAAAAAACGGCATATATAATCCAGGCAATCAAACATCTAAACGCGCCTTGTATTTATGTTGTTTAAATCGTATGTTTTATTTAATGACCAATATTTTCACGTACAGAGCAACCTACATCGATAGCATTTCGATTAAGATTTGGTGCTGGTATTTAATGATATATAAAAGGAATTACGTGCAAACTATGGCAAGTGTAAACGACGTTTTGTATCACGCAATCGGACATGTGCATTGTATGTTACAAACAGTGAATTGCGTACGCAGGCCTACATGTACACTGTACATAGTGTATGGGGAATTGATCAAGCTTTATGTTTAGTACAACGACCGCGTTCACGTAATCTGTGTACAAAGTGAACGGGCTAGTTTGATAATTAAAAAAATCATATAAAATCAAGTTTTGACGTCATGATGACGAAAAGTTTCGGGGAACAACTACCCTATATGGACTTCATTCAGACTAAGTTTGGTTAAGATCGGCTGTTTCAAAGTGACCAAAGTGCCGCGGACAAAAATCTGTGTACAAAGTCTATGGGCCGCAGAACAAACTCAAAAAAAATACTAGAGGTTGTGTCTGTTGAAAACAGAACACATGGCTTTTCCGCATATGATATAGAATATTTCTCAAATTAAATACACATCGCTGATGTTGTTTGATTCAGCAAATAAATGATATCGTCTTCGGGAAATGATTTCTCGTTTTAATCAAAAGAGGGCGTTATTCAAAACCGTGCGCTCGGAAAATACGGGTGCAGCCAAGTAAATACATGTAGTGGCCAAATGGGTCCGCCGAGCTCATGAATAAAAGTTAAGCACTCAATTTATTTGAAATAAGAGAGTTGTGAGAGCTATGAAAATGAAGGATTGAAGAAATATGGCACTGGACCTCCTGCCCGGTCTCTGGGCTTCCATTTGTGACCATTTTTGATGCAATTGGGTGAGAAAGTGGGTCTATTTCAGCCGCTTTGCAGAGGGATGTTTTTTTTGTATGGCTTCTTTGACTGGAGTGATCCGTACCTTGTTTTAGGGGTGGTCAGCTGAGAATGAGTATAACTCAAAAATTCAACCGTCACCCTACCATAAAATGAAAAGAAAATGAAAGGTTACATGTTCATCATCATTTTTCTGTGCAACTTGAACAGCTGTGAGAGTTCTGTATATTTTTTAACGATTTTTGAAGTTTGGGGATTTATCACTGTTGTCCACGGGAGTTTATTTACTTGGGTGCAACCTTACGTACTGAAAACGGTATAAGTAGATTGCTGCGCGTGCGTGGTTGTCTGGTCAAAACACGGCTCAAAATCAGCATTTACGCTGCTTTGCTGGCAACTATGGTAAGGAAGTAAATAAAAAAACGGCATATATAATCCAGGCAATCAAACCTCTAAACGCGCCTTGTATTTATGTTGTTTAAATCGTATGTTTTATTTAATGACCAATATTTTCACGTACAGAGCAACCTACATCGATAGCATTTCGATTAAGATTTGGTGCTGGTATTTAATGATATATAAAAGGAATTACGTGCAAACTATGGCAAGTGTAAACGACGTTTTGTATCACGCAATCGGACATGTGCATTGTATGTTACAAACAGTGAATTGCGTACGCAGGCCTACATGTACACTGTACATAGTGTATGGGGAATTGATCAAGCTTTATGTTTAGTACAACGACCGCGTTCACGTAATCTGTGTACAAAGTGAACGGGCTAGTTTGATAATTAAAAAAATCATATAAAATCAAGTTTTGACGTCATGATGACGAAAAGTTTCGGGGAACAACTACCCTATACGGACTTCATTCAGACTAAGTTTGGTTAAGATCGGCTGTTTCAAAGTGACCAAAGTGCCGCGGACAAAAATCTGTGTACAAAGTCTATGGGCCGCAGAACAAACTCAAAAAAAATACTAGAGTTTATGGCTGTTGAAAACAGCACATAAGGCTTTTCCGCATATGATATAAATTACTTATCAATAAGAATGTTGTCACTAAAAACGAATTTCCCTTACATTATTTGCCTTTTGGTAAAAGAATTATGATCCTAGCTGTAACCACTTTTAAATGAGGAGTTACTTCTTGTTTGACCGGAAGTAGAGGTCACAGAGGTCAAGTAATGTGTCACAAAGAAAAACCTTGCCTAACATTGTCTTTTGGTGAAAGAATCATGATCCTAGCTCTTACCACTTTTAAATGATGAGCTACTTCCTGTTTGACCGGAAGTAGAGGTCACAGAGGTCAAGCAATGTGCAACAAATGAAAGACCGTGCCTTACATTGTCTATTGGTGAAAGAATCATGATCATAGCTCTTACCACTTTTAAATGAGGAGCTACTTCCTGTTTGACCGGAAGTAGAGGTCACAGAGGTCAAGTAATGTGTCACAATGAAAGACCTTGCCTGACATTCATATTTGGTGAAAGAATCATGATCCTAGCTCTTACCACTTTTAAATGATGAGCTACTTCCTGTTTGACCGGAAGTAGAGGTCACAGAGGTCAAGCAATGTGCAACAAATGAAAGACCGTGCCTTACCTTGTCTATTGGTGAAAGAATCATGATCATAGCTCTTACCACTTTTAAATGAGGAGCTACTTCCTGTTTGACCGGAAGTAGAGGTCACAGAGGTCAAGCAATGTTTCACAAAGAAAGACCCTGCCTAACAATCACTTTTGGTGGAAGAATCAACTTAATATCTCAATCCGTTGATTTGTTGTTTATTTTTAAATATTTTGATTATTAAATTCAAATCGCTGGTCACGTGACACCTGATGACGTCACAATCACGAAAAGTTTCGGCAAACAACTACCCTATAGGGACTTCCTTCTGACCAAGTTTGGAAAAAATCGGCAGTTTAAAAGTGACCAAAGTGCCGCCGACAAAAACCTATGGTAACTCAAACGACAAGAAAAAGAAAAAAAAAAAAAATCAGAACAAAAACAATACCTTTTCCGAAAAAATCGGAAAAGCCAACTAGAGGTTGTGTCTGTTGAAAACAGAACACATGGCTTTTCCGCATATGATATAGAATATTTCTCAAATTAAATACACATCGCTGATGTTGTTTGATTCAGCAAGTAAATGATATCGTCTTCGGGAAATGATTTCTCGTTTTAATCAAAAGAGGGCGTTATTCAAAACCGTGCGCTCGGAAAATACGGGTGCAGCCAAGTAAATACATGTAGTGGCAAAATGGGTCCGCCGAGCTCATGAATAAAAGTTAAGCACTCAATATATTTGAAATAAGAGAGTTGTGAGAGCTATGGAAATGAAGGATTGAAGAAATATGGCACTGGACCTCCTGCCCGGTCTCTGGGCTTCCATTTGTGACCATTTTTGATGCAATTGGGTGAGAAAGTGGGTCTATTTCAGCCGCTTTGCAGAGGGATGTTTTTTTGTTTTTTTTAAATGGCTTCTTTGACTGGAGTGATCCGTACCTTGTTTTAGGGGTGGTCAGCTGAGAATGAGTATAACTTAAAAATTCAACGGTCACCCTACCATAAAATGAAAAGAAAATGAAAGGTTACATGTTTATCGTCTTTTTTCTGTGCAACTTGAACAGCTGTGAGAGTTCTGTATATTTTGTAACGATTTTTAAAGTTTGGGGATTTATCACTTGTCCACGGGAGTTTATTTACTTGGGTGCAACCTTACGTACTGAAAACGGTATAAGTAGATTGCTGCGCGTGCGCGGTTGTCTGGTCAAAACACGGGTCCAAATGAGCATTTACGCCGCTTTGCTGGCAACTATGATAAGGAAGTAAATAAAAAAACGGCATATATAATCCAGGCAATCAAACATCTGAACGCGCCTTGTATTTATGTTGTTTAAATCGTATGTTTTATTTAATGACCAATATTTTCGCGTACAGAGCAACCTAAATCGATAGCATTTCGATTAAGATTTGGTGCTGGTATTTAATGATATATAAAAGGAATTACGTGCAAACTATGGCAAGTTGTAAACGACGTTTTGTGTCACGCAATCGGACATGTGCATTGTATGTTATACACAGTGAATTGCGTACGTAGGCCTACATGTACACTGTTCATAGTGTATGGGAAATTGATCGAGCTTTATGTTCTGTACAACGACCACGTTCACGTAATCTGTGTACAAAGTGAACGGGCTATAAAATATTTTTAAAAAATCATATAAAATCAAGTTTTGACGTCATGATAGTGAAAAGTTTCGGGGCACAACTACCCTATATGGACTTCATTCAGACCAAGTTTGGTTAAGATCGGCTGTTTTAAAGTAACCAAAGTGCCGCGCAGAAAAATCTGTGTACAAAGTCTATGGGCCACAGAACAAACTCAAAAAAAATACTAGAGTTTATGGCTGTTGAAAACAGCACATATGGCTTTTCCGCATATGATATAGAATATTTCTCTAATTAAATACACATCGCTGATGTTGTTTGATTCAGCAAATAAATGATATCGTCTTCGGGAAATGATTTCTCGTTTTAATCAAAAGAGGGCGTTATTCAAAACCGTGCGCTCGGAAAATACGGGTGCAGCCAAGTAAATACATGTAGTGGCCAAATGGGTCCGCCGAGCTCATGAATAAAAGTTAAGCACTCAATATATTTGAAATAAGAGAGTTGTGAGAGCTATGAAAATGAAGGATTGAAGAAATATGGCACTGGACCTCCTGCCCGGTCTCTGGGCTTCCATTTGTGACCATTTTTGATGCAATTGGGTGAGAAAGTGGGTCTATTTCAGCCGCTTTGCAGAGGGATGTTTTTTTTTAATGGCTTCTTTGACTGGAGTGATCCGTACCCTTGTTTTAGGGGTGGTCAGCTGAGAATGAGTATAACTCAAAAATTCAACGGTCACCCTACCATAAAATGAAAAGAAAATGAAAGGTTACATGTTCATCATCATTTTTCTGTGCAACTTGAACAGCTGTGAGAGTTCTGTATATTTTGTAACGATTTTTGAAGTTTGGGGATTTATCACTGTTGTCCACGGGAGTTTATTTACTTGGGTGCAACCTTACGTACTGAAAACGGTATAAGTAGATTGCTGCGCGTGCGTGGTTGTCTGGTCAAAACACGGGTCCAAATCAGCATTTACGCATCTTTGCTGGCAACTATGATAAGGAAGTAAATAAAAAAACGGCATATATAATCCAGGCAATCAAACATCTGGACGCGCCTTGTATTTATGTTGTTTAAATCGTATGTTTTATTTAATGACCAATATTTTCACGTACAGAGCAACCTACATCGATAGCATTGCGATTAAGATTTGGTGCTGGTATTTAATAATATATAAAAGGAATTACGTGCAAACTATGGCAAGTTGTAAACGACGTTTTGTGTCACGCAATCGGACATGTGCATTGTATGTTATACACAGTGAATTGCGTACGTAGGCCTACATGTACACTGTACATATTATATGGGAAATTGATCGAGCTCTATGTTTTGTACAACGACCACGTTCACGTAATCTGTGTACAAAGTGAACGGGCTATAAAATATTTTTAAAAAATCATATAAAATCAAGTTTTGACGTCATGATGGTGAAAAGTTTCGGGGCACAACTACCCTATATGGACTTCATTCAGACCAAGTTTGGTTAAGATCGGCTGTTTAAAAGTAACCAAAGTGCCGCGCAGAAAAATCTGTGTACAAAGTCTATGGGCCACAGAACAAACTCAAAAAAAATACTAGAGTTTATGGCTGTTAGAAACAGCGCATAAGGCTTTTCCGCATATGATATAAATTGCTTGTCAATCAGAATTGTGTCATTAGAAAGACCTTCCCTAACATTGACATTTGGCGAAAGAATCGTGATTGTAGTTTTTACCACTTTTAAATGACAGGCTACTTCCTGTTTGACCGGAAGTAGAGGTCACAAAGGTCAAGCAATGTGTCACAAAGAAAGATCTTGCCTAACATTGATATTTAGTGAAAGATTCATGATTGTAGCTCTAAAAACTTTTAAATGAGGAGCAACTTCCGGTTTGACCGGAAGTAGAGGTCACAGAGGTCAAGCGATGTGTCACAAAGAAAGATCTTGCCTAACATTGATATTTAGTGAAAGAATCATGATTGTAGCTCTTACCACTTTTAAATGAGGAGCAACTTCCGGTTTGACCGGAAGTAAAGGTCACCGAGGTCAAGTAATGTGTCACAAAGAAAGACCTTGCCTAATATTCACTTTTGGTGAAACAATCATGATCCTAGCTCTTACCACTTTTAAATGAGGAGCTACTTCCTGTTTGACCGGAAGTAGAGGTCACAGAGGTCAAGTTATGTGTCACAAAGAAAGACCTTGGCTAACAATCACTTTTGGTGAAAGAATCAACTTAATATCTCAAACCGTTGATTTGTTGTTGATTTTTAAAGATTTTGATTATTAAATTCAAATCGCTGGTCACGTGACACCTGATGACGTCATCATGACGTAATTTACGCGGGCACATCTTTACAATATGGACTTTATTTATACCAAGTTTGGTTAAGATTCACTGTTTTAAAGTGACCAAAGTGGAGCGTAGAACAATCGTGTACAAATTCTCATAGACTTGAGGAGAAGAAAAAGAAGAAGAAAAAAAAAAAAAAATCAGAACAAACGCAATACCTTTTCCGATTAAAATCGGAAAAGCCAACTAGAGGTTGTGTCTGTTGAAAACAGAACACATGGCTTTTCCGCATATGATATAGAATATTTCTCTAATTAAATACACATCGCTGATGTTGTTTGATTCAGCAAGTAAATGATATCGTCTTCGGGAAATGATTTCTCGTTTTAATCAAAAGAGGGCGTTATTCAAAACCGTGCGCTCGGAAAATACGGGTGCAGCCAAGTAAATACATGTAGTGGCAAAATGGGTCCGCCGAGCTCATGAATAAAAGTTAAGCACTCAATATATTTGAAATAAGAGAGTTGTGAGAGCTATGGAAATGAAGGATTGAAGAAATATGGCACTGGACCTCCTGCCCGGTCTCTGGGCTTCCATTTGTGACCATTTTTGATGCAATTGGGTGAGAAAGTGGGTCTATTTCAGCCGCTTTGCAGAGGGATGTTTTTTTGTTTTTTTTAAATGGCTTCTTTGACTGGAGTGATCCGTACCTTGTTTTAGGGGTGGTCAGCTGAGAATGAGTATAACTTAAAAATTCAACGGTCACCCTACCATAAAATGAAAAGAAAATGAAAGGTTACATGTTTATCGTCTTTTTTCTGTGCAACTTGAACAGCTGTGAGAGTTCTGTATATTTTGTAACGATTTTTAAAGTTTGGGGATTTATCACTTGTCCACGGGAGTTTATTTACTTGGGTGCAACCTTACGTACTGAAAACGGTATAAGTAGATTGCTGCGCGTGCGCGGTTGTCTGGTCAAAACACGGGTCCAAATGAGCATTTACGCCGCTTTGCTGGCAACTATGATAAGGAAGTAAATAAAAAAACGGCATATATAATCCAGGCAATCAAACATCTAAACGCGCCTTGTATTTATGTTGTTTAAATCGTATGTTTTATTTAATGACCAATATTTTCGCGTACAGAGCAACCTAAATCGATAGCATTTCGATTAAGATTTGGTGCTGGTATTTAATGATATATAAAAGGAATTACGTGCAAACTATGGCAAGTTGTAAACGACGTTTTGTGTCACGCAATCGGACATGTGCATTGTATGTTATACACAGTGAATTGCGTACGTAGGCCTACATGTACACTGTTCATAGTGTATGGGAAATTGATCGAGCTTTATGTTCTGTACAACGACCACGTTCACGTAATCTGTGTACAAAGTGAACGGGCTATAAAATATTTTTAAAAAATCATATAAAATCAAGTTTTGACGTCATGATAGTGAAAAGTTTCGGGGCACAACTACCCTATATGGACTTCATTCAGACCAAGTTTGGTTAAGATCGGCTGTTTTAAAGTAACCAAAGTGCCGCGCAGAAAAATCTGTGTACAAAGTCTATGGGCCACAGAACAAACTCAAAAAAAATACTAGAGTTTATGGCTGTTAGAAACAGCGCATAAGGCTTTTCCGCATATGGTATTTTAAATTGATATATAGATATATAATATGCTATACAAAGAAAGGGATCACTCAATGAGACAAATGGAAAAAAAAATCATGATCCTAGCTCTTACCACTTTCTAATGAGGAGCTACTTCCTGTTTGGCAGGAAGAAGAGGTCACAGCGGTCAACCTATGTGTCTCAAAGAAAGACCTTGCTTAACATGGACTTTTGGTGAAAGAATCATGATCCTAGCTCTTACCACTTTTTAATGAGGAGCTACTTCCGGTTTGACCGGAAGTAGAGGTCAGAAAGGTCAAGCAATGTGTCACCAAGAAAGATCTTGCCTAACATTGATATTTAGTGAAAGAATGATGATCCTAGCTCTTACCACTTTTAAATGAGGACCTACTTCCTGTTTAACCGGAAGTAGAGGTCACAGAGGTCAAGCAATGTGTCACAAAGAAAGACCCTGCCTAACAATCACTTTTGGTGAAAGAATCAACTTAATATCTCAAACAGTTGATTTTTTGTGGATTTTTAAAGATTTTGATTATTAAATTCAAATCACTTGTCACATGACACCTGATGACGTCATGATGTTGAAAAGTTTCGGCATACAACTACTCTATATGGACTTCCTCCAGACCAAGTTTGGTTAAAATCGATTATTTAAAACTGACCAATTTGATGGCTAGAACGCCCCTGTGCAAAGTCTATGGGAAATCAAAATGGAAGAAGAAGAAGAAGAAGAAGAAGAAGAAAAAAAAAAAACAGAACAAAAATAAAGGCTTTTCGCTTCCGCGAAAAAGCCAACTAGAGTTTATGGCTGTTGGAAACAGCACATAATGCTTTTCCGCATATGATATAATTAAATACTTATTGATAAGATGCTACTTCAGGTTTTTGATTCTCGTTCTTACCTCTTTTAAATGGGGAGCTTCTTCTGGGGTTTGTTCAAACTTAATTAATGGCATAACAAATTTTGCCCCTTTAAGGCCCTTTCACGTGACGCCCAATTTTTGCATTTTTGAATTAATTCAACTACACATCGTATATTTCATAGATGACCATATTTTCAAGTACAAAACTCTGTTCACAAACAAAAACACATGTACGAAGTCTCTGGATCATTGCAATTTTTTCATACAACTAAGTTCCCACAGCCATACATCGATCGTTATACGTTTTTAAATGAAAGATTTACGTGTATGGCAACATGTATGCATGTACGAAGTTTTGTATTTTGAATCAATCGGACATTACATGTCATCACATGTTTTACACAGGGAAAAGACGTACATGTTGTGTATATGGGAATTGATTCAATAACACATCGTATGTTTTATAAATGACCATCACCATATCATTCAAAACTCTGTTCACAAACAAAAACTCCCGTGCGAATCCATGGATCATTGCAGTTTTTTCTTACACAACTCATCTATAAGATGTATTTATAGGCTTAAGAGCACCCATGAAATGACATACAATACTCCGCAACCTACATCGATAGCATTTCGGTTAAGATTTTATGATTTGTAAATAATAAAAAAAAAGACTTACATGCATTGTCTATGGCAATAAACATGTAAGTTTTACATACTGTATACGATGTTTTACACATGCCTGTCACATCGTACCATTTTACTATGACCATTATTTTCATGTCAATCGGGTAGCGTGAGAAAAAAAACCAACAAGTTGTTGTACGGCATGAACTTGACAGGAGCATGCCGTGGACCGTACATACTTTGACATACAATACGTACTTACATATACACCGATGGATTTTGTTTGAAAATGATATAAAACAAGACGTACGTGCATTGTCTATGATCGAGGGAAAATATAGTTTTGAGTCAATGGTAAATCTGACATTACGTCCGGGCCCGGCCCATGGCCCCTCGAAAATTGTTTCATTGATCATGCCCTCAAAATCCTTTTGTCGAAAACATTACGTCAACTCACAAACATTGCGTCAACTCGCAAGCATTGCGTCCACTCGCAAACATTATGTCAACTTGCAAACATTACATCAACTCGCAAACATTGCGTCAACTCGCAAACATAACGTCAACTCGCAAACATTACGGCAACTCGCAAACATTACGTCAACTTGCAAACATTACGTCAACTCGCAAACATTACGGCAACGCGCAAACATTACGGCAACTCGCAAACATCACGTCAACTGGCAAACATTACGTCAACTCGCAAACATTACGTCAACTCGCAAACATTACGTCAACTCGCAAACATCACGTCAACTGGCAAACATTACGTCAACTCGCAAACATTACGTCAACTCGCAAACATTACGTCAACTCGCAAACATTACGTCAGCTCGCAAACATTACGTCAACTCGCAACCATAACGTCAACTCGCAAACATTACGCCAACTCGCACACATAACGTCAACTCGCAAACATTTTGTAAATAATTCTGAAAATTCAACAGACATACGGATTCGACAATGATCACATGTCAGTTTTACAAACTGTAAACAATGTTTTACACATGTTTTGGGAAATTGAGTCAATCGAGCATCACATCGTATGTTTTACTATGATAATTATTTTCATGTCAATCGGGTAGCGTGAGAAAGATTGAAAAAATTATAAAAAATTAAGTGATGAAGTTGTCATGACTTCATTATTACAATCGCCAACCTCTATTTCCCAAACCTACCAATTTTCGAGTCGATCGGCCGTTCCTTCTATGTGTTATCAAAATTGTTTGAAAATGATATAAAAAAAAGACGTACGTGCATTGTCTATGAGGGGAAATATAGTTTTGAGTCAACGGTCAATGGGACATCACGTCCCGACCCAGTGCGCAAGTCAAAGTCGGGCCGCCGGCGGTTCAGCGGCGGCTACTAGCGGCATCGGCACGCCGCCCATCCACCGACCGTGGTCCGCCGGTGCATGGTGGTTGCCGTGTAAAACGGACCACGGTGTACTAACAATGGTCGTCCAGCTGACTGCATTTTGCATTGAAATAGGCCTACGGAATAGAATATTTATACAAAATTATATCGAGAACATGAAATCACTCTGATGACACAAAAAGTCTAGGGGAAAGGACGTGACAATATGTCACGTAATTTGTTCATGTGTAAAACTGATCATATTGCCACGTACAAAAAAACAAATTATGGATCATTGCACTTTTCCATACAACTCTTACCAAGTATTAAGTTGTACATGTATAGCTTATATTAACGCGACCCATAAAATGAGGTACAATACGGCAACCTACATCGACCATTTCGATATTTGTTGCTGGTATTTAACGATATATAAAAAGTCTTACATGAAAATGCATATGGCAAGATTATAAACGAAGTTTTGATCGAGTCACGCAATCCGCGGACATTATTATGAATGCCATATACACAGTGCAGTGAATTGCATACGTACAATGCAGTGTAAATGTATGGGGAGAGTTGAGTCATTCGAGCATCATATGTTTTGTACATGACCATATTGTCACGTAATCTGTGTACAAAGTTAACGGGCTGTGAGAAATATTTAAAAATTCATATAAAATCAAGTCATAACGTCATGATGTCGAAAAGTTTCGGGAGACAACTACCCTATATGGACTTCCTTCAGACCAAGTTTGGTTAAAATCGGCTGTTAAAAAGTGACCAAAGTGGGGTCCAGAAAAAGTCTATGGTAACTCAAGCGACAGGAAGAGGAAGAAGTAAGAAAAAAAAACAGAACAGAAATAAAGGCTTTTCGCTTGCGCGAAAAAGCCAACTAGAGGTTGTGTCTGTTGAAAACAGAACACATGGCTTTTCCGCATATGATATAGAATATTTCTCAAATTAAATACACATCGCTGATGTTGTTTGATTCAGCAAGTAAATGATATCGTCTTCGGGAAATGATTTCTCGTTTTAATCAAAAGAGGGCGTTATTCAAAACCGTGCGCTCGGAAAATACGGGTGCAGCCAAGTAAATACATGTAGTGGCAAAATGGGTCCGCCGAGCTCATGAATAAAAGTTAAGCACTCAATATATTTGAAATAAGAGAGTTGTGAGAGCTATGGAAATGAAGGATTGAAGAAATATGGCACTGGACCTCCTGCCCGGTCTCTGGGCTTCCATTTGTGACCATTTTTGATGCAATTGGGTGAGAAAGTGGGTCTATTTCAGCCGCTTTGCAGAGGGATGTTTTTTTGTTTTTTTTAAATGGCTTCTTTGACTGGAGTGATCCGTACCTTGTTTTAGGGGTGGTCAGCTGAGAATGAGTATAACTTAAAAATTCAACGGTCACCCTACCATAAAATGAAAAGAAAATGAAAGGTTACATGTTTATCGTCTTTTTTCTGTGCAACTTGAACAGCTGTGAGAGTTCTGTATATTTTGTAACGATTTTTAAAGTTTGGGGATTTATCACTTGTCCACGGGAGTTTATTTACTTGGGTGCAACCTTACGTACTGAAAACGGTATAAGTAGATTGCTGCGCGTGCGCGGTTGTCTGGTCAAAACACGGGTCCAAATGAGCATTTACGCCGCTTTGCTGGCAACTATGATAAGGAAGTAAATAAAAAAACGGCATATATAATCCAGGCAATCAAACATCTGAACGCGCCTTGTATTTATGTTGTTTAAATCGTATGTTTTATTTAATGACCAATATTTTCGCGTACAGAGCAACCTAAATCGATAGCATTTCGATTAAGATTTGGTGCTGGTATTTAATGATATATAAAAGGAATTACGTGCAAACTATGGCAAGTTGTAAACGACGTTTTGTGTCACGCAATCGGACATGTGCATTGTATGTTATACACAGTGAATTGCGTACGTAGGCCTACATGTACACTGTTCATAGTGTATGGGAAATTGATCGAGCTTTATGTTCTGTACAACGACCACGTTCACGTAATCTGTGTACAAAGTGAACGGGCTATAAAATATTTTTAAAAAATCATATAAAATCAAGTTTTGACGTCATGATAGTGAAAAGTTTCGGGGCACAACTACCCTATATGGACTTCATTCAGACCAAGTTTGGTTAAGATCGGCTGTTTTAAAGTAACCAAAGTGCCGCGCAGAAAAATCTGTGTACAAAGTCTATGGGCCACAGAACAAACTCAAAAAAAATACTAGAGGTTGTGTCTGTTGAAAACAGAACACATGGCTTTTCCGCATATGATATAAAATATTTCTCAAATTAAATACACATCGCTGATGTTGTTTGATTCAGCAAATAAATGATATCGTCTTCGGGAAATGATTTCTCGTTTTAATCAAAAGAGGGCGTTATTCAAAACCGTGCGCTCGGAAAATACGGGTCACGCAGCCAAGTAAATACATGTAGTGGCAAAATGGGTCCGCCGAGCTCATGAATAAAAGTTAAGCACTCAATATATTTGAAATAAGAGAGTTGTAAGAGCTATGAAAATGAAGGATTTAAGTAATACGGCACTGGACCTCCTGCCCGGTCTCTGGGCTTCCATTTGTGACCATTTTTGATGCAATTGGGTGAGAAAGTGGGTCTATTTCAGCCGCTTTGCAGAGGGATGTTTTTTTTTAATGGCTTCTTTGACTGGAGTGATCCGTACCTTGTTTTAGGGGTGGTCAGCTGAGAATGAGTATAACTCAAAAATTCAACGGTCTCCCTACCATAAAATGAAAAGAAAATGAAAGGTTACATGTTCATCATCATTTTTCTGTGCAACTTGAACAGCTGTGAGAGTTCTGTATATTTTTTAACGATTTTTGAAGTTTGGGGATTTATCACTGTTGTCCACGGGAGTTTATTTACTTGGGTGCAACCTTACGTACTGAAAACGGTATAAGTAGATTGCTGCGCGTGCGTGGTTGTCTGGTCAAAACACGGCTCAAAACCAGCATTTACGCTGCATTGCTGGCAACTATGATAAGGAAGTTAATAAAAAAGCGGCATATATAATCCAGGCAATCAATCATTTGAACGCGCCTTGTATTTATGTTGTTTAAATCGTATGTTTTATTTAATGACCAATATTTTCACGTACAGAGCAACCTAAATCGATAGCATTTCGATTAAGATTTGGTGCTGGTATTTAATGATATATAAAAGGAATTACGTGCAAACTATGGCAAGTTGTAAACGACGTTTTGTGTCACGCAATCGGACATGTGCATTGTATGTTACAAACAGTGAATTGCGTACGTAGGCCTACATGTACACTGTACATAGTGTATGGGGAATTGATCGAGCTTTATGTTTAGTACAACGACCATGTTCACGTAATCTGTGTACAAAGTGAACGGGCTATAAAATATTTTTAAAAAATCATATAAAATCAAGTTTTGACGTCATGATGGTGAAAAGTTTCGGGGCACAACTACCCTATATGGACTTCATTCAGACCAAGTTTGGTTAAGATCGGCTGTTTTAAAGTAACCAAAGTGCCGCGCAGAAAAATCTGTGTACAAAGTCTATGGGCCACAGAACAAACTCAAAAAAAATACTAGAGGTTGTGTCTGTTGAAAACAGAACACATGGCTTTTCCGCATATGATATAAAATATTTCTCAAATTAAATACACATCGCTGATGTTGTTTGATTCAGCAAATAAATGATATCGTCTTCGGGAAATGATTTCTCGTTTTAATCAAAAGAGGGCGTTATTCAAAACCGTGCGCTCGGAAAATACGGGTGCAGCCAAGTAAATACATGTAGTGGCAAAGTGGGTCCGCCGAGCTCATGAATAAAAGTTAAGCACTCAATATATTTGAAATAAGAGAGTTGTGAGAGCTATGAAAATGAAGGATTGAAGAAATACGGCACTGGACCTCCTGCCCGGTCTCTGGGCTTCCATTTGTGACCATTTTTGATGCAATTGGGTGAGAAAGTGGGTCTATTTCAGCCGCTTTGCAGAGGGATGTTTTTTTTTAATGGCTTCTTTGACTGGAGTGATCCGTACCTTGTTTTAGGGGTGGTCAGCTGAGAATGAGTATAACTCAAAAATTCAACGGTCTCCCTACCATAAAATGAAAAGAAAATGAAAGGTTACATGTTCATCATCATTTTTCTGTGCAACTTGAACAGCTGTGAGAGTTCTGTATATTTTTTAACGATTTTTGAAGTTTGGGGATTTATCACTGTTGTCCACGGGAGTTTATTTACTTGGGTGCAACCTTACGTACTGAAAACGGTATATGTAGATTGCTGCGCGTGCGTGGTTGTCTGGTCAAAACACGGCTCAAAATCAGCATTTACGCTGCTTTGCTGGCAACTATGATAAGGAAGTAAATAAAAAAACGGCATATATAATCCAGGCAATCAAACATCTCAACGCGCCTTGTATTTATGTTGTTGACATCGTATGTTTTATTTAATGACCAATATTTTCACGTTTTTCAACCTACATCGATAGCATTTCGATTAAGATTTGGTGCTGGTATTTAATGATATATAAAAGGAATTACGTGCAAACTATGGCAAGTGTAAACGACGTTTTGTATCACGCAATCGGACATGTGCATTGTATGTTACAAACAGTGAATTGCGTACGCAGGCCTACATGTACACTGTACATAGTGTATGGGGAATTGATCAAGCTTTATGTTTAGTACAACGACCATGTTCACGTAATCTGTGTACAAAGTGAACGGGCTAGTTTGATAATTAAAAAAATCATATAAAATCAAGTTTTGACGTCATGATGACGAAAAGTTTCGGGGAACAACTACCCTATATGGACTTCATTCAGACCAAGTTTGGTTAAGATCGGCTGTTTCAAAGTGACCAAAGTGCCGCGGACAAAAATCTGTGTACAAAGTCTATGGGCCACAGCACAAACTCAAAAAAAATACTAGAGTTTATGGCTGTTGAAAACAGCACATATGGCTTTTCCGCATATGATATAGAATATTTTTCTAATTAAATACACATCGCTGATGTTGTTTGATTCAGCAAATAAATGATATCGTCTTCGGGAAATGATTTCTCGTTTTAATCAAAAGAGGGCGTTATTCAAAACCGTGCGCTCGGAAAATACGGGTGCAGCCAAGTAAATACATGTAGTGGCCAAATGGGTCCGCCGAGCTCATTCATAAAAGTTAAGCACTCAATATATTTGAAATAAGAGAGTTGTGAGAGCTATGAAAATGAAGGATTGAAGAAATATGGCACTGGACCTCCTGCCTGGTCTCCGGGCTTCCATTTGTGACCATTTTTGATGCAATTGGGTGAGAAAGTGGGTCTATTTCAGCCGCTTTGCAGAGGGATGTTTTTTTTTAATGGCTTCTTTGACTGGAGTGATCCGTACCTTGTTTTAGGGGTGGTCAGCTGAGAATGAGTATAACTCAAAAATTCAACGTTTACTCTACCATAAAATGAAAAGAAAATGAAAGGTTACATGTTCATCGTCATTTTTCTGTGCAACTTGAACAGCTGTGAGAGTTCTGTATATTTTTTAACGATTTTTGAAGTTTGGGGATTTATCACTGTTGTCCGCGGGAGTTTATTTACTTGGGTGCAACCTTACGTACTGAAAACGGTATAAGTAGATTGCTGCGCGTGCGCGGTTGTCTGTTCAAAACACGGCTCAAAATCAGCATTTACGCTGCTTTGCTGGCAACTATGATAAGGAAGTAAATGAAAAAACGGCATATATAATCCAGGCAATCAAACATCTGAACCCGCCTTGTATTTATGTTGTTTAAATCATATGTTTTATTTAATGACCAATATTTTCACGTACAGAGCAACCTACATCGACTATAATTTCGATTAAGATTTGGTGCTGGTATTTAATGATATATAAAAGGAATTACGTGCAAACTATGGCAAGTGTAAACGACGTTTTGTGTCACGGAATCGGACATGTGCATTGTATGTTACAAACAGTGAATTGCGTACGCAGGCCTACATGTACACTGTACATAGTGTATGGGGAATTGATCGAGCTTTATGTTTAGTACAACCACCATGTTCACGTAATCTGTGTACAAAGTGAACGGGCTAGTTTGATAATTAAAAAAATCATATAAAATCAAGTTTTGACGTCATGATGACGAAAAGTTTTGGGGAACAACTACCCTATATGGACTTCAATCAGACCAAGTTTGGTTAAGATCGGCTGTTTCAAAGTGACCAAAGTGCCGCGGACAAAAATCTGTGTACAAAGTCTATGGGCCACAGCACAAACTCAAAAAAAATACTAGAGTTTATGGCTGTTGAAAACAGCACATATGGCTTTTCCGCATATGATATAGAATATTTCTCTAATTAAATACACATCGCTGATGTTGTTTGATTCAGCAAATAAATGATATCGTCTTCGGGAAATGATTTCTCGTTTTAATCAAAAGAGGGCGTTATTCAAAACCGTGCGCTCGGAAAATACGGGTGCAGCCAAGTAAATACATGTAGTGGCCAAATGGGTCCGCCGAGCTCATTCATAAAAGTTAAGCACTCAATATATTTGAAATAAGAGAGTTGTGAGAGCTATGAAAATGAAGGATTGAAGAAATATGGCACTGGACCTCCTGCCTGGTCTCCGGGCTTCCATTTGTGACCATTTTTGATGCAATTGGGTGAGAAAGTGGGTCTATTTCAGCCGCTTTGCAGAGGGATGTTTTTTTTTAATGGCTTCTTTGACTGGAGTGATCCGTACCTTGTTTTAGGGGTGGTCAGCTGAGAATGAGTATAACTCAAAAATTCAACGTTTACTCTACCATAAAATGAAAAGAAAATGAAAGGTTACATGTTCATCGTCATTTTTCTGTGCAACTTGAACAGCTGTGAGAGTTCTGTATATTTTTTAACGATTTTTGAAGTTTGGGGATTTATCACTGTTGTCCGCGGGAGTTTATTTACTTGGGTGCAACCTTACGTACTGAAAACGGTATAAGTAGATTGCTGCGCGTGCGCGGTTGTCTGTTCAAAACACGGCTCAAAATCAGCATTTACGCTGCTTTGCTGGCAACTATGATAAGGAAGTAAATGAAAAAACGGCATATATAATCCAGGCAATCAAACATCTGAACCCGCCTTGTATTTATGTTGTTTAAATCGTATGTTTTATTTAATGACCAATATTTTCACGTACAGAGCAACCTACATCGACTATAATTTCGATTAAGATTTGGTGCTGGTATTTAATGATATATAAAAGGAATTACGTGCAAACTATGGCAAGTGTAAACGACGTTTTGTGTCACGGAATCGGACATGTGCATTGTATGTTACAAACAGTGAATTGCGTACGCAGGCCTACATGTACACTGTACATAGTGTATGGGGAATTGATCGAGCTTTATGTTTAGTACAACCACCATGTTCACGTAATCTGTGTACAAAGTGAACGGGCTAGTTTGATAATTAAAAAAATCATATAAAATCAAGTTTTGACGTCATGATGACGAAAAGTTTCGGGGAACAACTACCCTATATGGACTTCAATCAGACCAAGTTTGGTTAAGATCGGCTGTTTCAAAGTGACCAAAGTGCCGCGGACAAAAATCTGTGTACAAAGTCTATGGGCCACAGCACAAACTCAAAAAAAATACTAGAGATTGTGTCTGTTGAAAACAGAACACAAGGCTTTTCCGTTTAATGATATTAAAATGAATTGTCAAAACCTTTAACACATAAAGACATTTGATTAAGATAATTAAGCCTACTTTTAAAATTCTTCGTCATTTTTCTGTCACAAATGAAAGACCTTGCCTAACATTGACTTTTGGTGAAAGAATCATGTTCATAGCTCTTACCACTTTTAAATGAGAAGCTACTTCCGGTTTGATCAGAAGTAGAGGTCACAGAGGTCAAGTTATGTGTCAAAATGAATGACCTTGCCTAACATTCACTTTTGGTGAAAGAATCATGATCATAGCTCTTACCACTTTTAAATGAGGAGCTACTTCCTGTTTGACCGGAAGTAGAGGTCACAGAGATCAAGTAATGTGCCACAAAGAAAGACCTTGCCTAACATTGAAATTTGGTGAAAGAATCATGATCCTAGCTCTTACCACTTTTAAATCAGGCGCTACTTCCTGTTTGACCGGAAGTAGAGGTCACAGAGGTCAAGCAATGTGTCACAAATGAAAGACCTTGCCTAGCATTGTCTATTGGTGAAGGAATCATGATCATAGCTCTTACCACTTTTAAATGAGGAGCTACTTCCTGTTTGACCGGAAGTAGAGGTCACATAGGTCAAGTAATGTGTCACAATGAAAGACCTTGCCTAACATTCACTTTTGGTAAAAGAATGATGATCCTAGCTCTTACCACTTTTAAATGAGGAGCTACTTCCTGTTTGACCGGAAGTAGAGGTCACAGAGGTCAAGCAATGTGTCACACAGAAAGGCCCTACCTAACAATCACTTTTGGTGAAAGAATCAACTTAATATCTTAAACCGTTGATTTTTTGTTGATTTTTAAAGATTTTGATTTTTAAATTCAAATCGCTTGTCACGTGACCCCTGATGACGTCATGATAGCGAAAAGTTTCGGGACACAACTACCCTATATGCACTTCCTTCAGACCAAGTTTGGTTAAAATCGCTTGTATAAAAGTGACCAAAGTGCCGCAGACAAAAACCTATGGTAACTCAAACGACAAGAAAAAGAAGAAAAAAGAAAAAAAATCAGAACAAAAACAATACCTTTTCCGATTAAAATCGGAAAAGCCAACTAGAGATTGTGTCTGTTGAAAACAGAACCCAAGGCTTTTCCGTTTCTGCTTTTATTGAAAAAAAAATTGGCAAAACCATATACACACAAAGACAGTTGATTAGGATCTTATGTTTTATACCTTTAAAGTGTGCACCTTTAATCATAAACTCTTGTGAATTTGCCATATTTGTGTCACAAAGAAAGACCTTGCAAAAACTTGAATTTTGACGAAATAATCATGATCCTAGCTCTGACTACTTTTAAATCAGAAGCTACTTCTTGTTTGACCGGAAGTAGAGGTCACAGAGGTCAAGCAATGTGTCACAAATGAAAGAACCTGCCTAACATTGTCTATTGGTGAAAGAATCATGATCCTAGCTCTTACCACTTTTGAATGAGGAGCTACTTCCTGTTTGACCGGAAGTAGAGGTCACAAAGGTCAAGTAATGTGTCACAATGAAAGACCTTGCCTAACATTGTCTATTGGTGAAAGAATCATGATCATAGCTCTTACCACTTTTGAATGAGGAGCTACTTCCTGTTTGACCGGAAGTAGAGGTCACAAAGGTCAAGCAATGTGTCACAAAGAAAGACCCTGCCTATCAATCATTTTAGGTGAAAGAATCAAGTTAATATCTCAAACCGTTGATTTTGTATTGATTTTTAAAGATTTTGATTATTAAATTCAAATCGCTGGTCACATGACACCTGATGACGTCATGATGTTGAAAAGTTTCGGGAGACAACTACCCTATATGGACTTCCTTCAGACCAAGTTTGGTTAAAATCGGCAGTTTAAAAGTAGCCAAAGTGCCGCAGAGAAAAAGTCTATGGTAACTCAAGCGACAAGAAGAAGAAGAGGAAGAAGAAAAAAAAAAAACAGAACAAAAATAAAGGCTTTTCGCTTCCGCGAAAAAGCCAACTAGAGGTTGTGTCTGTTGAAAACAGAACACATGGCTTTTCCGCATATGATATAAAATATTTCTCAAATTAAATACACATCGCTGATGTTGTTTGATTCAGCAAATAAATGATATCGTCTTCGGGAAATGATTTCTCGTTTTAATCAAAAGAGGGCGTTATTCAAAACCGTGCGCTCGGAAAATACGGGTGCAGCCAAGTAAATACATGTAGTGGCAAAGTGGGTCCGCCGAGCTCATGAATAAAAGTTAAGCACTCAATATATTTGAAATAAGAGAGTTGTAAGAGCTATGAAAATGAAGGATTTAAGTAATACGGCACTGGACCTCCTGCCCGGTCTCTGGGCTTCCATTTGTGACCATTTTTGATGCAATTGGGTGAGAAAGTGGGTCTATTTCAGCCGCTTTGCAGAGGGATGTTTTTTTTTAATGGCTTCTTTGACTGGAGTGATCCGTACCTTGTTTTAGGGGTGGCCAGCTGAGAATGAGTATAACTCAAAAATTCAACGTTTACTCTACCATAAAATGAAAAGAAAATGAAAGGTTACATGTTCATCGTCATTGTTCTGTGCAACTTGAACAGCTGTGAGAGTTCTGTATATTTTTTAACGATTTTTGAAGTTTGGGGATTTATCACTGTTGTCCGCGGGAGTTTATTTACTTGGGTGCAACCTTACGTACTGAAAACGGTATAAGTAGATTGCTGCGCGTGCGCGGTTGTCTGTTCAAAACACGGCTCAAAATCAGCATTTACGCTGCTTTGCTGGCAACTATGATAAGGAAGTAAATGAAAAAACGGCATATATAATCCAGGCAATCAAACATCTCATCGCGCCTTGTATTTATGTTGTTTAAATCGTATGTTTTATTTAATGACCAATATTTTCGCGTACAGAGCAACCTACATCGATAGCATTTCGATTAAGATTTGGTGCTGGTATTCAATGATATATAAAAGGAATTACGTGCAAACTATGGCAAGTGTAAACGACGTTTTGTATCACGCAATCGGACATGTGCATTGTATGTTACAAACAGTGAATTGCGTACGCAGGCCTACATGTACACTGTACATAGTGTATGGGGAATTGATCGAGCTTTATGTTTAGTACAACGACCATGTTCACGTAATCTGTGTACAAAGTGAACGGGCTAGTTTGATAATTAAAAAAATCATATAAAATCAAGTTTTGACGTCATGATGACGAAAAGTTTCCGGGAACAACTACCCTATATGGACTTCATTCAGACCAAGTTTGGTTAAGATCGGCTGTTTCAAAGTGACCAAAGTGCCGCGGACAAAAATCTGTGTACAAAGTCTATGGGCCACAGCACAAACTCAAAAAAAATACTAGAGTTTATGGCTGTTGAAAACAGCACATATGGCTTTTCCGCATATGATATAGAATATTTCTCTAATTAAATACACATCGCTGATGTTGTTTGATTCAGCAAATAAATGATATCGTCTTCGGGAAATGATTTCTCGTTTTAATCAAAAGAGGGCGTTATTCAAAACCGTGCGCTTGGAAAATACGGGTGCAGCCAAGTAAATACATGTATTAGCCAAATGGGTCCGCCGAGCTCATGAATAAAAGTTAAGCACTCAATTTATTTGAAATAAGAGAGTTGTGAGAGCTTTGAAAATGAAGGATTGAAGAAATACGGCACTGGACCTCCTGCCCGGTCTCTGGGCTTCCATTTGTGACCATTTTTGATGCAATTGGGTGAGAAAGTGGGTCTATTTCAGCCGCTTTGCAGAGGGATGTTTTTTTTTTTAAATGGCTTCTTTGACTGGAGTGATCCGTACCTTGTTTTAGGGGTGGTCAGCTGAGAATGAGTATAACTCAAAAATTCAACGGTCTCCCTACCATAAAATGAAAAGAAAATGAAAGGTTACATGTTCATCATCATTTTTCTGTGCAACTTGAACAGCTGTGAGAGTTCTGTATATTTTTTAACGATTTTTGAAGTTTGGGGATTTATCACTGTTGTCCACGGGAGTTTATTTACTTGGGTGCAACCTTACGTACTGAAAACGGTACAAGTAGATTGCTGCGCGTGCGTGGTTGTCTGGTCAAAACACGGCTCAAAATCAGCATTTACGCTGCTTTGCTGGCAACTATGATAAGGAAGTAAATAAAAAAACGGCATATATAATCCAGGCAATCAAACATCTCAACGCGCCTTGTATTTATGTTGTTGACATCGTATGTTTTATTTAATGACCAATATTTTCACGTACAGAGCAACCTACATCGATAGCATTTCGATTAAGATTTGGTGCTGGTATTTAATGATATATAAAAGGAATTACGTGCAAACTATGGCAAGTGTAAACGACGTTTTGTATCACGCAATCGGACATGTGCATTGTATGTTACAAACAGTGAATTGCGTACGTAGGCCTACATGTACACTGTACATAGTGTATGGGGAATTGATCGAGCTTTATGTTTAGTACAACGACCATGTTCACGTAATCTGTGTACAAAGTGAACGGGCTAGTTTGATAATTAAAAAAATCATATAAAATCAAGTTTTGACGTCATGATGACGAAAAGTTTCGGGGAACAACTACCCTATACGGACTTCATTCAGACCAAGTTTGGTTAAGATCGGCTGTTTCAAAGTGACCAAAGTGCCGCGGACAAAAATCTGTGTACAAAGTCTATGGGCCACAGCACAAACTCAAAAAAAATACTAGAGTTTATGGCTGTTGGAAACAGCACATATGGCTTTTCCGCATATGATATAGAATATTTCTCTAATTAAATACACATCGCTGATGTTGTTTGATTCAGCAAATAAATGATATCGTCTTCGGGAAATGATTTCTCGTTTTAATCAAAAGAGGGCGTTATTCAAAACCGTGCGCTTGGAAAATACGGGTGCAGCCAAGTAAATACATGTATTAGCCAAATGGGTCCGCCGAGCTCATGAATAAAAGTTAAGCACTCAATTTATTTGAAATAAGAGAGTTGTGAGAGCTTTGAAAATGAAGGATTGAAGAAATACGGCACTGGACCTCCTGCCCGGTCTCTGGGCTTCCATTTGTGACCATTTTTGATGCAATTGGGTGAGAAAGTGGGTCTATTTCAGCCGCTTTGCAGAGGGATGTTTTTTTTTTTAAATGGCTTCTTTGACTGGAGTGATCCGTACCTTGTTTTAGGGGTGGTCAGCTGAGAATGAGTATAACTCAAAAATTCAACGGTCTCCCTACCATAAAATGAAAAGAAAATGAAAGGTTACATGTTCATCATCATTTTTCTGTGCAACTTGAACAGCTGTGAGAGTTCTGTATATTTTTTTACGATTTTTGAAGTTTGGGGATTTATCACTGTTGTCCACGGGAGTTTATTTACTTGGGTGCAACCTTACGTACTGAAAACGGTATATGTAGATTGCTGCGCGTGCGTGGTTGTCTGGTCAAAACACGGCTCAAAATCAGCATTTACGCTGCTTTGCTGGCAACTATGATAAGGAAGTAAATAAAAAAACGGCATATATAATCCAGGCAATCAAACATCTCAACGCGCCTTGTATTTATGTTGTTGACATCGTATGTTTTATTTAATGACCAATATTTTCACGTTTTTCAACCTACATCGATAGCATTTCGATTAAGATTTGGTGCTGGTATTTAATGATATATAAAAGGAATTACGTGCAAACTATGGCAAGTGTAAACGACGTTTTGTATCACGCAATCGGACATGTGCATTGTATGTTACAAACAGTGAATTGCGTACGCAGGCCTACATGTACACTGTACATAGTGTATGGGGAATTGATCAAGCTTTATGTTTAGTACAACGACCATGTTCACGTAATCTGTGTACAAAGTGAACGGGCTAGTTTGATAATTAAAAAAATCATATAAAATCAAGTTTTGACGTCATGATGACGAAAAGTTTCGGGGAACAACTACCCTATATGGACTTCATTCAGACCAAGTTTGGTTAAGATCGGCTGTTTCAAAGTGACCAAAGTGCCGCGGACAAAAATCTGTGTACAAAGTCTATGGGCCACAGCACAAACTCAAAAAAAATACTAGACATTGTGATTGTGGTAACAACCACTAGGTGTTCGGGGTCTCATATCGTAGTGGAACTGTTATATGAATGTATGTTGGAATATATGTGATCAATCATCCCTCATATGATGGCATATTGAAACATATGTACACATAAATTGCGTCACTGTACAAATACTTTGACCATGTTGATTGCTTATTTGTACTGTACATTGACTGACTGATTATAGGAAATGGCGTCACCTTTAAATATATATAATATTGTATCGACAGTAATTTTAAATATGATGTAAATATGTTGCAGTTTTATTTTGTTTGATTAAGACATATGGTTTAAAAGTGACCATATTTCAACGTAAAAAAACCCCTTAATTTTAGCCCATAGATTTAGTTGCAGTGTTTATGGAACACATTGTCATTTGACAAAATGATATACAATACTCCGCAACCTACATCGATAGCATTTCGATTAAGATTTGGTGCTGGTATTTAATGATATATAATAAGTTTGATGTGCAAATATCTATGGCAAGATGTAAACAACTAAACAAAGTTTTGAGTCACTCAATTGGACATTACATGTACATGTACATGTACATGTACATGTACGTGTACATCATATTTAAAATTACATGTACATGTACATGTACATGTATAGTGTATGGGAAATGGAGTCAATCGATCATCATCATATTTTTTTGTAAAAGACCATATTTTCACGTAACACATGTACACGTATGTTCACAAAGTTAACAGGCTAATGTGAGAAATATTTAAAAATTCATATAAAATCAAGAGATGCCGTAAATGTTCACTTCACATCTACGATGTGGGAACTTTGTCTGGGCCTTTGTATGGTTAAAATTGACTGCTTAAAAGTGTATGAGGTGTATCAAACTCCTGTGTGGAGGCTATCATGTGTTTCCACTGAGACAACATACATGTAAATGAAGCACATTCCAATCACCTTGCAGTGACTGCCATCTGGTACTAATCAGAGTCTCTTGTAATCACATCAACACTGAAGCAGGCAATTAAGTTAATGATACCTTAAGTGGTTGAGTAAACAAATTGATTGAAAGATCTGATAAGAAGTTAAATACCATGGAGGTATATATACATGGCATCACCTTTAAATATATATAACATTGTCTGGACAATATCTTCCGGTTCATTCATCACAAGTAACTGAACATTTACAGACGTCATTGAATGCATGCAATGTAAATACTTTGCAGTTTTCACTGATGTACGTCATGTAATTACTGAGTAAACAGTATTTAAATATTTAAGTCATTTTCCCTTTAAAAGAGCTTAACTTCCGGTTGAATGACGTCAAAAAATTTAAACTTCACATACATGTCAAGGTGTATTTGTGCTTCACACTCACGAAATTTGGGAGAAATCCATTGTTTACTTTTGGATTACGTAATCACTGTATATCTTTAACCAACCGTATAGGGCGCTATATAGCTCGCATGACGTCATGGTTTATATTTTCTGAAAGCCCAAGACCTTCTCTATCTTTTACCCAAATACGTTTTATGTGCCCAAATCCTTCCGTTTTAGAGTTATTTTGAGTCAAACTTCAACTTCCGGTAACACCGGAAGTGGAGGTCATTTGTACACAACATTGAATATATTTATTGTTGACATTCACGTGTTGATTAACATATGTCAATCTCAAAATCATAGGTCATGTGGTTCTCAAGTTATAAAGTACCAAAGTTTTTCCTAAAAACGCGTGTAATTTGATACCCGATGACGTCATCATGACGTCAATCTTCTAAATACAACTTGACATCATGACCAAAGTTCCCACCAAGTTTCATGTCATTATCTTGTTCCTGTGACCAAGAAGTCCTGCTGACAAGTTTGGGAAGAAAAAAATAAAAAAAAGTAAAAAAAAAAAAAAAAAAAAAAAAAACTCGAACAATAACAATAGGTGTTCGGCTTGAACCCGAACACCTAACTAGACATTGTGGTTGTGGGAACAACCACTAGGTGTTCGGTGTCTCATTTCGTACTGGAACTGTTAAGAGAATGTTTGATGGAACGCGTGTATGGCATAATTATTGAAATGCACTTAAGTTGACTGTGTGACTGAGCAAGTACTGATCATGCTGATTGCACAGTGTATTCGCACATGTACACTGACTAATAGCGTATAGAAAATCGTGTCACCTTTAAATAATGTAAAATTGCCCGAACGATAACTTCCGTTTAGTTAATCACGAACAACTGAAAATTTGCAGAAATCATCGAATGTGTACAATGTAAACAATTTGCAATTTGCACTGATGTACGTCATGTAATTACTGAATAAACAGTATTTGAATAATTACATAATATTTCCTTTAAAAACGCATAACTTCCGGTTCAATGACGTTACAGATTTCAAACTTCACACATATGTCAAGGTGCAATAGTGCTTCAAACTCACCAAATTTGGCGGAAATCCGTTGTTTTCTTTTGGATTACGTAATCACTGTATATCTTTAATCCGCCGTAGAGGGCGCTATACAGCCCGTATGACGTCATCGTTTATATTTTCTGAAAGACTAAGACCTACTCTATCTTTTTGCCAAGCAATTGTATGTGCCCAAAACCTTTCCGATTTTGAGTTATTTTGAGTCAAACTTCAACTTCCGGTAACACCGGAAGTGAAGGTCATTTGTACACATGACTAAATATATTAACTGTTAAGATTTACGTGTTGAGTAACATATGTCAATATCAAAATCGTAGGTCATGTGGTTCTGAAGTTATGGGGCACCAAAGTTTTTCCTAAAAACGCTTGTAATTTGATACCCGATGACGTCATCATGACGTCAATCTTCTAAATACAACTTGACATCATGACCGAAGTTCCCACCAAGTTTCATGTCGATATATTGTAACTGTCATACAGAAGTCCAGCTGACAAGTTTGGGAAGAAGAAAAATAAAAAAAAGAAAAAAAAAAAAAACTCGAACAATAACAATAGGTGTTCGGCTTGAACCCGAACACCTAAAAAACTCGAACAATAACAATAGGTGTTCGGCTTGAACCCGAACACCTAAAAAAAAAACTAGACATTGTGGTTGTGGGAACAACCACTAGGTGTTCGGGGTCTCATTTCATACAGGAACTGTTGTGAGAATGTCTGTTGGAACGCATGTATGGCATATTGAAAAAGGCCTACACTTAAAACTGTGTGACTGAGCAAATACTGATCATGCTGGGTGCAGTGTATTCCTATTAGGGGCCTATATGTACACTGACTGATAGCGTATAGAAAATGGTGTCACCTTTAAATAATGTAAAATTGCCCGGACGATAACTTCCGGTAAGTTAATCACAAACAACTGAAAATTTGCAAAAATCATTGAATGCATACGATGTAAACAATTTGCAATTTGCACTGATGTACGTTATGTAATTACCGAATAAACAGTATTTGAATAATTACATCATGTTTCCTTTAAAAACACATAACTTCTGGTTGAATGACGTCACAGATTTCAAACTTCACACACATGTCAGGGTGCACTAGTGCTTCACACTCACCAAATTTGGCGAAAATCCGTTGTTTACTTTTGGACTACGTAATCACTGTATATATTTAATCCACCGCAGAGGGCGCTATACAGCGTGTATGACGTCATCATTTATATTTTCTGAAAGCCCAAGACCTACTCTATCTTTTACCCAACGAGGTTTTATGTGCCCAAATCCTTCCGTTTTTGAGTTATTTTGAGTCAAACTTCAACTTCCGGTAACACCGGAAGTGAAGGTCATTTGTACACAACACTAAATATGTTAATTGTTGACATTCACGTGTTGAGTAACATATGTCAAAATCATAATTGTAGGTCATGTGGTTCTCAAGTTACAGAGCACCAAAGTTTTTCCTTAAAACGCATGTAATTTGATACCCGATGACGTCATCATGACGTCAATCTTCTAAATACAACTTGGCATCATGACCGAAGTTCCCACCAAGTTTCAAGTCAATATCTTGTAACTATCATCAAGAAGTCTTGCGGACAAGTTTGGGAAGAAGGAAAATAAAAAAAAGAAAAAAAAAAACTCGAACAATAACAATAGGTGTTCGGCTTGAACCCGAACACCTAATAACTTTCAACTCAGTTAAAACTTGGGAATATTCTGCAATTAAACCATTATCATTTTTAACACATAAAAACCATCATAATTAAACATTATTGTTAAAATTTATTTCAACATTCAAAAATATTGGTCCAGTATATTATATATGAAAAACTTTCCATTTTTGTATTAAACGCGTTTGTATTCTTGTATTAAACAGGGGCCAATAGCTGCCAAGCACAAAAAAAACCGCTTAGCACAAAAATGTCTTGCCCAATAAAAAACAAAACAACCAGCATTAAGAATTCCATTTGATATTCATTGTCATGGAACAACAGCCAAAGAACAATCACAAGTGCTACACAACTCAGTCATGGATATTTGGTTGTTAATCCTGTTTTTAACATAAACGAGGAACATGGCCTTTGAAATATTGATAACAATTGGCCTAAAATATATTTGCCTCGTCACGAACGTACCCTGTTAAATCGTTTAACTTATTTAAAAGACAGACATGGTGAAATGTTACTTCCGCAACCAACATTTTGTAATTTCTACTTCCTTGAATTATCTTTTAAAGGCACACAGGATTGGTATAACATACCCAAACAGATATGCTTACAGATTTACGTAACCATGAAGATGGTGCATGCAGGTAGAAACATACCCTTAAAATATTTCCACCTGATACTGAAATGATGTATTTATCCAGAAATATAAACTAAACACAAAAAAAACATTTTTTATCTTGGCAAGATCAAAACCATTCCAATAATATGTTTTATAAGAAAAATTTACTCGGGTTTTCGCTATTTTCTCATGACTCAGATGTCCGATTGAGCTCAAATTTGCACAGGTTTATTATTTCATGTACGTGCAGGATCAGACAAAGTGTGAGTGCTGTTCTGTGACCTTCACCAATCATGTACTTTAACTTATAACTTAGACAACTTGATGACTGTTACTTCCACAGCCAACATTTTGTAATTTCAATTTCATTGAAAGTATATCCGTTAAAGATTCTCTTTTAAAGGTAATAGGCCTACATGTATTATACTTTGTTTTTTGTCAAAGAAAATGCAGATTCATTGGCAAAAATATGTGCACTGGGCACAGAGGCGGTTCGGGGGGGGGGGGGGGGGGAATTAGCCCTCCCCTCCCCGCAAAAACAAAATTGTGTCTAGGCCCCACCCCCCAAAAAGAGACTGCAATTGGGAAAATAGCTGAAAAATAGGCCTACTGGATCTTTTCAGGAATTATTGATTACGCGCTTATTTTTACTTGGAAA
This sequence comes from Astropecten irregularis, assembly GCA_963971285.1. Classification (NCBI taxonomy): domain Eukaryota; kingdom Metazoa; phylum Echinodermata; class Asteroidea; order Paxillosida; family Astropectinidae; genus Astropecten; species Astropecten irregularis. The sequence goes on along the minus strand of OZ020262.1, from coordinate 13,419,784 downwards.
AGGCGCTGTTACTACGGATAGGTCTAGCCTTGCTTTTCGACTCCTTATAAGACATAGTAGAAGCAAGTGATGATGACGTCACGTGCGAAGGGTCTACTCCCCCTAGACTGGTTCCCGTTCCCTACAGTAGTTTCCTGACGTCTATCGTCACTCAAATATATTTTATGTATTGGGACGGGAACCAGTCTATACTCCCCCCCCCCCCCCCCCCCCAAAAAAAAGAAAAAAGGTCAACAAAATTAGCTCATTTTTATTTTGCTCTAAAACCGTGCCTGGGCGCAGTTTGTCACACTATCTTGCAGCAATTAATACTTTTGCGCATGCAGGAAGTAGAGGGCGTCTTTTCACTTGGCGAGTTTGTCTTGCGTGGCCTGGGATTTCCCGAGTTCCAGAAATACCTCGCGCGCAAGAACTGTGGTCTTGATTCAAGACGGTGGTTTTGGTCTCATTTTATGCGTGTGGATTGAGCCCAAAGCTGAACCTTAGTCTTTTCCTACCTCCATGGTCTTATCCTTCGAAGTTCCTATATCATAGGTAATAATAGTGCGCCATTATCATTAGCTTTCAAGAATGTCACGTTTAAGAATTGAGGTAAGAATAATGATATTATAATTAGAAAGCAAGCGTGTGTGCACAGTCCACGGCTTGAACCAAGACTAGTATAAAGTACACATGTCGTGCATTGTCAAACGGGAATAGAAATTTATTCTTGAATTGGATGTCTTGAGAAAAGTTGAGGCCGCGCCGCGTGCGATCGAAGGCCCATTTTGTTTCGTTCGCATCGATCAGCAAGTTGAAACATCAGCTGCTGCCCTTCGCATAGTTTCAAGATATCAAAGGTAAGTCATAAACTGCTTCACTTATACATGTCATGCCATCTACAGATCACAGGGGGAGCATCAGTATCTGACTGGAGATATGTCGCTATCTGAACTAGTAGCTACACTTTGTCACTAGGCTAGGGGCAGAGGGTCTAGTGTACTAATTTAGGGGCCTGTAGTGTTTGTTTATGACGAATCCTGCGGATCCGGATCCGGATCCCGTTTTAGCGTACCCTGCATAGGACGTGGATCCCAAAATCAGGGATCCTTTGCATTAATCAAACAGGTCCTAGTAGTATTCCTCCATGGTAGTACATGTACTGACTATTGATGTTCGTTTCCGGGTATAGGTAGGCCTATTACACAGTGGATTTAAAGGTTTACTGTAATCAAAACACATATTCTGTTAAATACAACTGTATTGTTATAAAACTCAACCTAGCTATCATTGTTTGTGCTAAAAAACATTGTGGATAGAAAAAGGCGGTATTTTAGACCTAAAATTTAGCACCCCACTTTTCGCGACAAAAAACCTTGCTTACGTCACATGCAGAATGCCACGCAGTATACTGTGGTGCGAGCCTATACTAGTTCTGTATGTGACGTCACACTCTATTGTTGTGTGGATCGGTTCCCAGGAGGGCTTTTTTAGGGGGCGGGGCATACATGTACTGATTTTGTAACTTTTTAGTCAAAATTAAGCACTTACATAAAAATATAAATTTATATAGTAATTAATTATGCATTAAGCAATAATTTTAAAGCTCTTTTACCTCTATACTAATTTGGATTACAGTAAACCTTTAAGTTACGAAATGGAGGCTCAGGCTCGGCGCGGCGGCTCCATTTTGGCCCTGCGGTTCGGAAGTAAATTCTCTGGTTTAAAGGGAATTGAAAGCCTCAGGTTCAATTTAAAACTACAACCTTGTATAATGACAGAGCCGTAGCATGAGCATGAGTCTCTGTTTCGTAACCCCCCCGGGGCCGATTTCATAAAGCTCTGCGACACGTCGCAAATCGAGTTGCGACGCGTCCTAGCTGCGAGGCGTCGCATAGATGCGGTGAGTCCATAGAGAAATGATGCGTTTTAACTTTGCGACGCGTCGTAAGCTTTATGAAATCGGCCCCAAATCAAAAAAATTAAATCTAGCCCTCCCTCATTTCTTCAACCCCCACCCTACCCCCCCCCCCCCCTTAAAAAAAGAAAAAAGAACATTGGCTCTTGTTATGTAGTTCCCCCAAATATTGGCTTTTCTGAGACCAAAGTGCGGCTATGCATTAGACTTAATGTGATGTTTAGAATAAATGCTTTCATCAGTTCAATAATAAACAAAATGAGCACATGACAACAACATCATCAACCGCCATTCCTCCCCCCAAAAAAAACCCTAAAAAAAAACCCACGTGCACACACAAAACAACCACGATCAACGATGTCTCCATCCAAATTTAAACCAATCTAAAAATACACAGTATCATGCACAGTCGCTATCTTCATATGCTTTCTGTTTTTTCCCCTATTGTAGATTAATTAGCCATTGTCAACATGGCAGATGCGGTGTCCGTCCTTGACAGCATCACCAGGAGATTTCTGGAATGTCCCATCTGTCACGAGAAGTTCAATCAGCCGAAGATCCTAGAGTGTCTGCACAGCTTCTGCCAGAACTGCTTGATAACACTCCACAAGGTTTCAGTCCAAGATGGATTGGTGCCTCCCAGCGATGCATCAGGCTTCATTCGGTGTCCAATCTGCAGTCAGAAGACGCAAATTCCCAAGAAGAGCATCGCAGACTTGAGGAGCAACTTCAATCTGGACAGTCTGCTTGAGGAGATAACCGTCCTAGAAAAACAGGCCATAGAGAGTCAAGAGGCTGCGGCTGCACGTGACAAAGAAAAGGAAGCAGCATCCGGGTGTTTGGACTCTTCTGAGGACAATGGCCGCCAGACAGTGACAACCTCTCAGAAGGACCAGGGGAGAGTACCCACATGCTCCAAGCATCCAGACGAGGAAATGCATCTGTTCTGTGAAACCTGCCGGATACTGGTCTGCCGGAAGTGTGGGAGTGACCACAAGAGAGTGGAGAATGACGTTGATGGTGATCACAACATAATCGACTTGGAAACTGCTGCATCTCAGCAAAGGGAGAACCTTGAGAAGATGACGTCAAAACTTGGGGACATTCTTGCTGAATTCAAAGCCACTTTGCAAACCGCCGTCAGTGAAATGTCCAAGATTGACTGTCATGAATTTGACTTAAACCATAAAGTGCATGCATCTGCGAACCAAACTTGTCTACAACTTACCTTGCATGCAGAAGAACTATCGGGTGAAATTAGAGACATTTACCAAGAGCAGAGGAAGTTTACGTCCAACGCAAGTAAGATCCTGCAGAAAATTATACATGACATGGAGGAATCCATACAAAAGGCCTGGGGCACTGCTGGAACACGTGGAGATGGAGATTTTCTGGTGATGTACCCCAAGATTGAGAAACTATTACAACGTCATATGAACAAGAGAGCCGCTGATATTTACAGTGGTTTGCCAATCTGGACATTTAATGGACATGCAGAGGCTGGATTGGGCGTTCTGAAAAGGAGAAGCCAAACGCCCATGGACCGGCAAATTGGAGGTAGGTAAAACAATGTAACTTCCAAGCAGAAGTCGAAACGAGTGGAGAATCTGACCATTAGGCCTAACACTTCACAATCCTGTCCACTCCCAAAGACGGGCCCTTCTGTCATTAATTGTTCATTAATTTGCAGGATAGGCCAATCAGTAAGAGGCAATGGTCCACTTACTACTGCACATACAAAACCTGCCAGTGTTGTAGGTCTCCCCCTCGGACCATCAGGTCTCAGTTTCGTTCTCGGTCTCAGACTTTCAGGTCTCGACTTCAACACTAGACCTCATCCCATAGACTTCAGTGTGCCAATTGTAAAACAAAGCTGTGGCAGCAAGGGTGCAGTGCTCACTCAAAAATGATAATAATAATAATGATAACAATCTGGCATAAACTGCCCATCCCTAGGATACGGGCTTCTATCGCCAGTATTGTCAAAATCTTTGCCAGGCCAGAATTCAAAACAAACATTACTGTGAAGGCTTGCAAGGTATTTTCAAAGTTGTTGCATCGATACCTTTGTTCAGTTTGACTGAAATCAATTAGTTCGAGTTACATGATTCTAGAACCAAAACAGATGATGATATCCATTATGATTATTTCACCTTAATATGGTGAAATAAAAACAGCCTAAACAATGCCATTGATGTATTTGGCCACTTCATTTGCCTACTGAAAGAAAACCCATAAAACAGAACTGAGAACCACTCTCCTTAAATCAATGTAGAGAATTAAGGAGAGTGATTTGTTCTCACTAACAAAAATCAATTTTTAGCTGCAAATCCAACTCCTTAAATCAACAAAGGGCCTACTCATACTAGTGAATAAACAAAGCAGTTTGCTCTTGCTAAACAAAGTTTTTTGCATGAGTCCGGTGTCAGAAAAAGAGAAAATGTTGCTTCTCCTGTTGAAACAGATAACACTATTTTTGTATTTTCTATAAAGGGTAAATGTTAGCTGGAAAAATATATGGGATGTTTTTAAAAAGGGCAGCTCTCCTTGTTGAGCTCCTTTTTTTTCGCTCTCCTTGGAAAACATTAAGGAGAGCGGAGGAGAGTGATAATTCTCACTCCTTAAAAATCAAGGCCAGATAAAAGCTATCATATATACACTATGTAATGTTTTTGTAAGTTGTTTTCAAGATCATTACCTACTTGTTTTTCTTGCAAGACTCCAAATCCAGACTTGATTTAATGATCTTGATTTTCCTTTTTTTTTCTTTCTACTCCAACATGAATTCCCTGCAGACACTTCAACTCAGTGGAGACAGTCAACCAAACACAACACTACCGAAGAATCAAGTGCGTTCAATTCGGGGCAGAACTTTGGGCGGCGCTTGAAGAAAGTGGTAAGGAGAGGTAGGACCACATCAACCACAGCCTCACCTTCTGAATTAGGTGGTGGTGTGTTTAGGCCACAGTATGCACTGAAGACCACAGCCACACCTTTTGGATCGGCTAGCACCTTCACTCAGTCGGCACCGAAGACCACCTCAACCAGAGCTTCACCTTTTGGATTAGGTAGTGGCTTTACTCAGTCGACGTCCAAGACATCAACCACAATCTCACCTTTCAAATCAGCTTTTGGCTTTGCACAGTCGGCACCCAAGACCGCCTCAATCACAGCCACACCTTTTGGATCAGCTAGCAATCTCACACAGTCGGCACCAAAGACTACCTCAACCACATCCACACTGTTTGAATGGACTTGGTGCCCCACACCTGTTGGATCAGACAGTGGCCTCAAACAGTCTGCACTGAAGACCACCTCAGCCACAGCCACACGTTTTGGATCAGCTGGCGGCCCCACACCTGTTGGATCAGACAGTGGCCTCAAACAGTCTGCACTGAAGACCAAATCAACCACAGCCACAGCTTTTCCATCAGCTAGAAGCCTCACACAGTCGACACGAAAGAAAAATTCAACCACAGCCACACCTTTTGAATCGGACAGTGGCCTCACAAAGTCTGTACCGAAGACCACCTCAACCACAGCCACACCTTTTGGGTCGGCTAGCTGCCTCACACAGTCAGCACTGAGTACCACTTCAACCACAGCCACACCTTTTGGATGGTGCAGTGGCCTCACACATTCGGGACCAAAGACTATCCCAACCACATATTCACCCTTTGAATCAGTTTTTGACTTTGGACAGTCTGCACCGAAGACCACCTCAACCACGACCACACCTTTTTGCTCAGGCAATACCCTCTTTCATACAGCACCGAAGAGTGCAAAGACCACCACAGCCACACCTTTAGGTTCGGGCAATGACATCTTTCAGCCGGCTCTGAAGACCACCTCAACCACAGCCACACCTTTTGGTTCGGGCAATACCCTCTTTCAACAGGCACAGAAGACCACCTCAACCACAGCTACACCTTTTGGTTCAGGCAGTGGCCTCTTTCATCCGGCTCCGAAGACCACCTCAACCACAGCCACACCTTTTGGTTCAGGCAATACCCTCTTTCAACAGGCACAGAAGACCACCTCAACCACAGCTACACCTTTTGGTTCGGGCAGTGGCCTCTTTCATCCGGCTCCGAAGACCACCTCAACCACAGCCACACCTTTTGGTTCGGGCAGTGGCCTCTTTCATCCGCCTCCGAAGACCACCTCAACCACAGCCACACCTTTTGGTTCAGGCAATGCCCTCTTTCCTTCGGCACCGATGACCACCTCAACCACAGCCACACCTTTTGGTTCGGGTAATACCCTCTTTCAACAGGCACAGAAGACCACCTCAACCACAGCCACACCTTTTGGTTCGGGCAGTGGCCTCTTTCATCCGGCTCCGAAGACGACCTCAACCACAGCCACACCTTTTGGTTCGGGCAATACCCTCTTTCATACAGCACCGAAGAGTGCGAAGACCGCCACAGCCACACCTTTTGGTTCAGGCAATGCCCTCTTTCCTTCGGCACCGATGACCACCTCAACCACAGCCACACCTTTTGGTTCGGGCAATGACTTCTTTAATCCGGCACAGAAGACGACTTCAACCACAGCTACACCTTTTGAATCAGCTAACAGCCTCACACAGTCGGCACCAAAGAAAACATCAACCACAGCCACACCTTTTGGGTCAGCTAGAGGCCTCACACCTTTTGGATTAGCGAGCAGCCTTAATACACAGTCAGCACTGAAGACCACCTCAACTACAGCCCCACATTTTGGAACAACTAGGAAGAAAGAGACCAAGCCTTTTGCACATTCAGGGGAAGGCCAAGGGGAAGTTGAAGCTACAACTTATGATGCTGACGCAACAAAATCTGAGGCTAAAGCCACAGCCTCGGATGCCGAAGCCATAACCCATATGGCTGATGACACAACCTGTGAGGATGAAGCCACTGGATCTGAGGATGAAGCCACAACCTCTGAGGTTGAAGCCACAACCTCTAGGGCTGAAGCCACAACCTCTAAGGCTAAAGCCACAACCTCCACAGCTGAAGCCACAACCTCTAAGGCTAAAGCCACAACCTCCACAGCTGAAGGCACAACTTCCGTGGCTAAAGGCACAACTTCCACAGCTGAAGGCTCAACCTCTGGGGATGAAGTACAGGAGTGCAAAGTCACATAGCATGAGCCAAACGTTAACACTTTTTTGGATTTCAGATAACCAGTTTTTACAATGTGTTACCGGAAAGTTAAAGCCGGGCCGGTTAAACAATATCCGTACAAAATCCAACTGCTAACAGCATCGGGTCAAACCGAAACCTTTTGCCTTGAAATCATCATAGTAATTTCAAAAGGCACCAAATGTCATAAAATTACTTGTCTTTTACAGTGAAGTTTAGACATTCGTTTTGAAAATAATTGTCCGCTGAGGGCTCAAAGTTTGGCCAACTAGCCTGTGGTCTGCAGAAAGAAAAAAGAGAAGGAAGAAAGATACACGTACATGTATTTGATGTTTGGTGACATTCTCCGAGCTTAAGTGTAATGAGCAAATTCTACTGGATATTCACAAGTTCTTCCTTTTTATAACGATGCCAAATTATTAAAGAACATGCTTTGCCACTTTCATTAGACCATTGGGTGTTATACCTAAAGCCTGGTGGTACGGTCTGCATTTCGTATAGTATGTATAATCAGGTATACATTGTATAGGCATTTTTGTAAGGGGATTTTTCATTTATTGTGTTGGCGTTTTCTTTTGTTTTCTTTTTATTGCTTGGAGTTAGGGGCTGACACGTTTCGATCCTAGCTGAATCTTTCTAAAAGGCTATTTTGTATTTTCGTTTTATTGGTAGTTATGACTGTTTATGCCGACGGCTGCCAGGTTGGCAAGTTACTAAACCTTAATTTGCCTAAATGGGACATCTTTGTGGGGGTATATTCATCAATTGTATTACAATAGCATTTATATAGCGCTCATTGCAAGAGTATCACAGCGCTTACTATGTATTCATAGTAACATTTATTTTAGCCTTGAAAAAAAAAGATCGATTGCTAAGATCGAAACTCGTTATTCAGTGAAATCCTTCTGGAACTGAAATTAGTAAGTTGTACACTCGTAAATAAAAAACAAGGGGGAAAAGAAAAAATCCAAATCAAAAATAAGAAAAGATTAGGCTATACAATTTAGACCAGAAACTCAGAAAGTAAAACAAACAAAAAATGAACGAGATTTCAGGAAAATCAAAGTTCTTTTAGGAGCTCTGTGCCTTCAAAAACTCATACACCATGTAGGGCTAATTATAATGATTATGCATGCACTTAATGTGTGGAGTTAACTGAATAATTAAGTAAATAAATGTTGTGAAAGAAACAACAGAATCTCGGATCCTAAATGCTGTTCTGCTTTTCATCATCAATCATTTTTGTTTGTCAAACTCTCTGCTTTTAAATACATGTATCTTAAAGGTACTATAATACTTTGGTAGCATACCGAAACAGAAATCTTCACAGATTTACCTATAACTCGCAGGGTATAAAGATTGTGATGGTAAAACAAACCGTTAATATTTTTCTGCCTGAACTTGCTGTATTTATCCTATTTCTGAAGTCTTTTCTGTTTTATTTTTTATCTTTAAAAAGATCAAACAGATTTTCGGTCGTTGTTTTAATAATTTCTGGATAAATACACCATTTCAGGCGGAAAAATTTAAACCGTACATGTATGTTTCTACCACCACCATCTTCATACCCTGCAAGTTATACGTAAATCTGTGAACATTTATCTTTTGGTTTCTTACCAAATGATACTACCTTTAAAAATAATATTGTACTTCAGAAAAATGAGAAAAATAATAAAGAAAGATACAGAAACATCAGTCATCTGTGAAATTTCCAAGTCCAGATGGTGCCTACTTTTTTGAGAAAAACACCCACGGTATTTTAATAAATCTTTACCATTATTTTTTTTATCTTTTAAAGATCAAAATTGTTTGTTGTCATACGCTTAAAAAAAATAATTACAGCATTTCAGGCAGAAAAACGATATGATTCTACTATCACCATCTTTATTACCAGTAAGTTATATAGGTCAACTGTGAAGATTTCTGTTTCAGTGTGCTACCAAAGTATGATAGTTTTAACTGAGTGCACAGAGAGAGCTAGCTCAGCAGAGTTGAGCGAGGAACTTCTGCAAGAACGATCACAATTCGCGCGGCCGTTTTTAAATACACACACGATGTTGCTCATCACGGGGAAATCCCCATAATGTGCAATTCTGGTTCATAAATGCACAGTCCTATACAGCGTCACAGACTCACAATGGTGGTTGCACACCATTTAGGTTATGGGGAAATACATAACATGAGAAATGGTTTTTGAATATAATACTATGTACATACATGTAACTCATATCCATTTCATTTTACTGGGGGCACTCGGCCAACGCGGAAGTTACGCGAGATAAGCCTCGTAATTAATTTTAAGGGACTTCCAAAACTGCCGTGCGATCTGAAAAAAAAACCCACCCGAAATATTCTTGAAGGATTGCAGTTTGGACAAAATCCAAAGCACTGTAATTACTATTTGTCGGTGCATCATCCGTTGCACTATTGCAGTTACAGGAAACAACGCAACATTACTAGCGTCTGAAACTCTGAATCATTACACTGTATTTGACAGTTTTCCGATCAGAATTCAAGGCGATCGTACTATAGGCCTACAGTGCTGTGTAACGAAACTTAGTCTGGGAAAAAAGGTAAGTTGGACAAAATTATTAATGAACTTCGTAGACCTATAGTTTAACTGTAGCAGAATTACTATTACCGGGAATGGGTCATTAGGGAGACTTTCTCATTGGGTCGTGCACAAACTTTACTTACTAATTTCTATAAAAACCTCCTCCAAATCAATGGACTTGAAATTGACATTATGTTCATATTGAGAGCATTCTCTATCTTAAATATAATATTGGTTTTTAATAATCAATATATTGGAATTATTCTTGAGGTCTAGACTTCATTCAGGCGCATTTTGAAAAAAAAATTGGGTCGTGCACAAACTTTACTTATTTATTTCTATAAAACATCCTCCAAATGAACTTGAAATTGACATTTGAGAGCATTCTCTATCAATATTGACAGTATATACATAAAATAATAGTACATAATATCAAACTCTGTACGCAAAGCTTGTGCTTATAGAAGAAATACCTTAAAAAACTTTGAACACAAGCGAGTGAAATAAATGATTCGGCGTTTTCAGCTCTTTTTTTTCAGAGCCATGCCAATTAGTATTAGCTAATATGCAAATAAGATTTTGCTTTATAGTTGGAAGAAAAAATTATATAATGACTACTTATAGACCTAATTATGTCCTCGGTTTAAATGGACACTGCCCTATGCCTTCTCGCTGTTTTTTTGTTATCGACGGTGAATTCTTACCTTTGTGTAAAATGGTTCGTTGAATTTCAGATTTCATCCTCTGAATTAGACGTTATGGCAAATGAGAAGCCCAACCCCTTGCTGTGTTTCGTGTGCAACAAGAAGTTCCAGCAACCCAAAATCCTAGACTGTTTGCACAATTACTGCCAAAAATGTCTGGAAAAGATCATGTTCCAGTCGAAGTCGAACAGGTTGTCCCAGTCGGAGGGACACAGCATTCGATGCCCACTTTGTCGCACGACAACGGCTCTCTCAGGTGGTGGTGATGTGGACGGCGTGAAATCAAATACCTTTCTTGATCGGATGGTGGAGGAAGCTACCGTGGCTGAAGTTCTGAGGAGCAAAGCCGCCAAAGTTCCGTGCGGATTGTGCGACCGTGAACAGGCGGCGTCTCGCTGCGGCGAGTGCGCCGTCTTCCTCTGCCTGGCCTGTCAGAAGATCCACGGTCGTCTTCCTGCGTCCTCGGGACACCAGACGTATTCTCTGGAGGAGTGTCGAGCGGGTAAAAGGTTGGGGACTGGCGGCGGAGCCTCGGCGTCACTGATCCTTGGCCGGGCCCAGGAGATTGAGTGCCGGCAGCATCGTGGTGAGAAGTGCAGGTTTTACTGCCGAACCTGCCAGGAGCTTATCTGCCGGGACTGTACGGTCCTTCAGCATACCCCGGACGCGCACGTCCACATAAGCCTAGAAGCTGCCGCCTCGCAGGCCAGGCAGTCCGCCAAGGACATGCTGGCACGTCTGGACAGGAAGATGCCCGAGCTCCGATCCTCGCTCGACATCCTGGGAAATATGGGTCCTCTCCTGCAAAACCGCAACGACAAGGCGAGAGCGCAGATTCGGTCGATGGCAGACGAAATCCGCCACAGTGTCGCCACCCAAGAGAAACGTCTGCTCTTGGAAATACGGCGCGAGAGCCAGCAACAAGCTAGAGAGCTGAAAGACGCCGTGAAGGAGGCGGCAGAAACCCTAACCCTCGCACTGCACTCCGAGGAAATGGCGAAGGTGTTTCTCGCAAAGTCCAACGACAGTGAGTTTCTGTGGCTTAATACCACCCTCATGAAAGCTCTGCAGGGTCTGGTCGTTTCCAAGCCGCCGAGAGGACCACAGGTCCTGGAGTTTGATGAAGGTGATGCTGACGTCGATGTTGGGCAGTTGGAGAGCAAGGACATCGATATGAACACCGTCTTTGAAGAATTGGCTCAACTTAAGACAGGTTTGTCCCCATTCCCATGATTTCATTTTACACCAAATTCTAAATTGCTTGACATTTCCCTTAAAAGCAAGACCCGTTCAGAATAAAATATGTCGGTTTAAAGGTAACTTTATACTTGCCAACAAATGCAGATTCAAGGGCAACAATACCAAGAAAGGGAAACTAACTGCAATTGGATTCATGTTAAATCATTGAAAAGTGAACAAAGAAAATTGACTGAAGCGGGATTCGAACCAGCGACCTCCGGAATACCGTGCCGGCAATCTAACCAACTGAGCTATCCAGTATATGTTGGTGGTGTGCCTAACAGTCAGTTATTGTTGTTCATTTGGCAGTCAGAAGCCATGAAACCACTCGCGCCTTTTTATTTCAAACGGACTATTTTCTGCTGTCATTCTGATTCGATACTGGGCCAGAAATTCATCATTATGTCTGTTTCTAAAATGAAAGCGTCATATGTGTCTTTGGCAGATTGTTTCGGCTGAGGTATAAAAAATTAACAATTTAAGATTCGGCCTATGACTTTTCCTTAGATGCAAAATAAGCAATTGAATTTGGAAATTGGAAACCATTTTTTTTTTTTACTGCTTATACGCCTTAAAATCGGCGAAGACACAATTCAAATTGAATAATTATAATTAAGATATGGATTTACCAAAATAAGGGACGAATCATATTAATTTAAATATTGAACATTTAAAAACAAATTCATAAAAAGGTCACACATCACCCCCAGAGACAGGTATATTTACTAAATTTAGGCCTATACTTAGTTAAACGGATGACTTAAAAAAAAAACTATTCTTGAACGGTGTAACTGTTTCCAACACAGCCAAAAAAGCCGAGAGAAACCAATCAAAACCTTATGGGTCGAGAACCGGCAGCCGGCAACAAGCTACAGGAAAAGATGCAAGCGACAAGGAAAATGTGAGTTGACCCATTTAACAATCTTCTCAAGTTGGAGGGACATTCAGTAAGGTAACCGAAAATAATTAGAGTGTTCGAGTAATGGTGCTACAGAAGAATCTTAAATGTTAGCTGATGGACTGATAACATGAAAGGACTCTACAATTGATGGAAACAACCAAAATGTTAGCAGTTTGGCCAAACCATCTTTTAAAAAACATTGTGTACTGTGTTTGATGAATCATCCGTTGTGAATGTTGATGAAAATCAGAATGGTGATGCTCTTGTGTGTTTGATGTTAAAGTCAAATTCAGAGTCTGATTCTTCTGATGGGAGTGGTGATGATTCCGAGGATGAGAGTGCCAGTTCGGCTTTCTCCGACTCGAAGGGTAACACCAAGCCGACCAAACCACCAACAGTTCCAGGCGAAGACACTCACGATGGGAAGGCCTCCAGTGAACAGCTTTCCAAGAAGACACCAGCTCCAAAATCAACGACTCAACCACAAGCTGGTAAGACTAAAGATCCTGTTCCTGTGTCAACTCGGGTCCTGAGGTCGGCTTCACGAGCTAACACCGCAAACCAAGAGCAGACACTCCAACAGCATGCCAAAAGTGGCTCCTCCTCTGCCAGGAGCAAGGACTCTGTGACTTCATCCCAGGTGAGTGCACCTTTGCCCAAGATTATAACTTTTGTTGAAAGCTTAGACCAAAGGATTCGAATTTGGTGGGATTTGATACCAGCTAAGTAGAGTTGATAGAAATGGCTGGTCAGTGATTATATCTTCCAGGCCCAGTGTATCATGGAGTGGACTGATAGAGACCAAGGTCTTTCGTTTTGGCCTTGGTGCCCCCTTCCGGATTTGATCATTGAACTTTGATCAACGTAGGCCTACCCTTTACAAGGAGAGAAAAAGACCAAATTTTGCCCGATCTCTTAGTTCATAACAAGACATGATTAAGGGATGATCAGTTTTAGAAATTGTGTCGCCTGTACTTACCTCATCCATCTTCTTGGTTGAAACAGACTCCATCGGCAGTCAGTCACTCGAGGGAGGTAGCTTCCTCCACAGCAGCATCAGGCCGTGGCTTGCGGTGTCCAGATGGGAAAAACTTGACCACATCTCCGTCAGCGAGCATCAATACATTCCAGCAGCAACGTTCCCCTCAAACAATGCAATCTAGACTGATAAAACAGCAGGGTGATATAGTCAAACAAGGTAAGTTAGGATGTTTACGAAACGGAGGCTCAGGCTCAGGCTCAGGCTCTAGCTCTGGCATCCATATGCTGAAAAAAGCCTGTGGTTTTTCACTGAAGCTGAAACTCTGTTTTCCTTTCCAAACCAGAGAATCTTTTCTTTATACTATTTTGCTAATTTCACCCAGAAATTCAAATACATGTATATATATAATTTGTGCCACTTCAATCTGTTTTTGGTTAAGGAGAATTTTTTTTTTTTAACTTTGGTTGGTTTGTTGGTCAGTTTGTCAGTGTGTATGATTGTTGATTCAAAAGGAGGCTGTCTCCATGGACACATGATCCTAGTATTGATCATCAGTGATCTAGCCACTAGTTTGCTCAGTGGAAATGGTCCAATGCTGCTTAGCACAAAAATATGCTAAGCAGTAAGCAGGACATTGCTGTCTTAAATAATAAAAACAGGGTTAACAACCAAATTTCCATGTGTTGTGTATCACTTGTTTGGCCTATTGCTCTTTGGCTGTTGTTCTAATGACCACGAATATAAAATGGAATTTTTAACGGTGTTTTTTTATTGGGCAAGACATTTTTTAAAGTTGTGCTAAGCAATTTTTTGTGCTAAGCAGCTCCATGAAATTGGCCCCAGGCAGGATCTGATGTGTGAACTAGTCCCTGGATCACTCACTCAGATAAGAAAGGAAGAAAGTACTTCCCTAAATTCCCTCCTCCATGGTGAGGCAAACAGGACTTTACCCGACATGAATTCCATTTCTTGATGAAAACTAAATTGTCTCGTTTTGTTTCAATACTGGCAAATTAGAACTTACCTCTAGGACAACTCAGCCTTATCGTGACGTCGCACACGGTGCAGGAATAGGACAACAAGTTGCCCAGTCCCAGCGTGGAATCTCTCTTGTGGCGTCGAACAGCAGCAGCCGCAACACTCAGCCCCTTGGAACTATCACCAGCCACAGCAATGTCCAGAATGTCGGTACTGGTCATCTTGTTTCTATCACCGAGGCTGCAGACTATGGCGGCAACACAGGCAACAGTAGCAGCCGAAGCACTCAGCCCCTAGCAACCATCACCAGCCCGCAGAGCAATGTCCAAACGGTCAGCACTGGTCATTTTGTATCTATCACCGAGGCTGTAGACTCTGGCAGCAACATGGCCGGCAACAAGAGTGACACAGACAGCGACGATTCCGATTTGTAGTCTTGTAGATGATTCCCAAGGCAGGCAAGATGTCAATTTTGCTTGGTGTGGCTTGAGGTGTTTGGTGAAGAGTGGACAAATTCCTCTTCTCTAAAAGGAAGAAGAAAAAAAATGTCATAACTACGAAAACTTTTTTATAAAATAAGGATTTCCACTGACAGCCATCGCTTGTGCTCAAACCCTGTGGAACAGACAGAGGGCGTTTCGAGAAAAATGGCTGCCGCTGCAAACCCCATAAAACTCACTTTTCAGATATGCTAGTACTCCAGTGTTACAAATCTAAGATTGAAGTTCATCATGACTTGTATCAAGTTAACAATTGGAGGATGTAATCCATTTTCCGTAATGGTTATCAATTCTTTCCCAAAAAACAAACAAACAAACAAACAAACAAACAATGTCATAATGGCTAATCTTTTTTAATAAAAAATTGAGTATGATATTTTTCAGGCAGTAATATGTTCATTCTAGGGTTTTAAGGTTTCTGGAACATTTAAAGTCAAAATCTCATTTTAGAACAGTAGAAGTTATGTAAAAACTGAACATTTTTATTGTGATCTAACCAACTCATCAAATAACCAAATGAACAAAGATAATTTACCGGTATTCTGGAGATCCCTGGTTCGAATTCCGCTCAAGTCAATGTTTCGGGGTTAGTGTTTTTTAGTCCACAGGGTTTGTTTTCAGACTCCCATAATTTCCCTCAAAAATCCAAGGCCTGCCCTCTTTCCACAAATTTAACCAAGTGCTAATATTGAAGAGGAAATCACAACTGGTCAACATATTTAGTTTACTGTAGAAGCCATGTCTGAAAATAATCCTTAAGGACTATTAAATCACACTAACCCCCTTTATCTCTTACCTCTCACTGGTATTAATCTGCATTTTTAACATTTTAGGATGAGGCATTAAGCCTCTCACTCTCAGCAGCAGAAAAAAACAGTACTTATGTGTTCAGATTTTAGAGTAAAATGTATCGTGTAATTGTAAATAGCGCCCTCTGTTGGTATCACTTTTATTTTGGGTTTAGGTTGTCAAGAACTTTTATCAATAGTTTTTGCAAAGTGCCTTTGTAAAACATTTTAAAAAAAATTCTTGCTCTTATTCCAAATGATATTCCATCCAATGACAGTGATCACGAATGATCTTTTACTTTTCTAAGTAACAAAATATTTTAAAAAGATGAACTTTTATTTTTTTTGGTAAAATAACTTTAGAATAAGGGTTTGTGTTTTAGATACCACAGAGATAATTATATTGAATTTTTTGTACAGGAATTTCATTGTCAAAATATGTCAATACTTTTTCAAAATGGTGGGGATAATGTGTGGTCATGAGTTATTCAGATTTTATTTTGCCATAAGCAAAAAACTGTTGAAAAGCGATAAATAATTTTTGTTTTAAAAAACTGTTTAGGTATAAAGGTCGTACAGTTGTTACATTAATGGATCAAAGTAGGCCTATCCCCATGCAGCAGGGGTCGATTTCACCAAACTTTTGATGCATTGCATATTTATGTAGGATATGATAGGATTTTCTTGATACTCAAGTTATGACTGATCATAGGGCTTTGTGAAATCGACCTCAACCTCATTTACTCATCATACTCTTGCCTATACTGTAAGAGTAGAATTGGAACTTACAGAATTAGAAACTCTGTGTGTATAAGATCCTATTTCATGGACTAGCAATCAAATTTGTGCTTTTTTAATTTCTGCTCATATTCTGGGCATGTACATTTTTCTATAAACATTGCTTGTTTCTTTTGTTATCTTGCATACATGTGCATTTGTTGATTAATTTTCATGTTTTTAATTTCCAAAAATTCACTAAGTGATTTGGTAGGCTCGCGGGTCACTAGATCATCCTAACTCTAACCCTAAAAAATTGTATTGTTCATTCCAGCGTTATTTTGGTTGAGGAGCAGTTTGTAGCAGTTTATTAATGAATTCAATAAATAACTGTTGATGGTGTTACAAAACGGTAGCCTGGCAATCATTACCCTATTCACAAATGTTGGTGACTTCATGGAGGTAGGGTGACTTGTACCCAAATCACAGGTAATAGCCCATGTTTCAGCAAACCAAAAAGATACATGTATATACAGTGTCCCAGAAAAAACGGAACACTGTGTCGTGACCCATTATATTCAAATTAAACTGTTTATCAAAAAAAAAAAATTAATGTTATGAAAAAAGATGAAAATCTGGTTTTGAGGTTGAGTAATTCAGTCCGAGTTTTTTCCCTCAAATCCAATCCAGTTTTGTTCAAATTCTACATGGTGATAGCCAAGACATGGCTGCATCACATATCTGAATATTGAAGTGCTTAACATTAAATTTTTCATATAATAGTTCCGCACAAAGTGTTTTTTTTTTTGGGGGGGGGGACACCCTGTATGTATATCCCTACTACCATACCATTGGAAAACTCTTCCCATTGTTCAATAATATCACAATAGTGGAAGTGTTGTGTGAGTTCACGTGTGTTGAACAAGACCAGGGGCCGATTTCACTAACGCTTTGCGATCATAGCTAAACCCAAATCCATCGTTAAACGGGAAATTGATCGCTACTTTGTGTAGGAATTTTCCGTTTAGCGATGGATTTGGGCCTAGCGATGATCGCAAAACGTTAGTGAAATCGGCCCCAGGTCAGAAATCGCTCATGGACAAAAGTCACAACACACAGGCTTCCTTCATTACAAATGTACATTTCTTTTTATTCAGTAATGATGCAGATTTTATGCACACACAGGAAAATAGTACCTTGAAGCCAATAGAAATTCAAGCTTTTAAATTATAACAAGAACCATACAAAAATGACTTTATAACAACAGGTAGTACATATCATTAACCAAAGGCCAGCCAGTTGTATGCATTTTATCACAATCTGTTATACTTTACATCTGACAAAATTGTGTGATCTTTTGTTTTAACCAGACTTTAGTTGACTAAACAATGACTACTGTAGTTGTGATTTGGGACTATTTGCGCCTACATCATAATAATTTTACAATTTTATAAAATAATAATTATCAGCAATATGTACTCCTTCCTTGCATACATAAAAAAATCCACAATTTCAAAGTCTGCATTGAAAACATTCCCTTCTTCGCTGTACTGATTTGAGTACTTAATTTCACAATTTGCAAATTTATTTCAATTTCCCCCCATAAAGCCATCCAATACGAACAAAGAAAAACTTTCTTCAGTACTTTTTTTACAGATATACATAAAAAAAAAAAAAAAATCATTAAACTTTGTTACTGGAATTTTTTTAAGCAAAGCAGTGGAAATTATAGGAAACGAATAAAATATATATAATGTATTTATATATACACAGTTTTTTTTTTAAAGCATTAACACATAACAACAGTACAATAAATATATAGGAAAGATACTCCGCAAGACGTAGACTTGAATTAAAAAGCACTAAGCAGGTAAAAATCATTTTTGATGAAAGATTTGAGAATTTTTTCTTTTAAGGTAAGGACTACTGTTTTATTTTGTCTGACAGAACAAAATGAATCCAAGAGTATTGGGGCCTGTTTGTTTCACTCATGTGATCAGTGATCCTGCTGATCAATATCCCATTTTAGCCCTTGAATATCTACAACACAACTCTCCTAGAGTAGAGGCTGTGTCTGGCTTATGTGGCTATGGCTATGGAATGACCAGTGTTCACGAGAAGTGGCTGTGGCTTCCATAGATGTGTATGTATATTTAAGCCATAGCCACGTCAAGTCCTGTGAGCCCTTGCCAGAATGACAAGTTGAAAGGCGGCCAACCTGGCTGGTGTATCTGTGTGATGGCCCCCAGCTATGACAGCCTCCATTAAGAAATTCACTAATACTCAAATGTTTCACACTCTTCAAAATGCATTGAATGCGATATACCATCATGATTCATTTGGTTGGATCCAGCTTGTCCACACTGTAAAGTATAAATGGATTCAATATAGCAAGGTGATTTTCATTACTGGAACATACTTGGCCATGAGAGAAAGTCTACTGGATATTGAAAAATTGAAAATGAGCTTTTTATTAAAATCCACTCTCCACAACCCAGGTCATTATCTATTTACCCCAGCCAAACTCTAGCAGTAGAGTAATAAAATGTCAAGACTATACAGCAAAACAATATAAAAAAATACTTAGGCCCTACAATAAAACAGATATGTTTTTATATGAATTAAAAATCCCCACAATTCACATTAAAACACACACACAGGTAAATAATGTGGTGTAAAAACTTGAAATTCAAGAAGGAAACAAAACGATGTAGGGAGAATAAATCTGCATAAATTAATAATCTAGACTGACGGCAGAATGGGGATACAGAATCGTACTCTGTAAACCTGTTAGGTATGAAAGTCCAGAAGAGATATAATGCAGGTAGCACAAAAAATGGTTACAGGACACTTCTTTAAAAGCACTATCTATCATACTTTGGTAGGAAACCAAAAACAGAAATGTTCACAGATTTAAATATAACTTACATGGTTTAACGATAGACCTGTTACAAACACACTATTAAAAACCTTTCTGCCTGAAATGCTGTATTTTTCCAGAAATGAATTATAACAAAATAACAAAAACAGTTTTGATAACCGAGATCAAAACCTCACAATTACAATTAGTACCTCAGAATTTCGAGAATCAATTGCAATGGTTTTTATACTGTTTCCAATGATCAATTGAGCTGAAAATTTCACAGGTTTGTTTGTATTCCATTACATATCAAATTAAGAACAAACCACAGTTGTACTATCACCTTTACCAAAGTACTTTTAATTAAAAAAGGCGAAGGTCTATTTACATCATGTGAAAAGAGGGGTAAGGTGGAGATACTACATATTACTGGTTTTTATTGTTAATACAAAAATAGCTAGATGTTATATGATAGGTTATACTAATTACAATGCTGGTGAAGTTTCATCTTCTATTTTTTTTAATTAATATAATATTTTAATTACAGAGATGACAAAAACATGCCAGTATAAAGGAAACTTTGTTTCAGAGTCCCCTCTGATTCAGTTATTTACATATCCCTTGAATGGAATGGCCCGGTTTTATTCTGTCCAATCAGGGCTTAGGTGTGGGCATGTGACTGGGAACTCTCATTTGATTGGTTGATAGAGGGGAAATCTCTACTGATTCTTATGCGGATGGATGCAAGAATTTCTGCACAAGCAAACAATGTAACACCAAAATGACACTTTTTCAATTGAAACACTGACTTATATTAGAAAACATTTTCCTAACTATAAATGGTGTTAAAATGACAGTTTCTAAAGGAAAATTAAAATGCTATGGTTAAAAACCTATACATGCAGGCAACGTTACCACCTTTTCCCAAACCTCGGCTCCGGCTCAGGCTCCGTCTCCTTTTTTTAAATCCATTCTAAAATAACAGGTATCAAAATAGGGGCTTTGGGCTGCGGTTTGGAAGTAGATTCTCCGGTTTGAAAAAGAAAACAGAGCTTCAGCTTCAATGAAAAACCACAACCTATAATTTCAGCATATAGATGACAGAGATGAAGCCGGAGCCTGAGCCGGAGCCGAGGTATGGAAAAGGCCCAAGATTCACTTCAGTGCCACCCAATACGGAAAACTGCTGATTTGTAGTTATATGGCGCCCTCTATATTTTGTGCACAATGCAGCTTTAATACAAAATGACACAAACAAACTTTTAAAAACATCAAATTACCTTATTTTTTTTTTAAACGCATGCTTACTCGACTAAGAGGCATTCTACATCAAGATACACTGATTTCCAAATTACCATTCTGCCTTGCAGATTGATTAATATACAAAAAAACGGATTTATTTTATAACAAAAATAGATACTTTATCATTCTTTTAACACTTTTCTGTTCTGCCAGTAAAAAATATCTCTCTCTCTTTATTATAATTATTATTTTTTAAAGCAAACAGTATACTTATAGTATAAAGACAAAATATATACATGCATAGAAAGTTTGCATTTGAAATCTACAAGCCAATTTTTTTAATGATACAGGACATCAGCCTCTGATGCAAAATTTACGGCAGTTTTTCCACTGACATACTGTATTAAGAAGTCGTGCTGATGGCGGTATACGGAAGGCTTCATTAAGAATATACAGTAATACATAGTTACACGCTGAAAATAAATCCAAACTTTAAGAAAGTACATGGTACAATAAGCTTATGAGCTCTTACCAGCGGTGGAGCTAGAGTAGGAGTGCAGGGGTCGATTTCACCAAACTCATCGTAACTTACTATCAATCGTAGGACTTTTAATGCATTGAAGCCCTATACGTGGGATAGGTCCCCTACGATGGGTTATCCTTCGTAACTCGAGTTACGATCGATCGATCACAGGGATTCGTGAAATCAACCCCAGATCTGAGGAAGGTGGGAATTCTGTGGTATTTCTTCCGTGTAGCATATTCAGGAGACATCGGGTGCATGATGAAATTTCGGTTTCAGGGATTTTATGATTTTCCGATGCAGTGGGGGAATTTTGGATGAAGAGGAAGAATTTGATATCACGCACCTTTGAAAAGAGGAGGCACAAGTGTTTTTACTCATAATAACTTGTATATAAGTGTACAGTAATGATCTTGCTTGCTTCAAATTTTACAAATACACTCACAGTGTAATACGATCTGAATTCGAACACGATGCTTATATTGTATGGCCGAGTCTAGCAGAATACTAATGTGAAACCCAAATCGCTACATTTTCTGTACACAACTCGAGTACTTAACAGCATACAGTTTTTCTGCAAGTTGTTATATTAGTTACACTGGCATCACAAGTAAAGTCTACACTACATGAACAGCGTATCATGAATCTTCAGATGTATTTCTCCCTCCACAGTGAAAACTCAAAAACAACACAACGGTTGTTCCGAGTAACCCCCAATAACTTTGTACAAATATTATATTCTTGGCATTGTTAAAAAAAAGACATAAACAACGGAAAGAAGGAAGTCTGTAAAAAAAACAAAAAGAGATTATGACTTCCTAATGTCTGTGCCACAACCAGGACAGGAGCAAGCAGACAGTCACCAGGAGATGGGATGTCCTTAGGGGTCCGTCCGCCCCATTTCCCGTCTGTTTGTCGCCTGTGTCTTTATTAGAAGGAGTGGTGCTCTCCGGCTGCGGCTGTGGCTGTGGCTCCTTCACCTTGGGCTTGGTGGTGCTAGCCAGTGGCTTCTTGGTGCTCCTGGGGCTGAACGGCCACTGGCTGGACGGTGGCCGCCTGGTGGTGGTGTCCCCATCCTGCCTGGGGCTGGTGCTCGGCGTGGAGGCGTCAAAGTGGAAATCCGTTTCCTCGGTTGAGGTTGCTGGGGAGACGACAACCAAAAAAAAATACAACATCAAAGTAATTTTATCCAGGATATCCTGAATGAATGAGACGGATCTGGTATTAGACTCATTTAACGTTCTTGGAATTCGGTACATTTCTATGGTTCAGGATCTGACTCTGCCTGACCCAAATGTCCAAACAAATATCCAAAACTTTTTGTAGACATCCCAGCGGACATCCAACTAGGATTTTAGACCAGAATAACAACTGCTGTGACCAATATGGCCAATAGTCAACTATCTTTGTTCGTTTGGCAGTCAGAAGCCATGAAACTACGCACAAACCGCCATATCCCAGGGATCGTTTCAATGATACATGCAGAAATGATGCAACCTGGGAACGCTATATGGGGGATCACTCAAAGAGGCTTTTTAATTAATATAATCATCAAAGTGAATTTTAATCACTTTTCAATGACTTTAAAATTCAGTCAGTTTCCCTTTGTGGTTATTTGATGAGATAGAATATAACTGTGGTAGCCACCGTGATACACATACAAATTAGCCAGACGACCTCAACTAGCCCGTAGGTCAATCTGGTTAGGACGTTTGCACTAGAAAACAAGAGTCATGGGTTCAAATCCCACATAATCCACTACAAGCCGTCAAGGGGATGGGGGGGGGGGGCAATGAGTACACATTTCATTCTACCCAGGCCATTAGTTAGAACATTATGCTTAATGGATTTTTAGAATTCAACAATGACGTGACACTATAAAAAGACAAACATGAATAAATCTCAGCTGTGATTTGGAGCAGGAAATGATTTCATTGTTGGTCTTGTCGGATATCCTCCCATTAGCTCCTTATCACGTCTGCACTTGGTCATTATCTTGTCTGAAATAGTCATGGTTTAAGTCACAAATAGACAAATCCATTTACCATATTAAGGTAAGCTAGACAGATTTGGTTAAGGATCACACACACATTGTTCAGTTTCAGTCCGACAGCTCACTTTGTCCAAAATTGTCAATATACCCTTTTATTCACTACACTTTTTAGGTGTCTGATTTAATAACATGCAAATCACATGGGATTTATGCAAGAAACATATTTCAGCTAAGCGAGACAATTAACCTGCTTAGCATTAATTTATTGAGCTTAACAGCTTCATGATATTGTACCCTTTCTCAACGTAGCAATCATCCTTCTAGGAAAAATCAAATGGTCAAATCCCTTGGGGTGGAAAGGCAACTGCATGCATGCTACATTAGCAGCGAGTAATTAAGAGTCTGTGAAAATTACTTCCAGGTAAACACTCGGGAGAGAGAGTGCTGGAGAAGTCAATTTCTGAAAGACTGTGACTGTCTCTGGATCTAGAGTCATCCAGCCATGTTCATTCAGGCTGGGTCATAGAACTTTTTTTAAAGGTAATAATCATACATGTACTTTGGTTTTTGACCAAGAAATGCAGATTCGTTGGCAAAAATATCAAGAAAGATATCAATGAAATTCTGAATTCCATATGGTGCCGACTTTTTGAGAACACAGTAAAACAGTATTTTCAAATCTGTTCACATGCAGGAGTTTTGATCTCCAAGATAAAAACCGGTTTTGTGGTCTTTTATTTTGACACTTTTCAGGATAAATACAGCTTTTCATGCAGAAACATTTGAACGGTATGTTTCTACCATCACCATCTTTATACCCTGTAAGTTATACGTAAATCTGTGAAGATTTCTGCTTTGGTAAACTACCAATGTATGATAGTACCATTAAGTCTCAATCAATGCAGCAGGATTCTACAATGAACCCCCCCCCCCCACCTTCCCCACCCAGAGGTAGTTCAGGTTGTAATTCTCTCAAATGTTTCATCCAAAGCACAAAAACAGCAACAACACCCAAAAATAAAAACAATAGCCGACTAATTATGCACCAGACAGAAGTCATTTCTGTGGTTTTTACAAAAATGCCATTGTCTGCGTGCGGTTGATGAGGCCTTGTTTAAGAACCTTCGGATACAAATGACAAAAACACTAATACCAGGACTGCCACAACATTTTGGCAACACAATTCCTTGACTTTTTATCTATCAATAATTTTTTTTTTTCTCCAGGGTCGATTTCACTTAACTCGTCGTAACTTACTATCAATCATAGGACTTGTCATGCATTGCAGCCCTATATATAGGATACGATGGGTTATCATTCTTAACTCAAGTTACGAACGATTGTAGGGGTTTGTGAAATCGACCCCGGGACCATTTTGATCCCAACTCTGACGCAGGTTTCCCAAATGCAGACAATAACTAGTTCATAATGATTACAAACTTGAAATGTGCCGTAGCCAAGAACTTAACAACAATTGCAATTTCCATGACTTTTTCATGACCCACAGCAACTTTCTATTACCTTTGGGAGTAATTTTTGTATTCCTATTTTTCTGTGAGTTTCCGTGACTCGCGTTATTTTCCAGGATCTCCAATGACTGTGGGAACCCTGCTTACAAGCCCTTAATTCCGTTTCACACAGACAGGGGTCAATTTCATGGAGCTGCTTAGTATAAGCACAAAAAATTGCTTAGCACAAAATGTCTTGCTCAATAAAACAAACCACCATTTTAAAAATTCCATTTGAAATTCATGGTCAGCGAACAACAGCCAAAGAACCATCAGAAGTGATACACAACACATGGAAATTTGGTTGTTAATCCTGTTTTTGTTAAGACAGCAATTTCGTGGTTAGCAAATTTTGTGTGCTAAGCAAGGCCATGAAATTGGCCCCCGGTCCATTCATATTGAGAGGAATATTTACCAGGAGAAGGGGTCGGGGTGAACGCCATGTCCGTCTTATTGCTCTTCGTCTCCCCGGGCGTGGTCGTCTCTTCTCCGGACCCACTGATGCAGTCCTCGTCATCGCCATAGCAACCGCTGCCACTCCCGCTCCCACTGAACTGGACGTCCTTGTCTTTTCTGTTCTTGCCGATGAGTTTCATTCGGATGAGCTGTGAGGGACAAAAAGACGGATCACGTCGATTTCAAAATGTCATCCTCAAGAGATGGTACATTAAATTGGATACTTACGAGGTCTGATTTATCTATGATGTAGTGATGAAACTCGCAAGAGAATATGACTGCTATAGGCACATAGTACTACACACATCAACCTGATTCTGTCACGAACAGCACGGTTCAAATGCAATAATTGTAATTTATAACTACGGCCAGGCCTTGCCACAAAAAAAATGGAAAAATGCCAATTGATTTATATTTGACAAAGCCAAAGCGCAATTTTTGAGACAGGTCTTAGCAATAGACTCCAAAAATGCATCAAATTGAAAAAAAAAACTACTCGCATTATGCTTTCATGCATTTAAGGTTTGGGCAAAAATGACAAGAGTGCCATGTAAAATAGAAGCCCTATCCTCTTTGAGTGATCCCCCATGAACTGTATTTCTTAGGTTGCAGCATTGCTGTGAGTATTGATAAAATGATCCTTGGGATAAAGCGATATGTAAGTTTCATATGGCTTCTGACTGCCAAAAGAAAGAAGATAATTGACTATTACTTACTAGGGAAACCACCAACATAGAGCTGGATATTTATATTTAAACAAAATGGATTTTTAGTTTTTAAGGATTTTGAAAAACAAGACACATGGGCTCCCCAGAAATGCTAGGACTTAGGAGGGCCTGATGTTTAGATCCTAGCAGGACACCTTGAGTAAGATCCTGCTAGGATCAAAACGTCAGGTCCTCCTAATAACTCCAAGGATTTGGTATTAAAGGTTTCATTAGAAAGAGGATAATACCAAGTGTTGAATTGAACTGTATCAGCTTAAAAAGATCATGAACATATCCAAAGAAAAATTATTTGAGTGATCCCCCAGTTCTCAGGTTGCAGCATTGCTGCGTATATCGGTGAAATGATCCCTGGGATATGGCGGTGTGTGCATGGTTTCATGGCTTCCGACTTCCGACGAACAAAGATAATTGACTATTTGGGACACCAGTCACCACCAACGTAGGGCTGGATGGCTCAGTTGGTAGAGCGCCTGAACGGTATTCAGGAGGTCACTGGTTCCAATCCCGCTCCAGTCAATTTGTCTTTGTTCACTTTTCAATGACTTTAAATTCAGTCAGTTTCCCTTGTGGTTATTAATAATTAATAATAACAAAGGTTAACTAGTGTCTAAGGACACTGAAGAAGGAAACAGCATAACAATTAGCAACAAACAAACAGGACATTGCAGAGACAGGCCCCAACAGACAAGATACACCAAGGATACAGGACAACAGGGGCCAATTTCATAGAGCTGCTTAAGCACAAAATTTACTTAAGCATGAAAAGTCTTCCTTGATCAAACAGGAGTACCAACCAAACTTTCTTGTGATGTTTACTGCTTTTGACTTGTATTCGGTCATTGTTTACTGAGCAAAACATTCACAAGGAGTTTTGGCTGGCATACTGATTTTATTTACCAAGGTTTTTGGTGCTTAAGCAAATTTTGGTGCTTAAAGGCATTGCATACATTTGATAATGACTCTGAAAATTTATGGCAATAAAAACTTACTTGGTGAGAAGTACAGCTGCTTTGGATAGTATAATGCATATTGAGAAACGTTCAATTCGAAGTACCGCGGTTATGGAAAAATATGTCACTTTTTATCTCCAAAAATTATGAATCTGAGAAGCGTTATGGCCGTAACGCTTCTCAGCTATTGATTTACTGTTATCTGGCGTGAAATAACCGCTCTAGTTTGTCGCCAAAATCTCAAAAACGCTACCACCTTTTGAATTGAAACTTTCACAGGTTAGTTTTATGGTATATATATACAATTATATTGGTTTGAAACAAACAATAGGCTCAAATTACCAAACGTATGCAATCCCTTTAAGCAGCTCTATGAAATTGGCCCCAGGTCTACTTGTTGATCGAGAATAATTTGCACATTATTATGTTGACTCACATGTGATACGTCTTCCAAATTGTCCATGAGAGTGAAGGCCTGAAGAAGTTCAAACTCCCTGCCGGTCCAAGAAACCTCTGGGTTGTGAATCTGAGCTTGTAGGCCATTCTGGACTGGTTGCAATGTGTACCTGTAGAAATACAAAAGGAAAGAAACAAAACAATGAGTATTATTATACACTGCTTAATTCAGGCATGCAACTTGGACTTCAGCAAAAAAACGAGGAAATTACAATTTTTACCATTCAGTGTTTTTCCCTTTTCAATGGCATAAGACTGAAGTGAAAAAGAGGAAATCAGCTGATCCGAGGAAAAGTTGCATGCCTGTTTAATTTCATAATTTGTTAATAACAGTAACAGTCATCTGTAACATTTCCAGTCTCATATGGTGCCCACTTTTTGAGAAAAGTTTGTTTGTTCTCACTCCGAGATCAAAACTTTTTTTTTGGGGGGGGGGGGGGGTCTGTGGTTGTACCAAAATGCAGCATTTCAGGCAGAAATATTTTAACGGTATGTTTCTACTATCACCATAGGTTTGTTATACTGTCAAAGTACCTTGAAATAAAGCTGGGCTTCTAAAATTCAAGTGAATGTGACTGACAAAATGTTTAAAAGCCTTTTTCAGTTCCTAAGCTATTACCCATGGGGGACTAGGGGTCGATTTCACCAAACTCATCGTAACTTTACTATCAAACGTAGGACTTGAAATGCATTGCAGGCCTGCGTAGAATACGAATACGATGGATTATCCTTCGTAAATTGAGTTACGATCGATCCTTGGGCTTCGTGAAACCGACCCCCTGAAGGAATTGGCCCCTCCTAAAGTGCAGCTGACCACCCCTTGAATGCTCCAAGCGTGGAAAAGGGCCTAGAGACCTTCCAATCTTAAGATCAATTGGAGTCTTTACACATGACTTGCCACTCATAATTTGGCAACATCAAATTATCATAAACATATCACATACAGAAAAGAGGATATGATTTTGTCTTACAAAAAAACCAATGTCACAAATAGGTATATACATGTAAGAAGGTAAGGGAATCATGAAATATTTTGTATTTTCTTTATTTAAATCTACAGTTTACAGTTTTCAAACTATTATGCAAAGTGGCAGTATTTTCAGGATGTGGGAAAATAGTTTTGTTTGCAGTATAAATTGCTAAAAGTGCAAGCTTTGCAATTATTTTTTTATGTGCTTAGGGGCCTACATGTATTACCATGTTTGTTGCATTCATACATTATTTTTAATTGTAAATGTTGTGTATTTCTGTTATAAATGATATAAATGAGTATTCATCAATTCATCAATTCATCATATTCATCAATTGTGTATTTTGCAATGTCGGTGAAGATATACAATAAACCAAACCAAACCAAACCAAACCAAACCATTAGAGCCTACATACATGTGTGAAGGTTATAGCAAAAACGGAGAGGGAAAAAAAATTGCGATCGGTAATTTGGCCACCGTACATAAGTTCCCGGAAGGTTCAGTTCTACTTCAGTAATACTTAATAGAACATTTTATTTTTGTTTGGTACATGGCCTGAAGTCCTAAATAGAACGTCCTTTCTACTTTTCAATTAATCTTGTTTATATTTCATACACCAGTCTTTCAATGTTTTCGCCGGCATAATCTCGATTATTTCATTTTGTTCCTGCAGCCGTCTCACAGAAAGGCCTGGGGTTGAAATGTAGAGAAACATAACTGTACTTCCAAGTGAGGTTAGCACATGTAGGCTATTAATCTCAACTGTTTACCCTTCAAATAAAAATCCCCAGACTTACTCCAAGGAAATTGGCATTCTTGATGATCCCAATAAGAATGTTTTGTTTTGTACCCTCCCTTGAGGGGTACCACTTCCTCACTTCAAGGGTATAAGAATTTGAGAGTATTTTTTTTGCACAAAATAATAATTTAGGTAAAATTGGGGTGACAGTCCTATACACTGCGCAAAACCCACAAAAATAAACAGTTCTTTTTCCACCAAATAACCACAAGGGAAACAGACTGTTTAATTTCAAATCATTGAAAAGTGAACAAAGAAAAATTTACTGGAGCGGGATTCGAACCAGCGACCTCTGGAATATTGTATACTTCTTTTTTTTCCTTGTTAGGAAACCCGGCCAAACCAAACTTCATAGATAAAGGTTATTAAATTATTATTAGACAAACTCATTAACTGCTTTTAGTAAAATTTGTGATGGTACTTTTCCCAAATATGCACTACAAATCCTTTGCTAATTGTTCAAATATTGGTAAACATGATAAAATGTGTTTTTTTAAGAAGCATTTGCCTCCTTCCCTAAGAACTGAGATGAATGAATTAGAAAATGAACATAGATCTTTGCGCTGAACATTCAGGCTACTTTAAACTAAGGGTGTATTGACCTAAAGAACATCATAGCCTACCCTAGCAGTAGCACATGTGTCCACCCAAAGTGTGAATTATAGTCCCACAACCTGTGACCATTTGTCAAAGGGGGGAACAAAATTGGGTGGCATATTATTGGGCCATACACCTGACATTGCATCTCTTCTCAGATGACCGGGTAAAAGTGTAGAAGGCCAGGGGAGGGACGAGGGAGAGAGAGGGGTGAGGGGGACGACAGGGTAGGGGTTGGGTGGATATACACAACCCCATAGGGAACCATAAAGGATAGCTCTGCCACCTGTAGCATTTGCGTCAAGATAATACATGAGAATGGTCTTTCTTTTTATTTAGGGTGTTTTTCATGGACTGTTTAATGTATTGTTTCAATGTCATTTGATTTATATGATTTCAATTTGGAGCAAGGCTCCAGTTTGCTGCATGGGCCCTAATATCAGTTTATGGATGGCTGACAAGTGTGCAGGGAAGATATGCCATGGATTGTGGATCAGTTTGTGCTTGTATTCTAGTTCTCAAAACTCCAAGGACAATTTAACTGTCAAATGGTCTCTTCAACCCCTTCCGGACACAGGAAGCATCTATAGCAATTTACCTCCCATTCACCTATGGTGTGAGAATATTCATGATTGCTTTGTTCTTTCTCTATGCAAATTAAGCTTGCCCTTCACCGACGTGGATGAGCACTGTATACTCAGTGACAGCATGTGAGAAAAAAATCACATGCTTGCTCAGGTGGGATTCGAACCCACGACCTCCTGCTTACTAGTTCAGATGCCTTACTTGCTAGGCCACCGAGCTAGCTGGGGTCTGCACTTCTGCAGGGTGAATCAAATTGTTCTTTCTCATTGAAATAAACTGAATGAGGGTAATGTCTGGAACAAGAGGTTTAATGATCCTTTATTATCCCCACAATAGGTACATTTAAACCCCTTGATTTACGTTTGAATAGACTGCCGAATTTTTGCAAGCAGATGCAAATTTGTGAGTTCCGAACACAGATGTGGTGACACTGATTACGTCCGCTTAGAATTCAGGCTATTGTCTGGTGGTATTCAACCCATTGTGTGCCCGCATTGTTTATGTCGAGCTCCCTGCACACATGCCCCAGCCAGATGACCACTATTTGACCTGTGACTGATAAACGAAGGCCAGTGAAAACAAAACAAAATCTAATCCAGGGCTGAAGAGATTAAGTTGCATTTTTAAATTCAGGACTAGTCCACTTCTTTATTATGTCTACACCTAAATACGTAAATTCTTGGCTACAATGTTACCAATGCCAAACAAAGACCTGCGCAAAATCTATAACAATTTCCCAATCATATAACACTTGACAAGGTTAGTTGCAAGCAATGGAAAATTTTCAATTTCAGATTCAAAGAGTTAAACCTGAGGTTTCTGTGATGACATACTCATGGTAGTTTCAAAAAGTGGAATGGAGTAATGCATGACTCAATAGGTCATTTCAAACATTTTGTTACGATATTAACCTGAACCCTCTGCATCAAACGTATGTACACACCAGACAAGAGCTTCATATCACACATTACCAAAGCCTCCACAAGGGGAATGGATTATAATTCCACACATTACCACACAAACCACACTGGTGTATTGTGGCAAGATATCACACTTACCATAGGAAAAACAACGTGTGGTAGATTGTGGTATAAGGGAGATGATAAGGTTAGGGTTAAAGAAAAAAAAATAATGGACAGCTGTAAAACTGTTTATAACAAGAGTACCCCGGTACTGCTAAAGAAAGCTAAGGAGCTAAAGAAAATGACGTAAAGTACATAATGTTTTTTTCTTGGTCATTTACTAATATGAAACATGTTGGACAAAATCCCTGATCATAAATTTCATTTTAATGACAGGAAAGGAATGATCAGGCATGCAATTCGGACTTAACAGTAAACGAGGAAATTCCAATCTTTAGCATTGTACTTTGTATAGGGCCTAATGTTTTTTTTACTTTTCAATGGCATAAGAGTGAAGTGAAAAAATAGGAAATCAGCTGATCCCAGAAAAAGTTGCATGCCTGCTGTATGAGTGGACATAATACACACAATAGCAGTGACAAACGGAGCTCCGAGCCCAAGTTACCGTCAACTCTCTTCAGTGACAACAAAGATTCTATTGATGCGACTCCAACAAAGTAACACAATCCTGGCCTAATCCATGAATCATCACATGGGATTCAAACAGCCCCAGTTACCAAAATGTTTGGGGCAACCCAAGACCTGCCAAAAACAATACGGGACTCCAAATCAAGGGCACACGTGGTGCCGGTGGTGGACCAGAGTTGAGGTGGATTGTTTTTAGGGGGGACAGAGTTGAGAAGGTAGCCTTCACTGGTGATGCCGCCAAAGATTGTGTGTTTTCCTCTAGTGGGATGGGGGCGGATTTCGGTCACCGGTGTGGAATGCCCGAGAGCCAGACGGAGGGGATTTTTTTTTTCTCCCTCTCTCTTGACATTCCTCCCTTGTCACTAACTCATTACCGTGGCGATGAAGGATTGGCCACGAGGGGTTAATTCCTACTGTTGACCTTGCTGTGAGGTGAAGGCATCTTTTTAAGCTTTGCTCACAAAGGGCTGATGATCTCATTAGGTAATATTAAACAAAAATCACTTAGGGCCTAAATGTATCATAATCATTTTGCATCATATTTTACTACTTTGGACGGGTCACTTGAAATTTCTGGCCTTGGGCTGTTTTCACCAGACATTTTTTTTTTGGAATGAGGACAAAACCAGACAGAAGGTTATGTGTATTTATACTGATCTGCATGAGCAGTCAAGTTATCTTGAAGGTTTTTAAGTTTAACGGTAATATTATACTTTGGATTTTGTCAAAGAAATACAGTTCATTTGGGCAAAAATGTCAAGAAAGATACTGGAACAGTCATCTGTGAAATTCCCAGTCCCCTACGGTGCCCACATTTTGATAAAACAGTCAAAATCTCCCACAGTATTTAAAAAATCTTTTCACCATTACTTTTGATCTTCCAAAGAACAACATTGTCTTTGGTCATTGGTTTTACTCTTTTCTGGATAAATACAGCATTTCAGGCAGAACAATTTCAAGGGTGTATTTCTACCATCATCATATTTATACCCTGTAGGCCTAAGTTATAGGTAAATCTTTGGAGATTTCTGTTTTGGTACGCTGCCAAAGTATGATAGTACCTTTAACCAGGATTTAGAATTGAAGGTGTTAAAATTGTTTCAGACTGAAAGAGAGGGTGTCATGTGATATTTTATTTCCAGAATACTTCCCAAGTAAATTTCACATGAGAACAAGGTGTCGACAGGGCAAACCTGATCCAGACAACCTTGACTAAAACCTTAGATAAACTCTGCCATGAACACTCCAAGCTTTCACCTTAGCCATTACTCCAATGACAAGATGGTATAGTGGTATACCAACTTAATAAATTATTGAGGAAGAATTCTTATGAAAAGTAATGGAAACAATGCAGTAAATTGAGCACGAGTGGTTTGAAGATGGCAATGTCTCAACTCTTAGTCATAAAATTCCTTGGTTCCGCTCCACAAACAATCCAGAAATTGATGCCCGTAAAAAAAGCCAACCGCAAACTTGAAACTTGAAACACTAAAGATTGCGAATTTCTCCGGCATTCATTTCCCTAAAGACGGTCTGAAGATACAAGCTGGACTATTGAGCATAAACAACCTGCGGTTCTTTCTAAGTTCCACAGTCTCTCTGCAAAGCAGAAGGTTGAGTTGGCCTACTGTCAATCCCAATTCAATCGGCCTCTTCAGCGAAAACAATTCAAGTGAACAAACCGTAACTATTAACGGATACACGCTCACATTAGAACATGAAAATGTAAGCACCAGATGGTACAGAGTATAATGCACAGAACTAGCTTGGCCCATCCCTTCATTGACCTGGGACGACCTCATCCCGAGTTATCTTACAAATGTACCAGACAGAAGCAATAGACCTATCCAATCTTGTAAAGAGCCCGACAATAAGAAGCCTCAACATCCTTTCCCCACCCTCACCGAGCCTCAACATGAAACCCAAGACCGGAATAGCACTGCCTTCAAAACTATAAAGTTTCTACTTTGGTATTTAATTTGGAAACATCTAGACCATGCTAATACACTGGTTAAGTTGGCCGGCGCGGTTCACGTTACATCGGGGCTGTCACTGTGAGTAAAAAGGAGGGTGTGTTACTGCAAGTTCAAACAAGAGTATAGCTCTTGCTAGATTTCCCTGATGGAGAATCCATGCCAATTCTCAGCTCTCAGATAAGATGCCTGGATTCTTGTCTGCTATAAAGGTGTCCTATATTATAGCGGGACTTGAATACAAAGTGAATGCGTGTGGAGAGATAATACATGAAACATGCATGTACCTGCCCGCTGGGGCACACGCAGGTTGAATTCTCGCAAGCATTTCCAAACTAGGACACATTTTGCAGACAGATTTCCTGAATGGCCTGACTATACAGCCACTTTAGTTTTAAAGTATAAGTTTGGTACAAATGGCCTTCACAGTTGGTCAATTTCAATAAAAAGTGGAGAAAAACATCAAAAGTTAACATTTCGTCAGCCTATAGATAAAATAATGGCTTGTGAAATTTTTGGGCCAAATTGAGATTTTTGCCTAAATCAGATCTCTGTCATACTAGGAGCTGTACCTATGGTTGAATTGTCCAGGTCAATACCAAACTCTTAAGTGTAGAATTAAGGGTCAAAAGGAAGACCAATGCCTACATGTAAGTCAAGTGTGTGACTTGTGCAAATTAGACGTTTTTTGTTGTTTTCCTCAAAAGTAGTAAAAATTACTAAGGCAATTATTTTATTAGGCTGACGATTTACATGTTCTTAAAAAGTAGTATCATACTTTGGTTTTTATCAAAGAAATACAGATTCATGGGCAAAAATATCAAGACAGATACAGTTAACAGTCCATCTGTGAAAATTTCAGTCCCATACTGTGACCACTTTTTGAGAAAACAGTGACAAACAGCCACAGTATTTCTTAAGTCTTTTCTCTTTTATTTTTGATCTTTTAAAAGATCAAAAAGATTGTCGGTCGTTGTTTTAAGTACTATAATTTCTGGATAAATACTCCATTTCAGGCGGAACAATTTTAATGGTACATGTTTCTACCACCACCATCTTTATACCCTGTAAGTTATACGTAAATCTGTGAAAATGTCTGTTTTGGTTTCTTACCAAAGTATGATAGTACCTTTAACCTTGTATCATTCTGTCCAGTCTGGGGAAACAGGGTAACATTAACTAGAGGTCATTTATACTTTGGAGTGAAGTGCTAGAAAGGTACAAGTTTCCTGATGCATAGATGCAATGAGGATCATATCCCTTACTGGTGAAATGCTATCCCCTTTTGCTACTTTCAGGCCACATGAAAAAGGGTTTTAGCTGAGCTCTGTAGGTAACATTAACTGAACATGTATTACATAGTATCCCTGGAGGGCTTTATCCTTTCATTATCATGCATGAGTATTCAGCCCACTCCAGTCAAACTCATCCTGAAATTCAAGCGTTCAAGTACGACCCAGTTTGATAGCAATTTCAGCCTCCGGCAGCGAGTGGTTTAGCATAGTAATGTGCCTGTATTCATGCATGTATGTACCTGACCAATGGGCAAAATGTGAGAGTTAAGTGGGTAATGGATCCCACTTTAAATTAGGGGATGGGAATTTAGACGAGCATTCCAAAGCCCCATCATTACACACAGTCGACGAAATAACAAAATAAGCAATGGAAACTGCCCTGCGACTGGCTTGGCCTGTTTACAAGAGCTGAAGACTTACAAATATGTTTACAAATAAACAAACAAACTTAAAAGAAAACGACCGAATAGCATAGTACTTAGAAAGAAGATGGAAGAATTGGAAAAGTAAGGCAGAAAATGCAGGGCTGTGATCGTAACAGCATAAAAAAATCCTGAAAACATAATGATGAAAAACCCAGAAAATCATGTCTCGTATACTTTTGTACCTGTAGGGCAAGTTAGGGGGAAACATCCTGATATCAGGATTTTTCCTGACAAATCACACCCCTGAAAATTTGATTCATTCATATAGACAGATCCGACGGCACGACATACCATCCACCATTACTGCGGTGTCCCCGTCAGCCTTTTGTGTGGCAACAAAAGGATTAACGCTCTGTTGCACTCTTTAACGCAGGGTGTATACGTCCCTGATACACTGCAGGGCCAATTACATGAAGTCGGATTCGTGTATAAATGCAAGAATAAGATTCATTTCATAGCAAATCAAAGAAATTAATAGGTAAAAAAAAAACCACCCGGCTGTTGCCGTCAAATTTGGAGTTGACCTTCCAAACATGTTCCACTCTGTTTCCCCTCATGTCCGCCCCAAACCACTTTATTTTGGAGAATAATATCTACATCTGTTCATTGTGCTACAAACACACATGAATTTCACCTCAGAGACACATTAAACGATCCCCAAACACATCTGGGTAACACCTTCTAGCAGTCCCTACAATTCCCAAATGCACTGATATATAGCAAGGCTGTTAATTTCAAGTTATTCTATTTTTTCATCTCCAGTCCTTACGCCCTTCACAACAAACTGATCATGTTTCTCACACCTTCTATTCTTTGGGGGCTTTATGTGTCCTTTAGCTTCAACATTTCGGATGGCCTGATGTTGAACACATGGCCTTGAAAAAAAAATGGAAATCATGTCGGCATGCCGAGTGTGGGAGAAGGACCCAGAGGTGCGAGAAACCATTACCCAATTATAAAACATACAGGGTCTATAGTATTACCCTTGAAACAAAACAATTACATGTCGACTTCAATTAGCAGATAATATGCCGCATTTGTGACACCTTGACACCAGTGTTAAACGTGCTGTTTATTAAATCTAGTAAACCAAGTAGGCTGATATTTAAGGGCGGACGTTGTCGCTGTGGGGCCAGGGCAGGCGCAACAAGAAATTTATCTGAGAGGAACGGAGAGCCAATTTATGTCGCTGGATATTGGGGCTGTCTCAACATCGTGTTTTGATGAAACGCAGCTGGAGGCTAGAAAATTACTTTGCCCAGACGCAACTTGTCAATATTTCACTTTGAGCAGAGATGTGTGCTTTGAGAAAGTAACTAGTGGGGTTTTTTATTTGTCTTTTCAGGGAAAGGGTACTGTAATTGGCAATTGTAGGAATGTGTTTGGTTATGGGAGGTTTGTTACTGTTGGGGGGAAATGCGGACAATTTGCTGTAGACCGAAAAACAGATCGGCTGTACCTGTATGGTATGTGGAGTGTGTTTTGATTTGTATGTCAGATCTTGGACCTTCCTCCATGGTTAGATACATGGGTTTGATTCGTAAATTGAAGACGATTGCATTTTACAGATGTTGAGGCGTATTATAAGAAAGACTTTACTGTCTTGAAGCTTCTGAGAGTTGAAGCAAAGGCAGGTCGTGTGTAATACAATTATTCCTTTCCTGAGCCAGAGAGCTCCAAACACTGCAAGGAGGATCGAGGCTTTGGGAGGAATTACAGAGGATTCTGAGTTTTTCTGAAGACTGAGTCTTAAAAAACTTAGGACCTGTTTGTTTCACGCACAAGATCAGTGATCCTGCTGCTCTGGATCCCTTTTTAGCATACCCTGCACGGGACGTTTTCTGCCGAAACAAACAGGCCCGTAAACAACAGCACTTTGGTGGATGCCAATTGACCGAGCCTACCTTTCAACAACCTCTTACTTCAGAGATGAGACACATTTCAAGTGTTCATTCAAGGAAGCTGATCTAACTTTTCATTTGGCCTAATATTTGAAAAATTCCACATTGAAGAAAAACAGGAATTAATTTGAAATGATTCAGTCCTGAAATATCCATCTTTGATCTATGTTTGGGAAGACAAAGGATGAAGTACTGCAGCCAGGGTTAAGTGAGCTGCCATCATACCATCTGATTCTCTGTGTACTGCACAGTATAGTGTGTAGCTCGAGGGACTGACAAGTGACATGGTAGGCAAGCACCATGTTGTAACAACTGCTGAAACTTACAAAGAGTTTCAGACTTATAAATACGGGACTTTCATAATGGCATCACTATCAGGTACTTTGTGAAACAATGGCTTGCTGAAGACCTCAACTTCACTGTAGGTTTTTATGGCGCCATTAAAGTCGGTGAAATTTATTTCCATACAGCCGATAAATGAATGGCTATATTTATATTTGGGGCCTGGGGACAATACAGAGATAAACACAGGCATCCACATGATGAAATACCGGTGTAGTGTGGAGGGTTAGGGAGTCACTGGTATCATACAACTCCCATGCAGAAAGTCACTCCAGTGGCAGCGTCGTCAAATTGGCTGGTTTGAGAGCCTTCTGAGGGGTTCAGGGGGGTTTTATGGTGTCCGCCGGGCATGGACCACTAATCCCCTTCCCTTAACCTCTGCTCACCGCCCTGTTGAGCATTTGTCATCAGAAAGACATTAATATCCCCCCTCTTCCTAGTCCTCACTGGGTAAAAGGGATATAATAATAAGAGGCACTGAGCCGGTCTTGGAAGGATGTAAAGACACTGGGTGTAGCAGTAGGCTCTGCGACTGTTATTACAAGTTGAATTCACAGACCACTTTTCTAGAACAAGGACTTCATTGGGGCATGGCTGATGAATGTGTCAGTGCCAAGCACATGTGTGCAAGGCTTGGCCAAGTTTTGGGGACAAGAAAGCCTGAGGGTTAACCACAACAGTGCTGTACTTAGGCAGGGAACAACACAGAGGACAATTGGATTTCACTCAAATCCAAAGAGATGCATTATTTTGGTATATCAGAGATTTGTAAGTACTACTGATGCAACAGATCAGGGAGATCAAAACTCCTCTGAAGAGATTTGAAAATACAGTGGTCATTTTTCACCGTTTTCTTAAAAAAGTAGACACCGTATGGGACTGGGAATTTCACAGATGACAGTTACTATATCTTTCTTGATATTCTTGCCCATGAATCCAAATTTCTTCGGCAAAAACCAAAGACTGCTGTAGTAGTACCAAACAAAATGTCTGGAAATCACAGATTGGTTGCACATTGTGGTCAATTCCAAATTCAGGTCAAGACTCCATGAGGTCATTTTGGACACAGATCAGATGGTGATGGGGTTAATACTTTGGCATACCCTTTCAACAACTTCCATGTGCCCCACTAAAACTCGAAAAAAATATTTCGTCCTCAATTCCAAACAATCAGTCTCTCAACGAGTATACCAAAAATCAATTATAAGTTTTTTGTTACATGTTTATCAACAAGGTTGGCCTGAGTGGGACAAGCAAAGGAGCATGATGCACAAGTCTGTCAGGACGAACCCTTCTCTTGTTTTGGACAAACAGAGTTAGGGTTTTCCACGACGAAACCGGTGACGTATCTCCCGACTGATTTCAAACGCGCCGAAATAACAAAACCACTGACTCGGAGGTGTAACAACAAACAACGAAAGGCAAACTCAGACAACTTCAATTTAATGCAACTGACCTAGGAGGCATTGACCTAAAAGTTCTTAGTCTAAGAACATTGCAACGCCTCAACTAGGGTGGAGTGGCAACATGTGGTTTTTGGAAACAAGGAAAAAGGAAGAGGCCCAACTCTGACAAAAAAAAACCCACTATAGTTCCTGATGGGTCACTGACTTGGGCAGGATTTGAATGGTGTACCAACAGACTTGTCCCTATTCTATGGGGTTTTTCAAACTACCCAAAATCTCGGGGTTGGAAGCGGAATGTTGCTTCTCTCTGATCTGGTTTATTAAAAAAAACTTTCCAGGCTGAACCGGGGCAGATCCGGGTTGGTTTCAACATGCTACAATTGTGTGCGGTCCATTGCCTTCTTGCCTTTTCAAACACTAGTATTGCCCCATTCCCCATCCTCCAAATAAAAAAACTGCGCTGACTAATTTGATGAAATCTGTTTAGTGTCTCCCACAAGAAGACACAAAATGCTACACGTCCCCTAGTATATCATTCCCTATACATCTGTCGCTTAATCCAGTTGTTGGTATCAATAAAGCATCCTTTTAAGTTCACACAGCGCCCACTGGGGATTTGACCAATCTTCTAGACCCTTTTCGGAGGATTTGTCTGCAGAATTATTTCCAGTCTATTTGGCTGGTAAGGCAAACTTAATATGCACGGAGGGAGCCCTCGCTAGATTGTTATGGGGGACGGTATAGTTCCCAGACAAGTTAGGGCACTGGAGCGTGGTGCCCTTATAAATGAGGGACCTGTAAATCTGATGAAGTGCAGTAGACTTAAAGGCAAGCTTGGAGAAATCTTTTAAGTGCAGGAGAAGTCCGAAGCATACACACTTTCACTTCCAATTCGATTCCTCTTTTTTCTTCTTCTGGGTCTTACTGGGAAAAAAAATGCGGGAAAGAGATAAACTACGCAGTGGGCAAGTTGCAGCTTTCTGTCTTTTAAATGGGAGACTTTTGAGAACCGGTCTTCAAGTCAACAGCACACACGCACGCAATAATGAGCATGCACACGTTGTGTTGCGCGTGCGCTGTTGTGCGTGCACATGCGCTGTTGACTTGAAGACCGGTTCTCAAAAGTCTCCCATAAATGTTGAAAATGCTGAATTCATGCAGCCGTAGCACATTTCCCATTTGTCAACATGTTCCTAAGACTGATATTCGTGATTTTCCGAGGTACATGTAAGATGGCTATGGAAGGAAAATGCATACACACAAAAGCTTGTCCCTTCACTGAAAATCTTCAAGAAAAAAACCCATCAAACTTGTGATGGTGCAGCGCTTCAGTCGAAGTACACGTGCCCCTTCTATCCTGTGTCATCCCTGATGATAATGTGCCCCCACATGAACTACATGCAGGTACTGTTGTGTAGGTGTCCTAGGTACTAGACTGTGCCGATCCATACATTCTGTTGATTTCAGTGCTCTCCCACGTACCCAAGGTACACTGACCCTATGCAATTCGCTGGCTTCTAACAACAAAACAGCAATGTTCGATTGGGAAGGAAGGAAAGGTTGCAAGGGTATGCGTACATTCAATTGTAGGGGTGCCTCAATCCTCACATGACATGTTTACAAGATAATCCAAGAGTTTAACCCAGAATCGCCTATTCTCCGGCCATAAAATGCCCGACAGATAACACCGGCACCCCCAAGGCTGAAAACATTCTCTTTGTTGTGATCTCATTAAAGCCTGGTATGTTTGTCGGAGGAAATAGAGAACAAGTTATCAGGTTTGGCATTCAATTCCACTATAGCAGGTGACCCATCAGTGGAGGAGCTTCATATAATTCCCAGAGCGCTCTAATCTGGGGAGGTGGCGCCATCGGAGTCCACCTCTGCGAAAAAAAGAAAGAAATCAATGCAGTGCTGGCTTCATACAGCCTTGGCGCTTGCTTAATCGGGTTCCGTGAAAAGGAAGTCATTTTTAAGTGGGGAAGGATCGCCGGGAGAGAACTGTCAATGTTCATCCCTCAAACTCCGGCTGAACATTGCTGTGCACATGACTATATCAAGTGGAAAGCAATTACTCCATCATGTTCTGTCCAGGCTCTTCTTGGATGGTGACGCCTTTCATTGCCCAGGGCAACCTAAATTGACAGCATGAGAGTTCGACTGGACAAACAAGTGCATTCGCTGGCAAAATCATAATGCCATATACACACGCAACAACTCAAACCATTAGACTAATAAAATACAATTCCTCGTGTTTAACCTTGGATTGCATTTAAAACCAATTTTCGTTATGCATTCCAGTAACAAGGTAGAATGAACCCTTAATTCTGTCCTTGCGCAAGCGACCAATTTGTTTTGCATTTTTCTGTGCAACCACGGCAACATCAATTTCACATGCTACATTTCTATTCATCATTGTGTAAGTTTATTAGGCCTACAATGTAACTGTATTTTATCAGTTCGTATTTTATCAGAGTTGTTGCATGTATATTGCATTATGATTTCTACCCTCACAGGTACGCATTTACTCCTGGATGAAGAGAAGCAATATGTGACAAAGAGTCTTGCCCAAGGACGCAAGCACCACTAGCCCATGGCTGGATTCAAATCCACAATCTGTAGATTGACAAGGCCTTGAGTATGACATCTAGACCACTAAGCCACAGCATCCCACAATAAATCTAGATGCTATTCCAATCCCCTCTGAATGTGGAAATGTTGCAAAGCCATGATGTACATCCCCATACTAGATAGTGCCGACATCTGATCAGTATAAGTGTTAAGGAACCAGTCACAAGCAATACACAACACATGTACCGGTATGCAAGTTTTGGTTGAGAACCTCTTTTGCTAAGCAGGAATAGCTTGGGATTAGCATAAAGTATTTGTGTGCTTAGAAGTGCAATGACATGGGCCTCTGGGGCCTATGAAATGAGGGCCAAGGTTGTAACTTGGAGAGTTCAGCATAAACTAAAATGAATGAGGTAAAAAGGCTGCCGCACATGCAATGATGCATGACTCTCTTTCTTTACCCAGCACTTATGGTAGTAGGCCTACACTGCCTCTGACAAGGACAAATTTCCCCCAGGTGATGATGTACATGTACATTTTACCTCACCATATGGTATTTAACAAACATCCCCCCATGTACTCCCCGAGCGGGGAGGGTCATCAGGGA
Organism: Astropecten irregularis; assembly: GCA_963971285.1. Lineage (NCBI taxonomy): Eukaryota > Metazoa > Echinodermata > Asteroidea > Paxillosida > Astropectinidae > Astropecten > Astropecten irregularis. The sequence goes on along the minus strand of OZ020262.1, from coordinate 13,377,660 downwards.
AGAGAGTAACAGGTTCACAAAGGCAGTACATGTAGTAGGTCTACCACTTCCTCCACAGTCCTTTGTTCTTGCCTGCCAATCAGGAGAGTTAAGTTCAATCACATGAATCAGTGTACTGGTAGGTAGGGGATTCTTGACCTTAACCCTTCACGGAGAAGGCCGTATGGCTCTGAACCTTCCTCAATCTGTTGAGAGTCTGAGTCCAACACCATAAACCCTTTCGGCATATTCCTTGAACTGGGCCAGCAAAGCTTGTATAAAGTTACAGTGCCTTGGCAGTGGGTGGGTACCTTCATAGAGCAAGCCTTGGTACTATGACCTTCTGGCAATAGGCAAACATATACCAAAGAAAGAATCTCAAACAACCAGGCTTGGTAGATATATTTGGAACTTATCATAGAAGGCTTGGAGTTGGAGTAGCCTGGGGCGGCCTTTTCCAAACCTTGGCTTTGGCTCAGGCTCCAGCTTCGTCTCTGTCATCATTCAAATGCTGAAAAAATCAGTTGTGTTTTTCATTGACACTGAAGCTTGGACTTCTTAAAAACAGAGTGTCTAGTATTCTACTTCAAAACTGTATCCCAAAGCCTGTAGGCGTCCTTCGATACTTATTACTATAAAATGGATGCACAAAATATAGCCGGAGGCGGAGCTGGAGCCGATGTTTAGGCAGAGCTAGGTTTAGAAAAGGCCCCCCCGGTTTTCAAGTTAAGGAGAGGGAGTCTAGATAGAGTCTAAGCACATTTATGTGAAGGGCATACATGTAGGTCCATGTACTCTATCCTGATGATCTCAAGTTCCACATGTAGATGTACAAATAGGGAGAGTAGGATGTATACCTGCCCCACCCATCTGGCCTGACCCCGCCCAAACAAACCCCGCCCCACTCTCCTAAACAACTCAGCCTGGCACTGGCACTGACCAGACAAGACCAACCCAGTCCAGTCCAGAAAACCTCAATGCTCATTAAAAACACTCGTAGTACAGGTGTTTTACAGCCAAAGAGACAATTTGCAGACAATCAGTTCCAGGCAACCTTCAAGAAGTACAGTCACCTTTTAATTTTCACAAGAAGACACGACCAATAAAAAAAACCCAGGTCTTCCAAGCTTAAATGAATGTGCTACTGATGTGCTTGCTTGGTTGGCTCCAAATTGCCTTTGAAAATTGCCTCACAAGTGTGACATGGGCCTGGTATTGTTGTGTGTAACAGACCCATATAGCTAGTAGCTACATAATTATGTACATCAGGTCATTCCGCTGAAGCTAGTAGTACTAGCACTCCTAGTAGCGAAAGATTTATATGGTGTACTATGAAGCAATCAGCAATATTGTGCATGTGCCATATTTCATTTTAATGAGTGCACGATTTTTACTTCCTGTTCTCCAAATGAGAGTGCAATCAATCTATCTGTGCACTTGAAACTTAGAGGCAATATCGGGAGCCGTTAACAAGGATGCATTGTAAAATTGTATAAGCCTACAATTTCGGTGATGCTATTTGACTCTACGTTCAGAAGATGTCCTGATTATCGGGGGCAGTTTGGAGATGGGGCTTATCTTTTTTTTCAACTGACCATCCACACTGCATTTGAATGCTCCTGTTTCCTGGGTACAATTCATGTATGTTTGTCACTGTATTGCATGCGCACTTCTGATGAAAAATGCTGGTGATATCAAATATGAGCCTCTTAAATAGACTAACTGCAAAATTGTCCCCGAACCACGAACCCAACATGTTTGGCCTGCGCAACGGAACAAGTTCTGGCAAGTGTTCACACTATGGGTTTGCCGGGGTAAGTCCTGATTATCCAGACTTTCCCCAATAATTTGGACCTAGAATGAACGCCGTGAGTGACACCCTTGCCCCCAAAGGAGCTTACCACTAACTTTATCTTGCCGGATTCCATCCAGTTACAAAACAGTATTCCTTAATACCAAATTTCATCAACCAGCTAGGCCATATTAACAGTACCAGTCATTTCATTTTCATGGAAGTACAGTAGTTCTGATCTGTTCACTACCAGTAGGGTCCTTATGAAACACAATCTCTAACAGAAAGTGTGAAAATAAACCAGGCTTGCTCGAAAGTAAATACCAATACCGCGGTGCGAAAACATTTATGGATTTCAAATGCACTTTGCTTGTCAACGCGTTTCAGTTTCGGGCAATTCTTTATCTTTCTCGGCTAAAATGGGGCTAAATGCATGGATGATGGCAGACTTAGGAATCCTGTCGGTCGGGAGTAATCCTAGAAAAACATAAATCATAGCTATATTTTATTATTTTTTCCCTCCTTTTCTTTGTTTTATAGCAAGACAAGACAAATTCGGCAGTAGAAATCGGAGACCACTTCTCGTTATAAGGAGGCATGAAATCAGTCGTCACTATAATATATGGATATGATAATGGCTGTGACTTCTGATGGAGGGTTTCTCAAATGTGTGATGCGGGGTGGTGGTTGGGTAAAGGTTAACAGCCATCTTGGGGATTTAGGGCCAGTTTTTGTTTAATCACTGTGAAAGGAGGTAAGCGTCTTCTCGCTGGGGAGCCACTGGTGCAAAGGCAATGTTAAAACTCTTAAAAAGAGGTTCATTTTATTTATTTGTGTGTGCATGGCTAAAAGGTATAATACAAGATTGTTAACTGTCACAGAACAGCACTTACACTTTGTCTGATCCATCATGTCCATGAAATAATAAAACTGTGAAAATTTAAGCTCAATTGGACATCTGAATCACAAGAAAATAGCGAAAACCGACTCAATTTTTCTTTAAAAACATAAAGAATGGTCAGATCTTACCCCAAGATCAAAACTGTTTTCGGTCTTTGATTGACTAATTTCTGGCGGAATACAGCATTTCAGGCGGAAATATATTAATGGTATATATGTTCCTACCAGCACCATCTTCATACCCTGAAAGTTATATATAAAATACAAAAATACAAGTAGTAGTCAATATAGTGCCACTCGTATTTTTGTATTTTATATGTTATCTGACTGACACGGCTACCCACCATTATATGAAAGTTATATGTACACATGTAAATCTGTAAAGTCTAGAGTCAATAATCTAGACCTTTCACAAATAATGTCACCAAACATTTTGCTGCTACATGTACTTTGTTCACTTTGGGAGAAGAAAAACCAACCTATACATTCGCAGACCATTTTAACAGCCTGCACAATTCATTTTTGTAATTATTGCAAATCAAAAATTTTCAATATAACTCTGAGTGCAATGCACAATTATGATGTAAAGGCATCAAATGTATAGAAATATATTCTTCTGTGAGACCTTGTCTTGTTGGCTTTGGTTCCCCTTGGAAAAGTTCAAATACAAGGTTAGTAGGTTACAATAAAAAAAGAAATTTGCCCTGCCCTCCCCCAATTGAAAGTCCTGACCCACTTCATCACTGTACATGTTGAGACCTTCATGTGTCTTTTGTCTGGCTCCCCTTGAGATATGGGACAATACGCAGGTGGTGATAGATAAATATGCCTGTGTTTTGCTTGGACATGTAGGTATATTGTAGACATTAACAAAGAACCTGTGGATCAGGGGGATGGCGTGTCAGGTGGATCATCGAGGAAAGTTGGGAGAAGTTATTTCTCTTGTCTGCTGACCAACTCAACAAGGCCAGGTCTCAACTTTGACATCCCTTGAGCTTTGTTGGCAGTATGGTATTCAAACAGTATTCAGTATGTTATTCAGTTCAGGGCCCAATTTCATGGAATCCGTTATGGCCTATTTTTGTGCTTAGAGGCACTGCTACATGTGAAATCTTTTTCATGGAATCAGTAAGTAAGACTTTCGGTGCTTAGCAAAGAATTTCTAGGCTAACCTTTATTGTTTCCTACGCGTTGTTAATGTGCATTCCGCAGAAAGTCCTTGCTTAGTATAGGGAGGAAAGAAAACTCTCCCATGAAATACGCCAACCGTAAGCAAAAAAGGTCTGCTATCGTAAGCGAAGAATTTTTGCTTAATACGGTAACAGATTCCATAAAAATGGGCCCAGTTCTGTGGCCATTTTTTTCAGGAGTCCTGAAATCTGCCGGTAGGTTCTTGGTCGTGGTATGATGCAGTGCAGGTGTACCCAGCAACAGCCGCAGGTTATCAGATGGAACAAGTATTCATTTTATTGTCCGCTTTTGTTTGAAACATTTTCGGAAGGTATTTTTTAGTTTTTCATTTCAAGATAAGGCATTTGTGATGGATGGCCTACTCAGATCCAGAGGGAGGGCTAGTGTCATGAATTCAGTTCAGGAATGTGGCATGGAGAAATCACTCTTCACAAAAAATGTTGGATTGGTGTTTTTTTTCTTTCATAGGGGAACAGGCACCACTTGAGGATTGTAATGTATGTGTACTTAGACAACATTGACCCCTATTGATGGAGGTGGAAGGGATGTTTATCAAAAATGTAATTGGGTTCGGCAAGGCGGTAGGGGCAACAGGGGCCAATGGTACATTGATGAATTATTTATGGAATGTTGAGGGTTTAGTAACATTACCTATCGACGTTCGGCAAATCATTTTGCCACTTTTGAAATCACGGATCAAGTAGGGGTGTCTTGTTTATAAATTGAGTTCGTTCTGCTCGGAAGAATGAGTTGATTGTATTTGGGTTTGAAGTTATTGATTCATCTGTTACATACAATGTACATACAGTGAAGAAACAAAACTTTTTGTCTGTTTAAGAAATATGGGCAATATCTGTTGCAACTCTCAAATATAATTTTTTTTTTTCAAATTTGTCTGCAGTTTTAAGTTTTATGATTATTTTAAGTCATTCAAAAGTGACATAGCAAAATTGACTGTATCGGGATTTGAACCAGTGACTTCCGGAATACCATACCAGCGCTCTTACCCACTGAGCCATTCAGCCCAATGTTGGCGATATCCCTAGTAGTCAATTATCTTTGTTCGTTTGGCAGTGAGAAAGCATGAAACCACTGCAAACTGCTAAAATGATTTGATGATTTTCAATTTTTTTATAAGATACAATTGTATCCGATGATTTTCACAAGAGTTTTTGTATTTTTTATGAGCAAATGTATATTATATCCTATTGTTCTTAGTCTTTGAGAAAGATCCTGCTAGGATCGAAACGCGTCAGGCCCTCCCAACTCCAAGTTTTTAATTTCCATTTGTTAAACTCAAAACAGCTAGTACGATTGTAGTTTTTCAGATTTGTAAATGAAATGTTCTTGAATATGGTAACATTTTACAGGGAAATATTTATTGGAATATTGGTTCAACTTCTAGAATGATCTTTTAGTTTAGACTGAAACTGAACAATCCTTACATTTTGTTGGAAGGCTTGGAAAAGTGTGGTTATATATGATGGCATGGCAAGAATTTACTAATTGTCTCAACTCAGTTTCCAGAACAAAAATAAAATGTCCTTCTATTTTCCGATCGGCCACCAATGCGTGAATAGAACGTCTCACCTAATAACCTGGTTAGTTATGCCAGTTGCCAGGCATGGGTTATAAATATCAGAAGCCCAAAAAAAATTTCCAAAACTAAAAAGCCTTATAAATGTCCAAGTGACATTAATCAGGTAATTATGTCGCAGGAAAAGGTGAGAGGGGGAGGAAAGAGACACCAGTTTGAAATGTCAAAGAATGCCGTCAAGAGGAATGCTTCAAGACGTATAATCCCCAGGTGAACCAGGTGAGGTGCCTGATAAACAAAGAAGACCTTTTTATGGAGATAAATGGGAAAAATAAACAGGTATAGTAGTTGTCTTGCAAAGGGAGAATTGTCCCAAAACAGACAGCGTGATGGAAATAAATTGCGGCTCGCCCGATGGCTTCCATCTTAGATCCTCAGGGGACAGGGTATATAGTACTGACAAGGACCTGAGCCGGACCTTTTTGTAGGGACCGTACAAACGAACCTTACAACTTTGAATTCAACGAATGGCGTATGCATTTATAAATGGAGTGGATTATGAAATAAAGGAAAACCCACAGAAACTACATATACATAGAAGCTGTCAAAATGCTTGCAGAGGCGGGGCAATGGTGACATGTTGTTTGTGATGCTCTTGCAAAGAAGGCGTCTCCTTAACAATGGGACGAATATGGCCTTCATAAGGATCTGCGTCAGATAAGCATGTAATTATACGGGTAGTAATGGAAGCCAAGCTTTGGCAAGGTGGAAGGAGTCCAATCTGAGCCCAATTAGTCAAGGCATCCCGCAAGACAAGATGGCACTCACAAGATGGATGCTAGCTTAGCGTTGAGGATATATTCAAGCCTGAGTTGTACGAGAGGAAAATAGATTCATAAGACTTACTCTCCGACTGCATGTCCCATCCAGCACTCATCGTCCTGGGCCGAGCCCAGCTCCTCCGACGTGCACATCATGTTGGGCAGGTTGCTGTACACGCCCCGGGACCGGTCCAGGCTCTCCACAAACTCAAGCAGCTTCTCGTCTAGGGGAATGCTGGGGTTGGGCACCATGGGGATGTCGATGACTGGCTGGTTGGCCGCGGCAAACTCGCTGAATGGCGAAGGGCGCCCCCTTGAGGGCATGCCGCACAGTCTATGCACCTGTATGGATGGAATAGACAACGACAAGATTGGTCAACAATAATCAGGGATGAGTGGCCACACAACAAACAAATTTGAAAACACCAAGGAAAAAGCTGAAATTTAAAAGCTGAAATTATAAAGTTCATATACTTTTGAAAATGAGTGCATACATTCAATTCAATTCACTTCAATTCGAAAGATATTCATCTCCATTTCATTGTTTCATCGTTTCATACCAAATACAACCAAATTAGGGAGACAATTTAGGATCTAAAAGTGAACATTTGGGAGACATCTGCAAATAGGGAGACTTTTCGGAGTCTCCCTATTATACCAGCTACCTTTTAAAGACATATTTTTATTGTCCATATTTTAATAGAAGACAGAGAATGCGCTCAATATGAACATATGTCAATTTCAAGTTCATTGGTTTGGAGGATGTTTAGAGCTAGGTAAGTAAAATTTGTGCATGACACAATGAGAAAGTCTCCCTAATGACCCATTCCCGGTAATCTTAATTAGATTATTATGATAATTATGATAGCTCATGCAACATGATCCTTACACCCGATGATCAAACTGCATGCTGCTAGAAGATTTTAATGAAAAGAGGTAAATGTGAAATAAACCTGTTGAATTGTTTCTCTTTATGAAGGAATTGTACGCGTGAGTGTTACAGTACCTCATACGTGATATCTCCTTGGTTTTCCAGTGCGTAGTTGATGGCATCGTTGAAGAGATATTCCAGTGAGTTCATGGCTTGCTGGAGGTCATTGTCTTTCATCATGCTGTGGCGAATCAGGTCAATCACGGCCGTCACGTACATGTTCCAGGGAGCCTCCATGTCCATGAAGTTGGCCAGACAGCCCTTGACCACGTTCAGGCAGTAGGAGTGGCAGGGCCGGGCCTCCAGCAGGCCGTCGCAGGTGCCGCAGTACTTCATCTCCAGCAGGGAGCGGCTGCACTTCTTGCTGAGCGCCATGTTGAAGGTGGCGTTCAGCACGTGCTGGCCTTGGTCCAGGGCCCTCAGCATGATGCGGGACGTCTCCACCGAGTTGTAGAGCAGCGTGCCCAGCTGGCGTGGGATTTCCCCGAAGGGCTGGATGATGGCACGCTTGGCGGAGAGGCAACTTGCAAAGAGGCCGTCCAGGCGGCCCACTGAGGTGTCAATCTGGCTGTACATTAGCGGGAACAACTCATCAAAGAAGTTCCTCACACTCCTTTGGATTTTGACCTGTGAAGTAGACAGCCATCATATTTATAAGGAAAAAGCTATATTTTAGACTCAGCATGAGGGTACAAGAACAAACCTTCCTTTGTAATAAAAACTTATTATCAAAGCAACTCCCTTATAGACCTTATTACCGGTGCATCCATCCTACATTTGAAGCAGTGCAATCAAACCGAGGCTTGGATTCCAATTAGTCTGGTACCCCTTTTCTTTTCAGAATTGGTGTTATGTTTTCCAGTAGGTATACAAGGAAGATGACAAGATGGATGCGCAGTAAAATAGGGTCTATAGCACACTTCTGGCCTATCTGTGAAAGGGTTCATTTCATGGCTGTGGCTGAGGCTTTGACAGTTTCTCAGCACATCAGTCTGCAATGAAGCATGAGCTGTGGCTTAAAACTACCCTAGGCAAAAGCGATAGCCGTAACTCTAACCTTAAGCCCTTACCTCATTTCCATTCAGATGGTCCCTCAGGTCTGAGAAGAGATGTCTGATGTCATTGTCTAGATCCAAGGCAATGCCAATGTACATGGTGCGGAAGTTCTGTTGGACTTTGGCTTCACCAAATCTTAATAGTTCGTCAAATTCCTCTGTTCAAAAGACACAAAAATAGCACAAAGTTTTGAATAATTGTTCATTTGTGAATCTCAAATTACTTTTAACTGGCACTGCCAATTTCAATGAAATACTATGCAAATAAAAACATTTTAAAAAGAAGAAACTCTACCAATACTTGGAGTTAAAATAAGATTAAAAAAAAAAGCTGTTTTATTGGTAAATAGCAGAATAAAGGACAAGAAAGAATCACCTATTTTTAAACTATGTTTGAAAAACAGAACCACACATAAGGCCTACAATGCATTGCAATTCTGCTGTGATGTTTTGTCTCATACATTTGACAAGAATTTCAGTGGCAAAATTTGTCAACATTGAAAATTCTCTGCGGCTGCCCTAGGCAATCCACAGACTGTGTCATTTTAGTACCTGGAACCAATTTTCCTGATTAATCGAACAGCCGGAGGCCATCTACCAAACACCAAATAACAATCAATTATTAACACTTCATATTATCGGCTGGCAAATCTAATTCTTTTCTGAGTGAACCCCGACAGTAAGTATTAAAGTCCAAGGCGTTTAGGGTTACCCCTCTCCTGGGGGCCACACGCAGTGAAACTCAGGGAACTATTATGAAATTACATTCAATCATACCCAGGTGACAAGGATGTATTGGGTTGTTCCTCCAGTGTCAAAGGTGTCGAGTCCGTTTGCTTGAATTACAGGAACCGTGTGGTAAATTTTCAACTTCAATTACACTTTATCGCATACCCATCATAACTATAGTTTCCATTTATTTTAAGATTGACCTTTCAGTATACCGCTTTGGTCTTCAAAACAACAAATAACAGTTTGTTCGCAGTTCACACAATATGAAATGTACAGTTTTACCAATAAATGAGGCAACTCTCAATCTGGGGGTTAATTTGTAATTGGAATTGTAAGGGATATTTAATGATCATTGAAAGGTGGATAAAGACAAATTGACTGGAGTGGGATTTGAACCCGCGACAGGTAGGTTCCTCTTTTTTTTTACTAGCCCACTGGGCAACCAAGGAAGCGAGTCTAGCTAGCCCAGAGTGGTTTTTGTTAGACATTGTATGACGGGCTAGTATAATTTAGAGCCCTGGTTAGGGTTCATTGCGATTTAAGGCCATTTGCTTTTGGAATATCAAGTTCTTGTCCAATGATGGACCTGTCTGTTATCCTGATTCCATATTGACTCCTCCATGGGACATTCCAGGATGACCGGCCAACCAGCTTCTTGTATTCAGATAAGATAGCCAGCACTTCCTTATCTCACACTGTGCTAGGAAGTTTGATGTAATTGATAATTCAAGCTCTGTTCTCCTGTAGGATGTGATGGAGTGGTCAACAGGATCAGGATAAGACCACTGTCCTTCAACAACAGGATCTTTCAAGCTGTGAGGTGAGGGTTGAGTTGCTAAAAACCTATCGCTAACTGTCTAAAAGGCTAACAGGATGAAGATATAGATTGCGGAATAGCCACAAATTCTCCTCTTTCGCAGTGACACACTACACACTATATAGATGTCTATCACACAACGTGCAGGCAATAACAGGACTGTAACATAAGGCCTTTTCACACTATCTCCTTTTCGGTCCGTGTTGAAACCAACCCAGACTTTTTTAACCGGATTGAAGATAAAATCCAGCTTTTCAGGCAGAACAAAATTAATGGTATCACCATCTTTATACCCTGTAAGTTATATGCTACCAAAGTGTGATATTACCTTCAAGCCTAGAATCTTTTCAAATTTAACAAAAAATTGAGGATTTGTCAGGATTGATGCTGTATGTAGTGACAGTGGAGAGCTTCAACATCATCTAAGTGCCTTCGAGATAGATAGTATCTTAGACATCCAAGATGGCAATAACCTCACATGACATCTATATGGCCCTCTCACTTCAGCCCGACTTAAGGCACGGAGGTTGAAATCCTACTCGGCTTAAGGTAACTGACAATCAAATTGCTAATGCTGGAACAGCCAGTCGGATACATTCATGTATACATGTACATACATAATGCATGTACCAGGAGTACATACAATCTGCTAGTTCCTGTGTCTCCCAGGCACTGCCTTCTGTACAGAGATATTAGCGAAAGGGCAGGATATTGTACACCTAAGACCTTTTCACACTATCTCCTTTTCAATCCGTGTTGAACCCAACCCAGATCCGCATCGGTTCAGGCCGGCACGTTTTTAAACCGGATCGAAGAGTCGCAACATTCACACTACTATGCTTTTGGTGAATCAGCTCATTTAACGACACGGATCATAGCATAAAATGCAGTTTGGAACCGGCAGCCCTGGTCCCTGTCCCAGGGTTGATTTTGATCCAACTAGGTCGTCCTACCCGGGTTGGCTCGGGGTTGAAAATGTTCAAGTGTGAAAAGGGTTGAAAAAAATCTCGGGGTTCGATCCGGTTCCAATCCCGAGATTTTGGATAGTGTGAAAAGCCCTTAGTATGAAAAGCCCTCATCTCTCACAATGGAAACAGATAAGGGAGAAGTGTCCCCTAATGTCTGCCTGCCAGTTAATTTCCCATGTGGCCAATACTGAACGAGCCATTCAAGGTATACCCTACACCCCTATTACCATTTGTCCCAATGTGTTTCTGATTCACCACGGTCTAAATATGCCACTGGATTTGGTATATTGAGTTACTAATGATATAAATGTCAAATTCCAAATACCTGACGTTTTGTGGGTTGATAGAGTCCTGCTGACTAGCGGGCAGGTTCCCTTGGGTAGAGTAAAAATTTAGACACTACAGGTACAAGTTCATCCCCCACCTCCCAAATTGTATGTTAAATTCAACAGTCAATTCTATTTTGCTGCACAAGTGGCTAATTTTAGTACATTAGAACATAGAGGAAGGAAATTCCTCTATGATTAGAATATGATGCTTTTCAAGGAGAATGTCATTGGCAAGGTGCATCACAGGTACATTTGTTCAGCCAATAGCGCTCCGCACTTACGCTAAAAATAGCACCGGATCTCTGACAAACATTGCAACCATGCACATGTGTGGGTGTGCGCGTCCATGTACACTACGCGTGTTAGACAATGTTTGTCTGACAGCCGGGGATTTTGTGACGTCATTAGTGCGGAGCGCTATTACCATTGGAGTGTTGTTGAAGGGATCATTTGCACCTGCTCTAGACGCATGAATTCCTCCTGAAAAGATAATTGCATGCATCCGATTTGACAGGCTATTTCCTAGAGATTCCGTTGGATAATTTTGTGAAATGTGCTATGAATTGTACATGAACTGACAATATGAGCAGCAACATTTATTATCATTAGTATTTTAATACATCACTCAGTATTATCAACAGCATTGGTACAATGTATTATTTATTAAAACATAAGCAACAAATAACCACAAGGGAAACTGACTGGTATACTGACTGTACGTACTATATAGACTAAACGTATTGTCAATGACCCTTGGGATATAGCAGTATGTGAGTGGTTTCATGGCTTCTGACTGCCAAATGAACAAAGATAATTGACTAATAAGGACAACACCAACATATAGGGCTGGATAGCTCAGTTGGTAAGACTAAGAGCGCTGGTACGGTTTCCGGAGGTCGCTGGTTCGAATCCCGCTCCAGTCAAGTTTCCTTTGTTCACTTTTCAATGACCAAAAATTAGCTACAACAGCAGCAACAATGACCACAGAAGCAACAGCAGTTTAGTATCAGCAATGGCAGAAGCAGCAGCAACAACAGCAGCAGCAGCAACCAAATCTCTCCATGCACACGTTCCGTACACATTTAGCAACCCCCCTGTCTGGGCTACATAATGTAGGCCTACTCTCTTTGGCCAACTTGTCCTCAATCGCCCCACTCACACTTGTGCAAAATAACATCAACACCATACTGCTGTTGCCCCCAGTTGTAAAAAAAACACGAAGTATCCAGCATTTTCCTGTAAACCATTGGAAATTACAATCCTGCCCTGTGTACATCCATGCACAATGTTGTTGTTTAAAAAAAAAGAGGAAAAGGGTCAGCTGACTTTTCCCATGGGCTGCAGACCAGTGACCTTTATCAAGTGAACAATCTAGTTTGAGGTGAGACTGGTGGTACTAGTGGTAGAAGAGAGGGAACTGGTAAGAGGTCCCCCAAGGGAGACTGAAGTGGGAGCCAGTGATGCCCCCTTGGGGCACGTCTGCAAATTAACCAACCCTACATGGCCCAGCTTCTATTATTGTACAAGACATTTAATGCCACAGTTTCCCTAATAACAACAACATTCTTGATGGAATGTTTTGGCTAAGAAGAGGTCTAAGCATCCTTCCTCCATGGTCTGAGGGGAGAAAGAGACTTCCTTACTCTATGGTCTGAGCAATGGAGGATGGACCTGTTGCTATCTAATGGTGAATCAAAACAATTTCAGATGTCTTTCCATTACAAATAATATAAATTGAAGACTCATACAAATGAGAGTACAAATGCAGCACATGCATGGCAGGTTTGTTTTGAGGACAAAGATTTGCCTTTGATTTTTTTGGCCAAAGTAGAAAAAAAATGGTCAATGTAATTCCTAATGGGATTGTACATTATGCCACTCTACCAGACATGATATACTGTACAGTAACGCATAGGGACAGAGCTTTCTGAATTATCACTAACTGTATGTGCCCACTTTCTCAGCCATTTCAGAATGTAGTCACAGGATTTGGTTGACTGTGCAATGCACAAATCATTCTCGAGTTATTGATAATATTAATAAGTTACAAAATCATAAATTTGAAATGCTTTTACCATATTTTCGAATAGCCTTTTTTATCTTGCTGGTTAAATACTTTAAATATCTTAAATCTTTCAGCCTTGCAAGCAACAACCAGTGCTTACCTCTACCATTCTGACTGAGATATGTACCATATTCTAAATGACCTAGGAAATAATTGCTGTGAAATGGACCCGGATTGCCTCTTTAAAGCCTATCTTTAATTAATTCTCACTGGTTTAATGTACTAGGATCAATACCGACATGGGTCTGTGCAATATTAAACCAGCCGTGCAGTATATGCATTGATGCTCCAGGCTATAGTAGACTAAAACCCAAACCAGGTGGAGATCGCAGGAAAGGAGCAAAGTACAATACTCTGTGTTTTTAATAATATACTCCCGTGCATGCCTTACGCTGACAGTGATAGCCACTGGTTTCAGGAATGATCACGTACTCACATATGTCAACGGGCACAAATAGGCCTTAATATACCACAATCGTTCCCTCAGTCACGCAAAGATGAAATGTTATATAAATCAAGGACTAGGAATACCTACCCAAAGTGCATTTAAAATGAAGGACAAACTCTAACAATTTTAAAGGGGTATGGGGTCTACTTCCCTCTTGGTTTGACTCACTTTTGAGACAATTTATCTTAGATTTTGTTGTGAGTGGACCACAAGGGAAACTGACTAGAATAATTCATGTCATCAAGCAAAGAAAATTGACAAAGCTGGATTCAAAAGGTTCGGCAACATACCATCCCAGTGCTCCTATACCAACTGAACTATCCAGCCGTATATAGGTGGTGTCCCTAATAGTCAATTATCTTTGTTCGTTTGGCAGTCATAACTTCAGAAGCCATGAAAGCACTCACATACCGCTATATAGGCCTATCTCAAGGATCGTCTAAGATGCAAGAAACATTAGCAATGCGGCAAACCTGAAAAATGATCAGCCTACAGTTTATTATCAGGGATCACTCAAAGGCAAAACAACTTTTTAACCAGAATTGGAAGTTATCAAACAAACTACAAGAATTTATGTAATATTTGAAATTTAGTTTAATAATGTTCTCCTAAAAACAAGAAAAATCAAAGTTCTGGGTTTTTTGTTCAGAACCCTCTCTGTTCCAAAAATAGAGAGATATTATTCATTCATAAGTTGCCCAAACCTCAATGTCCCTATAATTATGGGACATGGGACTCCGGATATAACCCATTAATAGGGGTATATCTGCTTTGGGCTGGTAAGTGGGAGCGATAGTGTTATTCAAGAAGAAATATAGGCCTACATGTTTAAATTTAAGGAAATACAACTCTGAAATAAAAGCAACCATAAATAAACAATTGAGGGAGAGTGGCCGTACACTTGAAATTTCACATGTGAGATACTCCCGTATATGTCCATAATTCAAATAACATTCCACACACAAAGTTTTATTCCACTTAAATTCTCCTGAACAGGGCCTTCTGTAAATTACTTGTGGTATGACACTTTGATATGTGGAATTAGTTCTCTCCTGAATTTCAAGTTCATGTTCAGGTTTTTACTTTATAAAATCCAAACACCTGCAAACTGAACGCCTACACCTTCAATACTGGTAATACAACACTGTAAACTGTTAAGAATGCTGGTTTCAGTAGGGCTCTCATTGTGTGTATTTTGTCTTGATTTCAGGGTGCTAGCACCGGAGGATATTTTCACTGGGTCTTTAGTGCTGGATAACATTTCTGTTTTTCTGCCATGAGCTGCTTTATCTTGGGTTTAATACTCTAAAGCTATTGTCAGCAGCTTAAAGAATGATTGGATGGTCTTTCAAAACGAGGAAAATATGAGAAATGAGAATTGGAGTGTGTGTGAGTGAGTACTTGGCATTCAAACTGTGAACTAATAAGAAAAGGGACACTAGGGTCCACGGATGGAAAAAAGGTCCACGGTTGGAAAGCATGTACAAAACCAATGGAGCTGCTGCCAAAAAGTTCAAGTTCAAACAAAAGAGGAACAATAAGGAGTCCACAATTGCAGGCATTTACATAATCACTTGGGTGTGTCACTGGTAATTTCATGACATTGGCTTATGTTGACCTAAAAAAATGTGTTGTTTGTTACATAGGCTGTAGTGAAAGCCTAAGTTATACGTAAATCTGTGAAGACTTCTGTTTCGGTACGCCACCAAAGTATGATAGTACCTTTAAATGGAATCTATTTCAATGACTTTTTTCTTCTTCTTCTTTTTAAAAAATTAATTGCCATTATTAAATTAACCTTTGATTGGTTTTTGGTTCAGGCATCGGAAAGCCTGTAACGTTTCATATTTTGTTAAATTAGCAATTTACATTATAGGCCCCTAATGGGAAATTTATTCTAAATGTCCAATTAGCCATAATATGGCAATATATATGGCAATATATTATCTTTTGGAATTACTCTTCTGTTTATGAAATGTGAACTACTATTCACACAACATCACTCATCAATGTATCAATATAAGACACTACAGATTACAGGTCCTTGAAGGAAAATCTTCAAAGTCATTCCACAATTTAAAGTGGAAACAATCAGGGCAACAGATTTCATCAGGGCATCAGCTAACCTTCAAATACCAGGCCAACATAAAAGCCATCCATGTATGTAGGCTACAACTCGGCCTCGCTTTTAAACAACACATCATGAATGGTTTTGCAGTCGTGGAATTTAAGATCAACCCAGATACTGATGTCAATCTCAATTGATTGAGTAACAGCTCAGTGAGTAAGACTGAGGGAAGCCCTGGGCTGGCCACATATTGGGAAGTCCTTAGTGCCTTATTAATGTACGTAAAGGTCACACAATTATATTATTGGCACTCCAGGGTGTGTTAATGCTTCTGCAGATGTCATGCTCATAGGATCGATGATGTGGAGCTGTTTACCAGTCTAGCAGAAGGTGTTATCAGTATAGAAATCACAGGTCCCCTGCACTAGCGAGCACAGACTGTAAAATCAATCAGTTCAACTTCAACCCATCATGCTCGGCTACAGAATGCTGGAATTTTGAGAGCCCGTCGTAATTTAAACATTTAAGGCGGTCTGAGACACCTGTGCACAGATATTTTATTTTTCCAGGGGAAGTTGTATAAATTATCCACAGTTGGAGGGTGATACATTTATCTCAATTTGGAACTCTCTAAAGGCACATAAATATACCAGGTGTAATCATCATTGATGCCAAGTACTGATGGGTGAAGCAGTCTGGCAAATTGAACTCTCTGCAATCAAAAGATTCCAAAGCGGGGCTTCAAAGTTTTCAACTGGTTGGGTTTGATATACTGTGCGTCCATTAGCATCGCTATCAAATTGAATATGGCAGTTTTCTTGTATCTCTATGCACTTTTGTTGCAGGGAAAATAATTAATGGCACCACCAGGACAAACTGTCTGTCATTTATCAAATTTGAAAGCATTTGGCAGTGAAGTAACCTACAAAACTATTATGAACATCAGATGCATATCCTGACCAGAAAAGGCAGGAAAAGAAGGCCTTGTGCGGATCGCAATGCATGATTACACACAGTGTTACCAGGCATGCCATTGTCAAAATACTTGGAATGGTGAATTTATCGACGTTTCAAGTGCGGTTAGACACAAGATGGATTTGGTGGATCTTTTCTTTTGACCAGTCTGCCTTTATCCCACCAATTCACACCTAGATGGAAAGGAGGGTGTTTGTGAAAAGGACAGGCGAGGGTGTTCAATGGGCCTTGGTTTCACTCTATCAATCTTCTGCTTTTTGCATCGTGTATGCTACACAGTGATTCAGCAGCGGTTGTAGCATGTAGGCCTACATAGCCCTCAGTGAATTTGAGAAACACCATTCTGTTTGCAAATGAAATAATTGGGACACTATTTGGAGGAATGGATGGAAACTGAAACTAACTTGTTATCTGCAATTTGTTTTGTCCCATTATGGGCTTATCTGAAACAAATTTTATTTGGCTTTTATGCAACTGGACAATGCCAAAAGCAAACTGAAAATGACTGGACGTGCCGAGTGTAGACACAAGCATGATCCAAGGCAATGTCAAAAAGATAAGTCAAAGGAGACTTGAAAATAAAATGTACAATTCAAAACATCTGAAGGGGAAAACAATCGGAATTGGGGAGAAAAAAATTGAAAAACAAAATCTGTTTCCAGATTAAAATCTGAACAGCTGCATCTCTGGCTTTGGCCTGTGCTCACCTACATAGTACCTGAACCTTTCTGTGATTTTTATGAGGGTCTTCAGCTTTTAAAGGAGTGGATGTTTTGAGCAACATGTTTTTTTTTCGCAATGTCTGGATCGAAATGTTTAAAACTCAACATTTTCTGACAGTCCTCATGGGTATGATAAAACAAAATGTGCTTCCATTTAAGAAATCATTTGTTTTTTCCTGCTTGCCTGACCCTTACTAAGGTCAACCGTCTGGAGAGATAAAAACACAAATCACAATGTTTGTTGAGAAAATGGCAGCCATGGCCTTCTAAAGGTGCAATCTCACTGATTTGGAATTTAACTTGGCAAGTGCATGATAGTATCGGTAAACTGTTTCCAACTACAGAGCTTTTAACATTCCACAAGAGTGAATAACCTCCTTTTTATTGGTCAGAAATTACCGGGCCGCACTCTGACATGCCATTTATTACGTTGTTGGGTCGGTGGTGGAGAAAAGTCTAAGCGGAGTTTCTTTGTCGTTTCATTCCCGGTGTGTGCAGGGGAGGCTCTGGAAATGAAAGCTAGAGGACTAGGGGTTTGGTTGGTGTTTGGTCAAGAGAGGAATTGTAGGGTTGGTTGTCAGATGCTAGAGGCTGTGTGTATTGACACCATGCCCAGGCTGCTTTGGGGGAGTCTGACAGCGGCATTGTTGCCCTGCCTTTTAGGCATGCTCCCCCTCCTGCTCCCCCAATTAAATATACATCACTGCCCCTGCTGCCATGAAATGCAGCCAACCTGATGAAAAATTAGCTGCCCTATGTTGCAGCTAACAGCTCCCCAGTAAGTTCTCTTGATTCCTTTACAGCTTCAGTCCAGCCCGTGGAAAGCACAGAAGGGTGGTGGAAAGAGAGTGATGGGGTGTCCTTGGTAGACAATGCCCGCCTACCCGCCGGCCATGACTGGTTAATCTGGTGCATACTCAGAAGTGAATGCAAGACTCCAGGTCCTGAAAGGCCTCTCCAACACCACTGAAGCACAGTAGTCACACAGTGGCTCCCACAAAACCCCTCCATCTTAATATCACAGTGTTCGGATTAGCAATCCGGGCCCCGAGCTATAGCGCGTTGGGCAGTGAACCCAGTGCGGACCATTCAATGCCTTTATGTACCCGGCACTGATTGTCGGGGCCTACAATGGAACCGCGCTGGTACAAGCCAGGTATGATGAGTTCTGTTGACCCATAGAGTAAGGGCCAGAAGAAAAAAAGTCGCAGGCGGGGATATCTTTTAATGGGTTCTCTTTCTTGTCTTGTCTTTTTCTCGAGAAGCCCGCACATTCCATCGTTTCAGCTGCCGTGCAACGGGCCTCTGTGTGCATGATGCATGACAATGGAAGAAATGGTTATTTAACTTCTTAACAGGGAAGAGCCCCACAATTGCTCGATCTAGGGACAGTTAATTAGAGGCCGGTTATATGTCCATTTAAAGAACCTGTGAAGTAATCGTCTGGCCGACCAAATGAACCATAGGCATTTAGAAATACTTAGTGCTCATTAAAGTTGGCTCACCGGGCTGTGCAGGATTATACGCACAGTATACAAGGATGGACGACGTACAATACATCAAGTCAACCATTTCCCACTATTTAAAGGCGAATGAATGGAACTTCCCCTTTTGAAACAAAATTCAGCTCTGTACGAGAGTCATTCATTGGTGAGCTGAAGATCTACCATAACCAATGCATCAATATAAGACAAATTCTTTGCAACCTCTGTCACCACTGTTAGGTCTGAAGTCTGAACATGTCAGGTCTGAACACTGCTAGTGTTATAAGTTTTACAATATGGTCTTCCATCTATTTACAGGTGGAAAATAGGGTATGTTCAACTGAGGTGCTAACTTCGGTAAGACTAAATGAGGTTAGTCCCTGTGACAAAAGTTATCTGTGGGTGCATTCGTTTAGCTCCCCCGGGTTGACACCAGTCAACCTCGTCGCCATTCTCTCGCTTGTTTTGTGCAGTAAAACACGACCATTCCCAGAAACGGCTGACCCGGGGGAGCTAAACGAATGCACCCATTAGGACACAACTAAGCACCACAACAGGACTAGTTTCAGAAAAAAACCCGACCAAGTTAAGCCTAAATTTTATTATTTATGGCAAGGTTGGAACTTAACAGAGTCACTGAAAGCAAGTACCTCAGTGGCATACTGCCTTGGTGCCCCTTCTAATGTTCCCATTAGAAAACAATTCAGTTGCACTCTCGAGCAGGTGCCCTTCACAAAGAGAATGTTGTTCTGCCCTTTTGAAGTTTATGCAGTTAGTAACATCATAGATGGAAAGCTTACCAATGGAAAAAAATTGAGGAATTCTCAAACATATTGTAAATAAAAAATCAATAACATTTGACTGGACAGAAACAAGAATTAATGTGCATGCACCTTGCAAAGTGACTTGTCAGAGGGACACTACAACCAAAACTACATATCTTTTGTCCACAACATGGGACTTTTCCAAGGAAATTAGGTGTTGCTCCAAAACTTGGACCATGTGGATAAAAATCTGCGTACCCTCGGGCGCATGCACGTGCGACCATCAACTGCAGGGAAAAATGTGGTCGTTCGACCGTAAAAACAGCAAAGAATTGTACCAGAACTTTTATATATGGGGCAGGTGATATCAGAAATAATCTGCAAAAATCTGAATAAGTTTTAAATGAAATATTTGTGTACAAATCATCCAGACCATAGCTCAATTTGTATTGGGGGGGAGGTAACTTTTTTTCGAGCGTAAAACTTAAAACCGTAAATCTGAAGACAAATAACTCTTGTGGAAAAAAAAAAATTTCAAGCTCCTTGGCACACAATAAAAAGAAAGAAAATATTCGCATATTTCTATTCGCCTATAGGGGAAATAAATAAAAGGTCCTTTCAGTTACTAGGAGGCCCAACCAATCAAGTTGTTTGGATTTCTCTAACCGCCAAGCTTCACAGCTTCGGGGCATATGATAATCCTTACCTAAATGCATTTTAATCTTCAAAAAAAGAAGAAAAAAAAAACCCAGGCTTTGTTGGGAGAATTAAAAATGACGGAAGTAATGCGGGAGAATGCAGGCAGAAATGGAACAAAGAAACCCGGAAAGTTATATATCGGAAATTCAAGTTCTGTCACGGATACTGTGTAGTGTATTCTTGGGAGATATGTACAGGACTATACACAGAATAGGAGATCAAAACTCCTGTAAAAAGATTTGAAAATACCGTGAGCATTTTTCACTATTTTCTCAAAAAGTGAGCACTGTATGGGACTCGAAATTTCACAGATGACTGATACTGTATCTTTCTTGATATTTTTTCCCATAAATCTGCGTTTCTTTGGCAAAACCCAAAGTATGACTATGAATTATGAAATTACAACAACAAAAAGATGATTCTTGTAAAATGTGAGCACCACTGATGCATGTCTCTGAAACTCAAATGCACTTTGGAACCGGGTTGAGATTTTCAACCCTGGAGATTTTCAACCCTGGTCCCTACCAGGGTTGATGTTGATCTGGTTAGGCAATCCTACCTGGGTTGGCTCGGAGTTAAACAATTTCAAGTATGAAAAGGGTTGCAAAAAATCTTGGGGTTCGATCCAATTTTGGATAGCGTGAAAAGCCCTAAAGGCTGATCAAGCACAAAGCCATCTCACACCACACTCCTGGGTGAAGAGGAGCAATACACAGCATCTTGCACGAGGACTCAAGCACCAAGTGGGTGTAAGTTAACCACTTGTGAATTCATTGAAATAGTAATACTAATCCGGAAAACACGGACATGAATACAAACTGCACCGTATGCCTATGTGCATGTTTATGGAGAATTAATGCTGTTTATGCCGTACTCATCATAGTCACTGACTTTTTAAAACTGTGTGTAATACTTAGAATTCTGTATGACGTTCCAACCACCAACAAAACCCCAACCTTCTACAAGTAGAATTCATTCAATCGTAAATTTGTGACGTTTTCTCCCTTGTGCACACACAACCATGTACATGTGGGTGCATTTTTTTCTCTTTTTTTCTCTTTTCTCTTTTCTCATTTTTTTCTCTTTTGACACCTCCAAACCGCCAACATATCACAGACCCGATGAAGCAAGAGCATGAATATGACCCGCGCTAGACGCAATCACAAAAGACCATTGTCCGCTGCTTGGGAATTTGCACAAGAGGGAAATACCAAATACCAAAAGATTGTTGACTTTGGAACTTGAAATCAATTGCCGTTATGTAGGCCCTATAAGCTTTCTCACATTATTTTGAACTTCAGTGCAGTAATTCAGAAATTCATAATACCAATACTGCTGTTCAAGTGAATCATCGAAATGAAATGAAATGTTGCAATAACAACCACTAGCCAGCCCCATGGGAAAATGCCAATATCAAACAAATTTTGTACACAGAAACTGCAATTTACAAACGTTGTTAAAGGTAGTATCATACTTTGGTTTTTATCAAAGAAATACAGATTCATGGGCAAAAATGTCACGACAGATACAGTAACAGTCGTCTGTGAAAATTTCAGTCCCATATGTTGCCCACTTTTTGAGAAAACAGTGGGAAAAAAAAGCCACAGTATTTCTCAAATCTTTTCTCTTTTACTTTTGATCTTTTAAAAGATCAAAAAGATTTTCGGTCGTTGTTTTACTAATTTCTGGATAATTAAGTACACCATTTCAGGCGGAACAATTTTAACGTTATGTTTCTACCACCACCATCTTCATACCCTGTAAGTTATACGTAAATCTGTGAACATTTCTGTTTTGGTTTCTTACCAAAGTATGATACTACCTTTAAGAGTTTGTCTGCTTGTTATTTTCTCATAACAGAACAGTACATATCTTAATATGTCAGACACATATGCCAGACATATGCTACGTCTAGTGCAGGTAAGGTCTGCCAGAATTCTGCGCACAAATAAATTAGCGAGCATTGGCCGCACAGAGTTTCAAAGGTATGATACATGATTGGTAAAGGCCAAAGAGCAGCACTCATACTTCGTCTGATCCATCATGGAGGCCTACATGAAATGATAAACCTGTGAAAATTTGAGCTCAATCAGACATCTGCGTCATGAGAAAATAACGAAAACCCGACTCTAATGTTTCTGATAAAACGTAAAGCATGGTTTTGATCTTATCCCGAGATCAAAACTGCCTTCGGTCTTTGTTTTACTAGTTTCTGGATAAATAAACCATTTCAGGCAGATTTATTTTAACTGTATGTTTCTACCAGCACCATCTTCATATCCTGAAAGTTATACATCAATATGTGAACATTTCTGTCTTGGGATGTTACCAATCCTGTACTGTACCTTAAAAAGTAATTCCGTACTACATATGGGAATTGAAAAACCTATGCACACAGTACATAATTGTCTGATGGCAAGCAATCGTAATAGTCTTGCATTCTGTGAGAATTGATTTGCAAGATTTATTTATTTGAATATAAGTTTACCCGTACCACCGAAATGTTTGCCTGGCAATTGGTCAACGGGATTTGATGATTCACTGAATGACAATTCCTGCAGTTGCTCAGTCGGGTAAAAACTCTTCAAAAGTTATGACATTTCCTTTACAATCCAGGCAGTATACTCATCAACGATCTAAACCCATAAAAAAAAACCCAGATCTGACCCTGGTTACAATTGGCAGAATAATTTACGGCCAACAGTTGGTCACCTCAAACACTATTTTGATGGGGTCAGCAATGCCACTGGCATTCCAGTTCATATGGATCTACTACGCTCAGCTACTGTTTCGGTGTTTGTGTCACTGGCTGATAAAATTCTGAAAAGCCTGCCTGGTAACAGTGTGCTTTTGTGCTCTGAAACAATTTTTTTCCCTTGAAGAATGAAATAAAATCAACTAAATTTAGAGGTCTGTGTCAGAAATCTTACTCTGTCAAAGTTCACACTGTGACCGATATATACCGGCTACAATGTATTCAAGAAAAAGTGCATTTGAAAACCTAAGATTGCACTAGCTGACTTGGGCACTCACAACCAAACTTAAACACTTAATAAACAAAAATTCACTCACAAAAATAAAGATCATTAGGGCCTATTTCATTGCCTCAGAAGTGAAACTTAAAGGTTGGTGCCAGGTGACAACGTTTTGCAATCAAACCACAATGTCAAAAGGTCCCTATTTACCAAACTGTTCAAAATGATATAAATATAAGACCTTTTTAATAATACACAATTGTATGTAAATTTATTTTTTTTAAACAAGGACACAATGAAATAACAACCATGTACAGCTTTTGTACTGAGGTGATTTTTGTTGTTTTCTCAAAAAATGAAGTCCCAAGTTTGCATGGAACTTTCACAGGCAAGTGTTATGATACACTATGATATGAAGTATGATAACTCGGTGACTAACGTATGTTTTCTTCTAAGAAACCAATGTGAATGAAGACCGAGCACAATAGTATGATGAAAACATCTCCATAGCAGGGAAATTCTAAAGGTGTGTAGGTCTCCACTAGGTTCTCACAAAACTGATATTTGGAATCAACTCAACAAGGAGGAATTTCCAAGACCAGTCACAAACAGAAGTATTTTATACAAGTTATATATCTTCGCAACAGATTTCAACCCAGAAAAGTGATTCAGGTTCAAATGGGATGAGCGATTTCAATTTCAGAGAGTGTTCATTAGTACTCAAGAAGAAAGCCATGTCTCCACAAGGATACAAATTCAGGTAAAGTCTGTGTGACTGTGAACTATCCTATATGTACAGGTGTACAATACTAGTAGTGCTGTACCAAGCGGAGTTTCCTCAAGTCTGGTCTCCCTGAAATCAGTAAGACCAGGAGCTTTCCACAGGAACAAAGTGGCATGTATAATTCTCTCAGAGGTTATTCATTTGTCAGGATTAGCAAACAAGTCGGAAATGTATTCAGTGGTTCCTAAACCAAAACCATTGTTGACTCAGTCAGAGAATGGAAACATGTTTTCAGGTTGAGATCTGCCTTGAACTATGTCTGCATGTTAATGGGTCATGCCATCAGATTGGGGCAAGATGTGTGACAGGACATGCATCCAGATAATAGGCCCTGCTAGGAAAACTGAATGGTACATTTACACGACTCTAACATGTTGTGGACACCAGGACACATGTGTGTTAAGGTAAACTCTTGTTCCAAAATACTGGAATGCTCTTAATAAAAATGAGTAATCCTCCACTGAGGCTAAAAAATAATATCTTTGCTAGAAAAAACTAATTGCACATGCACGGTTGACAAGACCTACAAACTGGTTTCCAATAATTGATTGGAGCAGGTCTAAACATGTGGTAACTGCAAAATACAACTTTGTCACAAAGAGAGGAATGTGTCCTTGCAAATGGAGAACAGCCATTTTTTTGCCCAAGGAAGCATCAGAGAGACTGTCCTGTCTGAAGATGAAAAGGAATTTGCTTTGGAAACAAAAATGACTGAGATGATGTTTAACTGTTTCCATACAATGATGCAGGGGCCTACTTAACATCCATTTGAGTGTAAACGACCTGTATGTGAAACTTTCCCATCAATTCATTCCAAACTAAATTATTACAAAGTATTCACAGCCCAACACTTGCTTGCTTAGAGCAACCAAGTTACTTTCCTATTACAATTAATACAGCGCATCACTTGAGAGTTCTTACATTGCATACCCTGGTAAACGTCATTCTACCCTTCATGTACCTGCATTTATAAAGCTCACAGCCTCAAAGCAAAATACAACTCCAAAACTTTTTACATGATCAACAAAACAAAAAACTGAATGCAAACTGTGCAACATTTTCATTTTATGACACAAGATTATCAGACCATAACGTGTACATGAATGTATCCATCCATTAGCAGTTTGTCAGATCATTAATAAAACTTCGTGTTGGTAACAAGTACTTGTAAAGAGGGACAAAAGAAAAAAAGAGAAAAAGCAAGTCGACTTGGAAATCCATGCAGCCACAAAGCTGCTGCCATTTTCCACGAGTCCACCTTTATATCGATCCGTCCTTTTGCAAGCCAACGAAAGAAAAAAAAACTCACATCATTGTGACGGGAAGTCAGAACCGCGCATAATGCTGATCAGTAATGCCCAAATGCACCTCCAGCATAAAAGTGCCGCCAAATTTCAAGAGGGGGGGGGATGCTTTACTCTCGGCTCAAACTACCGAACAATTCACCCCTTCTGAGGTCATCAAATCAGACAGATTTCCATCGAGCTATTCACGATTTTTTTCCCCCGTTCCAACCCGGGCCTACTGTGGTGCAATGCTGAACAACAAAATGCAGATTACAATGGAACCACCTACAGCGTAAGCAGTTTGGATGTCGGGCCCCCGTACTTATGGGACAGAGAGGCTTAGGAATCAGGCAAAGGCTCGGGATGTTATCAGCTTGCAGCAAACTAAATTCATAAATAAAACAGCAGCATTGAAGCGAAAATAGATGTTTTAAAGAAATAGTGGACATAAATATGTAAAAACACTCAGAGTTTGGGAGTGCCCGAGCCCTAAAGTTTGATCCTAGAAGGATCAACCACGAAGGCTAATATTTCATCATCCTCAAATGCTGTGAATGAAATATCATTACAGGCTTTGAGGAAAGACCCGGCCAGGATAAAAATGCCAGGCCCTCTAAACTCACAGCATTTCAAACCTTGTATGTAGTTGAATACACCGGCATGCATCCCTATTAAACCCGTGTCTCTGTGCATACCTACCTATCCCTTGAAAGCGCCCAGTACATCATGGTCTGCCTTTGAGCAAATGCCGGGAGAAACACGCGGGTGCAATTTTTGGCATTTGGGGGATTTGAGAATATGGTACAGAATCAACAAACAGCTCAGACCACAGGCCAACTGGGAGACCATAGTACACAGCGAACACCTATTTTTTTTTTTATCTAGGTGCACAGGTACGGCACAAGTAAAAGCCCATTTTTTACCACATGCCTACAGGGATAATAATACGCCACTCACAACAATACATTTGTCAGGCAGTTCATAAAAAGTTCATTTCAATTAAAATGTGCGCAAGGACGGACTACATGTCACCATGATTTCATTAACGGGTCCGATGAATTCCAAACTATTTTGTTATTGAACTTTAATAAAGCCGGTTGGGTAATAAGTATAAATAAGTACAAAAGAGGTGGGGGGGGGGGGGAGTATGCATTTGGATCACAATGGTATGAGCTTGCTTCACGAATTCACATTTATACAATGGAAAACCCTGCGGGGGTGAAGCCTGTTTTGAATCGTAAAACGTGACTTATTCAGGTACTAGTAAATGTATAATGCCACAATATAAAGTGATGGAGTCTTTCTTCGTCAAGCCTTCCTGCATGGCTAATTTGCACTGGAACCATCAATTTCCAACGCAGTTCAATCAAAGGAAATTGGGTGAACAATTCTATTCAG
Source organism: Astropecten irregularis (assembly GCA_963971285.1). NCBI lineage: Eukaryota > Metazoa > Echinodermata > Asteroidea > Paxillosida > Astropectinidae > Astropecten > Astropecten irregularis. The sequence goes on along the minus strand of OZ020262.1, from coordinate 13,350,940 downwards.
GAGCGGGGACTGTAAAAGCCATGCCTTTAGTGATGCCCATCATCTTTCATTTGGCCGCAAACTTTTCAAAACCAACAACAATGATTTTTGTTGGCAGGGAATAATTGATGTATCTGCCACTAAATAGGTACGAGGTCCCACAATCAAGAGTTCACAGACGTGCCAATATAGAAAACCTTCCCTGTATGTTTATTTATTGATTATTCTATGGGAGGAGGAACTGATATAGGTAGCCCCATTCACCGCAAGACACTGATCTTATTTAAAGGGATGGTCAGAACTGGTGTTTGCGACAAAACCGTTGCTGACTGTGAAAGCACATTATGTAATCCATCATATACCTTAACGGACAAACCTTTAGAAGTTTGAGGTCAATCAGCCATCTGGGTCACGAGAAAATAGTGAAAACCTGTGTACGGAGAACTGTACACATTTCAACAAATGAATAAAACGCTTCGAAGCGATTTATTCAAATCGGACAATAGTTTCATTTATTTCTCAACGAATATGGCATTTCAGACAAAACCATTTCATGGGATGTTTTCTCCTATCATCACCATTATACTGTGTAAGTTTTATGTGAATCTGTGATTATGAAGTGTATTTTGTCTTACCAATTCTGTACCCTCCCTTTAAGCACATACATTACAGCACGTCTCATTCCTAGTACAACGGTAATCCTCAGTTTTCCTGAACCCGGCCTCCGACTTTGATGGAGAAAAGGTCCAACCGACTACATACAATACGACCCTTGCTCTATGATGTAATGTTACCCCTCCATCATCATTATGATGGAGGTGGCTGGCATCTTTGACTAGTATCAAAGGAATATAAACGCATGACTGTGCTAGACACTGGCATGCCAGGTCATCTATCAGATATTTAACCCTATTTTGGAAATGTTTACATGTAAAAGATGTTCAAAAAATTTTTCAATTGTCCAGCCAGAAAAAAACTTCATTCCATCTCCCAAACTTGACAGCAAAAAGGCTAAATATAGAAAGCTGAAGATAAAATTAAAAACTATCATTATCAAATAACCACAAGGGAAACTGACTTAATTTTTTAAGTCATGCATTGAAAGGTGAACAAAGGACAAAATCGACTGGAGCAGGATTTGAACCGGCGACGGTGTTCGGCGACGGTATGGCCAGTTTGAATCCCACTCCAGTGAATTTTTCTATGTTCAGTTGTTCACCTTTCAAAATTAAAAACTGTTCATCTGATTTCAGGGTATTGATGTTTCAAACTTGCAACTAGGTCACATTAACCTGCCCAAACATGAACATGAGTTCTGCTCATTATATAGTAGGTCCTACTACTACTCTTGCCATGCCCGAGGTTTGATCTCAACGCAGACTTTGTCTGGTCGTGATCGATCAAATTCCTCTTTGATGGCAGCTTCAGCTTGTCTGTTTTCTTTATTTTCAATGCACCTTGCACTCTTGTAGTGTCACCCTGCCTACCTCGGCCCTCTAAGACTTGGTCAAGTGTGCAATATTTGACACCATTTCAATGACAGCTGCATTGCCTGATCAATCTGAATGGCAGTAATTTGTGGTGGGCGGTTGATCTTCTTCATCATAAAAGCCCGGTGTTTTGTCAAGCGTGAAACAGTAGCCTAAAGACAGGGCACTTTCTTATTTTTCGCTTTGGTATTCATGTACAGCACTGGAATGGACAAACAGTTTACTAATTAACATTCAACTAACTAGGTAAACATTGCATTGGCCTATAACCTGTATTATTATGTGACAATCAACGTGAAAAACTTCATGATTCTGGTACTACACATGTACAATGCATCAAATTTGCCAATGCAGTGAAAAATGAAACGCTTGACAAAAACATAGACATTGGTTTGCATATATGTGTATGTCAGTGGAATGCCGCTATTACAAACAGGGCAGGATCCACAGATATTGTCCGTTATGCCCTATACTTATTGTGGTCATTCGTTACAGTGAAATAGAGAACCATTATTGGGTATTTTTTTTACACAAACATGGGAGTCAAGGATGATTTTCGTTATAGCCAAATGTTCGGTATAGTAGTGTTCGTTATAGTGGCGTTCCACTGTATTATTATCATCATCATAAGTTCATAACATCACATGATTCATAAATTCATTTTAAATTATTAGCTTTAGGCTAATAATTTTTCATGTGTTTGCAGATCACCTCGTACATGTATTTTACAAAGAATATCAGGAATTTGGGGCTCTAGTTTGAATTGGAGGAACATTTTTAATATCTGAATACCAACAGGACAGAATTGTTAATTCAAAATAGGGAGAATAGCTGGTAATATACCAGTGTCCCACTCCATTTCATAGGCCTACATGTGTACTAAATCACTTTAATAGTTCTGAATGAAAAAGGCCTGCAGATTGATGTACATTTGCAAAACCAGCAACCAACCCTAACCATAACCAGCAGCAATATACATCATTCAATGACAAGGGACTAAAGCATTCTGTTGTCTGGGCACGAACAAAAAAAAAAAGAGGCCAGCTTTTTATGAAATGAAACTCCATTCCTAACAACAGGTGTATGATTGACAATTTTCATTTGTGGTACCTGTATGCAGTGGTAGTAGTACGCTAGCCTTATCATACCCTTTTCACACTACAAATTGCTTAACCCCGAGATTTGCTGCCCCGGGTTAAAATTTTCTTACCCCGGGGTTCATTAACCCTGAGATGCGTTCCCACTTGTTTCGTTAACCCGGGGTTGTTATAAACCCGGGCCAACACTGCCCCGGGTTAACGCCGTGCACATTCACACTACATGTACATGCAGGGTTTCGCAAAGCCGGACTTTTCGGAGCGCGCTGGCTGGTCCTGCAATGCTTTTAAATATCGGCCGGTCGCATCGTTCGTGGACACGCGTTCATTTAGCAAAATGTAGCTGAAAAATGGTGAAAGCGTTATCGGTCGCAGTTCTGGTGATGATGTCGTGAAGGAAACGTCTTCATTTGAGCAAGAATTAGGCAGAGGTCTGTCTGTTTTGATTTTCACAAATTAGTAGCAACGACGGCGGCCCTGCACTTTGGGTTACGCAAGCGCTTAGCACTTGTAGCATGAACGTGAGCAAGATCGAAAAGGGACACGTTATTACGCAACGTGTTGTCTGCCTTAACCTCGGAACGGTAACCCTGCTCAGTTTCACACTACAATACTAACCCCGGGGTTATGCCGTTAACCCTGAGATTGCCATCCTTAACCCTGGTTGTGAGTAGGGTTAACGAACCCCGGGGTAACGGCCATTTATTTTTCCTTAACCCGGGGCGGAAAAAGTGTAGTGTGAATGCGCCATAGCAACCACTTTAACCCGGGGTATCTCGGGGTTAAGATTTGCTTTTTACCCCGAGATAACCCGGAGATTGTGTAGTGTGAAAAGGGTATCAGTCAATTTCTCTACAGCTAGCCAGCAGCAAAAAGCAAATAAACTTCATAAATCTGTCAAGCTGGTGCCAAGCTCACCCAAGTGCTTTGCTGAAAGTGAATGTCTGCTATTAGCAAGGGACTCCATTCCAGGAGTCATGGCCCCCTGCCCAAACATAAACCGCTGCAAAGTTGTATACAACAAACAGAGGCCAGTACAAAGAGAAGTTAAAACTGGTATTAAACCCAGCATGGATTATTATTAAACAACTACTCTGTATTAATGGTCAATCGTCTCTCAATATTTCTGTCATCAGGTGAAGCCATGTGAAAGCGGCAGGATGTATTTTTTTTCACCTTAAGTCTTTTTTAGGTTTTACACCTTAAAAAACAACTTGGTGTTGATTCCTATTGTGGTCGATTGTAAAGGGCTAGCAAATTAATACAGGAAAAACTATAATTGATTTTATCAATCATAACAAGGTTGTTTACATGTTTTTGACTATTAAAGGTCTGCATTTGTTGTGATTCTGTGTACCACATTCTGGTGATCAATGCCTCATTGTAATATCATACTTAATGGTTTTATCAAAGAAATTCAGATTCATGGGCAAACATATCAAGACAGATATAGCAACAGTCATCTGTGAACATTTCAGTACCATACGGTGCCCGACTTTTTGAGAAAACAGTGAAAAACAGCCACAGTATTTCTTAACTCTTTTCTCTTTCATTTTTGATCTTTTAAAAGATCAAAAAGATTTTTGGTCCTTGTTTTACTAATTTCTGGATTAATACACCATTTCAGGCGGAAAAAATTTAACAGTATGTTTCTACCCACACCATCTCCATACCCTGTAAGTTATACTGTACGTAAATCTGTGAACATTTCTGTTTTGGTTTGTTACCAAAGTATGATACTACCTTTAAGTAAACAATGCTAAATGATATATAATTCTGAACAAAAGCATGGAGTAACTGAGAAGCTTTTGAGACAAAATCTAGGATATTCTGACGTATGCTATCACGCGCGGATCCAGGGGTGGGCCGCGGGGGCACGTGCCCCCCGGTAAAATTAGACGAGGGAAACAAAGTTGTGCCCCCCGGTAAAATTTGACGAAAAAACAAATGAAAGCAGAAAGAACGGAGAAGGAGCAGAAAATCATCATTCTTCAGTTCATTCTGTCGGCCGCACAAAGAAAAACTGACAACAGGCTAATGTCTCGGCTCGCCTTTTTGCCAGTGCGCACGTTAACAAAAACTCCTTTTCACTGTCCAGTGTACACAGACATGGTGGATTTAACACAAGTACGGTACGGATGGGCGGCACAGTACGATCCTCCTAATCTTGCCTATCACTTTATAAGCAGTGATCCCAACCCAACATAACTTGTATTTTCCTTCCTCTAGTCCATAGTAACTAACACTCACTTAATAACTCCACTAAATAAATGGACACTGTTCTTACTTTTGAAAGGAAGTCCGAGACTTCGTTCTGGACGACTTCGATTTCAGTGTCATGCACAAAAAGGAACATTTATATGTTTCGTCGTTCTGTCTGGATTTCATTTAGATTTTCGTGGAAATTCTATGTTTATTGAAAAGCAATTCATTTGAATGTTTAAAAATGAAACATTTTCAAAGTGTCGACTACACAGCTTTGTACGGAAGCCCATTAGTGACAGATGAATATATTTATCTGCATCGGGTGTGAATATTATCACATTTCGTGGTTGCGTAAAAACATTTCTTTGCCTGGGGTGTGAATGTTTTTTGTAGCGGCCGCCAGATAACTGATACAATAAATTTGCCGTATTTCTTCAAAACGGGTGCAACTCATGGCTTTATAATATATTTGTTTCATATTTCTTAATAATGGTTCAAAGAAATGTTATGGCGGAATGATTATTTCATTTTGGTCCTTCGTCTAAATGAAAACTGTATGAAAACAAATTTGCCATCCCAAAATATAAAAATCCTTTGGTTAAATGTCTCTAAAATCCTAAATTAAAAATGAAAAGAAAAAATTCCATCCTATTTTCATGTCAAAAAGCTATCAAAAAGGGCCCAGAAATACTCTAGAATTCATCAGAGAACATCTAATATTCAAAAAAATTTCGGGGCCCTTCAGCGGGCCCCGCACCCCACGCCGTGGCTTCGCAATGTTTTTCTTTTAAACACCCCCTTGGAAAATTCCTGCGTACGCCATTGCTCACCCTGTATGACACGCATAATAAATATTATGTCATGATAGTTATTAGTGCTTCAAAGGATATATCGTCAAACCTCCGTCAACCGATATGATACACATGCAAATTTGTGATAATACATGTACATGTATGTATAGGCGCTTCATTTTCTTCTTCGTCCAAGTACCATGGAGGTAGGGAAAATTGACATTCAGAGGTTTCACTTTGAGTGTGCCCCCCGTCTTGAAAAATCCTGGATCCGCGCCTGGCTATAGTAACTAATATTCTGTTTCATCATAGCATGATCATCGCATGGTTTGGTCTGTGATCAAAGCCATGAGAAATGTTGTGTTTACTTGAAACAGCTTACAAGAATAGGAAGTTTCTTCTCAATCACCACACACCACAAGGAGTGGGCATGTTGTGCCCTTTTGTTGCACCATTGTGTACGCAGCATCAGTTTTTCCTCATCAAAACCCATTATACATTGTAAATAAGAAAAGATTGGATTTTTTTTGGGCAGCCGGCCCCTTATTAAAGACTAAACTGTAATCCCATGTTTGATTTGCTCCAACCAAGCTTAAAATCTGCGTAGTTTGGGTGCAGGGGGACGCTTTTGTATCAACTCTGGGATTCACTGGGATTAGCCTAATCCGTCTTGTGTAAATGGCCTGGGAAGGTGGAAATTGAAAGTGGAATCAGCGACTTGGCAAGGATAAGGCTGTGTTCAAACTGTGATTCTTCTTTCGGAGGGAACACTGCCGTCTTTGTGCTGTGAAAGAACTGTGTTCTGGACCAACTGTTAGCTTTGTAGATTATGAATGAATGCTTTTTTTTTCTTCAGGGGGCGGAAATCAAAAGTACTCCGAAGAAGGCCTGATTTGTGCTATTTTAACACAATCTAATTTAAGTACCACAATAATACCGAAAAGACTTGTTATACCATTGTGACTCATCTCCACCTACGGTAGGTACAAACACATAGGCCCACACAGCAATTATGCATTTGCAACTATACCCAGTATTGAGTAATTCAAGAAGAGAGCACTATGAATAGTTTTTACATATTTCACTGAGCTATTCCTCCATGGTTAAACTGGTCAATCATGTACTATATGCAGGGGTTGATTTCAAGAAGCCCTGCGATCGATCGAAAATCGAGTCACGAAGGATAACCTGTCGTAGGGGACCTATTTCACGTAGGGCTTCAATGCATCAAATGTCCTACGATTGATAGTAAGTGGATCGGTTTGTGGTAACACCATGTAAGAATTGTTCGTACTTTCGCACTTCTATTTCGTTCGCAGTACTTCTCGTAAGGTCTCAACGTTTCGACTAACCTGCTCTGATCCTCATCAGGATTGATAGTAAGTTATGAAGAGTTTGGTGAGATCGACCTCTGATCCTACAGTATCTAGGATTACGATTAGTGTCATTTTTAACTGAAACTTTGTACACAAAACCAATGTTAAACATCTCAGTCTTATATTTCTTGTAGCTTGAATAATACAAAGCAGTCATTCACCAGATTTAACTCAGATTATTATGCTCATTTGAAGCATGGAGAAAGGAAGCTTCCTTCATATTTGAAGAGAGTTAACTCTTAAGTAAACATAGCAAAACCTGAACTACACTGTACACCATGGCTGCAGATTCCACATAGCACATGTTCACATTCTGTGCGCTACCTCCACCCATGCATAAACCAATTTCATCAACAACACTGGAAGGTGTGAATCGGCTGTTATTAGCAAGACTGTCCATCAAGACTTTGAGTTTATAAACATCCATGCTGGCTCTCATCATACTCCCTCCTTAGGCCCTGGGAATATTCATGCGCACACTATCATGATCAGAATGAACATGCCTTTGTGTATAGGGCCTCTTGAATGAAGTGAAGTCTCTGTTTAAACATGGAGGTTTATAAAGGCTCAAGCATGTGTATGTAAACATAGATAATGACTTAAGCCACTATAAGCATTGTGTAAATACATTGGAATGCAATTGGCTTAAAGGGATTACAAAGATTAACACTGGCTGATATAATGGAATGTATTCCTCTTGACAGACACTTGAAGCTCCTACAGAAAATGACATTAGGCATGGGACTGTGTCTAGCTCCATGCTTCAACCATGGAGGAAGGAATCCTTCCTCCATGCTTCAACTTCATGTCATCATACTACTAGCACTTGCAATGCTCTGTGAGTCCACACTTTCATATACTGCAGCCTGACAACTTGATCTCTCGCAAATCCGCTCTTACTTATCAAGATTACCACTTACAGAAATATTTGCCACAAACTTGGTAAGGTAATCCCTTCAGTGGATCAAGCCAGTTGACACCTGTACACGAAGTACTGTATTTCAAACCTGTGTTTCAAGGATTTTTATCATGTATGAAAATATAAGAGTTATGTTTGGGTTTTGGATTCATTGTGGGGCTTTGTGTTAAACTATAAAACATCATTGTATTAAGACTGGAAATTGGAAAATATTGAAATACTGACTGTAAAACAGAAAAAAAACACACACATTGTGCAATAACTGTTTTTGAATTGAACAGAGCAAGATAATCTTTCGGTTTCGTGTTGCTTGAGTTTTTATTTATTTCCAGAAAGAAGACAGAACAATTGTGGTCCTGCATCTTTTGTGTTCTTCCCCTTGGATAGATACACAGTGCAATCTTCTGCATTTGGAGAGTGATGTGGGAGGCCAAGGCAGTAGGTGTTTGTGTTTGGAAGCCATTACTCACTCACCAGAATCTCCACCTCAACGGGCCCTGCATGTGCCCATTGTGGCACTTCCAATGTCCTCTCCCCAAAAACATGCACAGGATGCCACAAGGAGTGACTCAGGTACTACAACAATGCCAGGGACAGGATGAGGATTTTCGACCCAATCTATAAACCGGGCTAAATGCCAGCTAATAGAGTATTGATTAATCGGTATGTTCATACACAATGGAATTATTCGGTTTATATGATCCAGTGGGAATTCCATTGACTTATGTTAACACACAGGTATAGGCCTATGTGTCCTACCTCCATGGCCTATGTATGCACACATTGCTATGTACAAAATGTATTCCAACACCAAGAGGACAAACCTAGGGATTTTACTATTAATATTCAGCATCATGCTTTTATACATGATAGGCCTATGTGCTTGCCTTAAAGGCATAAAGTGCAAAATGCGAACTTATCAGTGGCTTACCTTACAGATAACTGTTTATAGCCTGAATTTTTGTAAGAAAATGGGCAACTTTATAGGGACTACATTGCCTTCCACATACATAAATACGTGTAGGCCTACATACGTAGAGCCTACACATAACTGTGTACAAAGCATGATTACTTTATATCCAAATCACCACTGAAACATTAGAAAGGTAACGTTCCCTGTGGAATAATCTGGAAGTATAATAAACGACTAGCCCAGTTTATGTCTTTCACATTAAGTTGTCACAGTCTACAAAACATATCCACTGTGTATGGAACCTTCAAGGTTATTGTCTTCAGATTATTGCTTGTAAACAGGAAGAAAATGTTCACATATTGGTGGGCAGGTGGTTTTTGTATCACTTACTGTCACTCGTTCTTGGGTATGGTATATATAATGCAGGCTAAAAATGTAGTCATTGTGTTGAGTATGGGGAAAAACTGTAGCCTACACAGTCATCTTAGACAATGCAGGGCTCGAAATATCCACTAGACCGTGGACGAGTCTAGTGATTTCAGTGTCGGTCTAGTAAAGTGTGTACTGCACTAGTCCGGCTGTCTTGTGATTTTGTTTTCCTTGCACAATTAAAATGGTTCCTTAATTGATGTTTTTGACACAATATTGCAGTCAATTACTGTTTTCCTATATGTACATGAATGCTACAGGTCTAGTGAAAAAACATAGGTCTAGTAAAATGCTTCAGTTACTAGACCTGCTGTCCAGTGCTTTTTTTCACGAAATTCAAGCCCTGCAATGCATGCAGGAAGAGACGGACTGACGTAGTTCGGTTTGGCCAAATGCCGAATGGGATGTGACAATACAACCTACACTGATCCTTTGATTGTCCCACTGACTCAGTCAGTGCCAGAGGGCTAACTTGACAAGCATCATGACTTAATCAACATGTTCAGATGTAATTGTCTTGATGATTATGCCCTCATACTCTTCCCTCCTTCTCTTTGAAGAATCCAGATGATGGCTCTTCAAGGGAATTTGTTTTTTGTTTACCGTGTTTGCAGAGATAATGGGGTAGTGACTCACTACTTTAAGACTCCATTCAGTGGGCCTATCCCAGAGTCCCTGTGAAATCAAGCCGCAAACTTGTGCAATGGGGACCATTTAGACTCACAGGTCCTTGTGAGTCTTTATAAGCCAAGGCATGAGTAACTTGGTTAGACATTCAAGGAAACAGCTTTCTAAAAACTTAATGGTGACGAAGTGGTGTAACAAGATACCTTCTCAAGAGGCTGATAAATCATCAACAGTCTGTAATAAAAATCTCTGAAGATTTGGTGCTTGGTAGGAGGCAAACATTACTTTGAACACTACAACCATACAACGTGTCACATTTCACATCTTGACCAAATTAGTTTTCTAAGTTTTTGTTGAATACGTGTATCAGGTAGATGTCAAACAATGGGCCCGATAAGTTCACTATCAATCGTATTTATTTGATGAAGTCAACAGTTAGTGTCAACAGAGGCACTGACCTAGTTGCCCTGTCAGTTGTAGCTCTACTGTCCGGCCTCTTCACAATTTTGATTTTGATTTTATGAAAATGCCTGCTTGATTGGAGGCCAAATTCCAGGACAGGGTGGATTTCACCAAACTCAACATAACTTACTATCAATCGTAGGACTCGTACAGAGGATACGATTGGTTATCCTCCGTATCTTGAGTTACGATCAATCGTAGGGCTTCGTGAAATCAACCCCAGTACTTACAGCAAATGAGAGAGACACCGTTTCTTACCTCTGAAATCACCTGCATTTGACGACAGCAAAAACTCCAGATAATCCACGCTTGTCTGGATAGCATTCCTGAAGTCGTTTGCGGACTTCTGCTGCAGCTTCTCTTCCATCCTCCGCGTGCAGCACGTCGTGTCTCTCTGGCATACCTTTAACCCTGCCCCTGTTATTGGAGATATTACAATTTTAATTTATTGAATAGTGAACAAAGAAGAATTGACTGGAGCTGGATTCAAACCAGCAACCACCGGAATACCCTTCGGACGCTCCACCAACTGAGCTATACAGCCCCATGTTGGTGGTGATGTCCCTAACTTTAATTTGAATGAAGTGTTTGAAGACCGTTCAAGGAACTTCCAATATCTGGGACAATTTATTTAATTCAAACTATTATCCTTCACAGTCATTGAAATATGAACAAAAGAAAAATTTACTGGAGTGGGATTTGAACCACCAACCACTCGAATACCATCACATCAATGGGACTGGATAGCTCAGTTGGTAGAGCGCCGGTATGTTTACCTGCTGCCACCGGTTCAAATCCCGCTCCAGTCAATTCTTTGTTCACTTTTCAATAACTTTACATTAATCCAGTCAGTTTCCCCTGTGGTTATTAGATTAATATTATCCTTAGTTTACGATGACTTTACCTGCTGCCACCGGTTCAAATCCCGCTCCAGTCAATTCTTTGTTCACTTTTCAATAACTTTACATTAATCCAGTCAGTTTCCCCTGTGGTTATTAGATTAATATTATCCTTAGTTTACGATGACTTTAAATTGACATTTTTGTTTAATTTCTCTGTTTTAATTAAATTAAGGTACAGAGAATTTATGTCACTCTGCTGTGATGTGAGGAAACACTGCCAATTGAATGCACTCATGGAAGGATAAAATATAATTACTCTCTCAAAATCAGACTCCAACTTGGTGGAATGATCCAGAGAGCCAGATTAGTCACAGCCAGAATCTCTCCTGAAAACATTTAGTTTTCATGGTCTTAAGTCAGGCTTCAATGACTAGGTATTAAGGAGCAATCGAGCATAACATATATACATTATGCACAGACACTGATCGTTAAAGGTATTTTAGTGACAATGTCCTGCTTCCATTTTGCTTTGATTTGAAGGACATTATTGCTTGAATACAAAATAGAATATTTTGTGCAGAAGCAAACAACATGTTTGACGGTCCTCATATCATATGAATGGTCATTTTGACACTGTGGGTCTTCCTATTTGGAAAATGAAGATGATTTGTGTGTCACTTTTTAATACTACTTGTATATAAAATTACCTTTTCTTAGAACAATTTGGTACTTTCCATCAAACAGTTCTAGGCTTAAAAAGATTTGTGTTTACTTTCCAGTTTAAATTTTGTACTTTACAAGTAAACTGTCCAAATAAAATAAGGCATTGTAATATCCTCTTTTGAGTCTTTTCAAATATGAATTACTTCTTCACAAATTATGTCTCATTTAATATTTTGCTTACTAGAACTAAGATCTATTCAGTAGATTTTCACTTGATACCATTCAATCACTATGATATATGAGTGTATAAACGGCCTTTAAAATTGATTGCAGAAGTTGTCTGCACTATATGTAACGTTTGTATTTAAGTGCTAGTATTTTATCCCTACAATTTATTTTACAACTCTGAACAACTGATTACACCCTTTTGCCAACTGATGGCAAGTGCACTGGCCTATTTTACAAGCACAGACAAGTGTTTTCAAACGGTACAACCTAATTTCTACATTGTCAAAACTCAAAAGTCCTGAGAACAAATCAAGTGTTGCAGTATATGAGCTCGAAAGTCCAACGCTAAACTCATCCCTTTAAGTCCAACTGAGTAAAGATTGTTTGATTTAGGTTAACATGCATGGGTGCCTATTTCTTTCACTTCATACAAAAGGCACCATTAGGCTGAGAGTTAACCCAATTTGTTAAATATTTAATCTTGGCTTCAGACAGCTGCTAACCAGACTTTGGCAAATTTGAGTGTTTACATTCTGATAATGTGAAGGAGCCACTTTAGATTCAGTACAATGATGGAGAACAGGAATTATTTCATTGTTGGTCGGCAATTCCAAATTTAGACTATGACCCATCAACAAAGATGAAAATATGTTTTAATTTCAAAAAATCATCATGGAAATTCCCATATCCACTCTGAAAAACATATTATTCAGACTTTGCAAAGACTACGATTTATTAAACAAAATCAGTTCATATTTTTTGCTTGTGATGTATCACAGAATCTAGATGTATTTTCAGCAAAAGCTAAATTCAGCTAAATTCAGCAAACAAAATTCATGGCAAAATAAATAAATAATACAACATTTATCGGGGATGGATAAATTACAAAATGTTTGAATTATCTAATAATACTAGGCCTACATACACCTGTACAAAAGTTGATAAATCATAAATGCTAACTTCCAGATTGCATAAATTCATACATATTGTTTTTCTCTGACTTCTGAGTGTAAGAAAAATACCAGTAACATCCACTGCTCAGGAAAGATTTAAATACGTTTTCTTTGTCAACTCTAGCTTTTAATTATGAAAAAGAGCACACAATAATTCCACAAAAGGGATACTGTATATGTCAATTGTTACTTTTCTTTGTCACTTGGCTTAGGTTATGTAAAAGATGTAGTTAACAACTCAAAACTGATGACACTAGAAGTTCTAGAATAGAAGTCCACTGACATACTTGGTTTTTTTTTGTAAAATAACTCCCAAACAAAAGGAAAACCTTCTTGATCCACATTCTGTAATAAATACCTTCACTATCTGACTATACAGGTTTCTTCAGTTTTAACAAACCACCTAAAAGAGAAACTCTTATGATAAATCGACATTTTGGCGTGGAGAAATTTTGACATATTTTTTCCAAAAAAATACTTTTCACGAGCTTGAACAAAATGTGGTTATTGATTGAGAGAAATTCGTTTTTCTAATCTAATAATAGGCCTACCTGTAGGCCTGGGACTAAATGTAAAAAAACAATACTCATAATGACTGAATATGTAACAAAATAGCAATGTGAGACTCCAGGAGGAATACTGTACCACATTTTTCAAGATCAAATTCTCCTCCATGCAGGAACTAAAGTTGAGACTAAAAACACGTACCTGATATCGGGTTTTCCGGCATGTCGATGTCTTGTGCGAACTGAAAACCGGTGAAAAAGTCCCTAACATTCTCACAAGTTTGCCTCTCCGACTGAGACAAAACCTCTCCTCCAGAAAACAGCACAAGTCCCAGGCAAAGAAGGGTTATTCTTCGAAGAAAATCCATAGTTTCCATGGTTCAGTTTTTATGAAGTAGGCTATACACTGTCCCAAAATGTGACGAGAGATGCTTTATTGTCGGCACCGTGAGCAGACGATAACGTTGGCGGTTCAATGATGTGCTTTTCAACTGGCAACTCGAAAACGACTGAGAAGTTTTTGACAGATCTGCTGCTCTTTAAGGCCTCGAGTTTATCTTTCCAATTATCATAATCAAGACAAAAACGGTGATTACTTCATCCCAAAGGATGTGCGTGTCGATGGGTGGCTATCAGATTAGAAAATCTGGTGAAGAATACAAGACTGGGAAACAGGAAAAGTTGGGTGACTGATTCCGGTGGAGATAACTTCCTGTACGTTGCATATGCACTGAATGACTGAAAATGATCACCAGCTGTCGTATGGTGTTTTTGTGTGCGTTCAATCTCCCATTGCAACGTGCACAAAACGTGAGCAGACGATATCGCAGTGCTAAAACGTCTGCTCGCATAATGTATGCGTTTATAGATGCATGGGTGACTGATATACGTGGGTGGGCAATCTCACGTTTATGATTGGACCGTTCCGCCCGAATGCACACAAATGGAAAAACTTTTCCCCTCTTTTTCTGTTCTTTTGGACGGGAAAATAATTCAGATTCTTTTGAAAACTGATTTTTCTTTTAAAAGTTCCTTCGGTTATTCGGCCTCTTTGATTTATTGCTCATGCCATCACCACAATGCAACGTTACTGGTAAAATACCTTTTGAAAATAGAAACTCCACTATTGAATGCGCTTGCTCTAGAAATCGGTAAAAGAAATTATGATTTGACCTAAATAGGGCGAACTAAGGCAGGTCAAAGGTCAAATGATAACGTCTTAAACATTAGGATTATGATAGAACTTAATTAATAAATACATTAACTTATAAACGAGATTCAAAGGAACAATGAAAACGCAAATGCCAAAAGGCTCACTTGACTGAACCCGCCGAAAGGTCATTCATAATTTATAATCATTCATATTTATATGATAGAAATGGGTATGAATAATAAATAACCAAATCGGCACTATTATGTTACCCGAACGTGATGGATAAATGTGCTTTCAGTTGGTTATCAATAAATAACTCATATCAAAGGCCAAAGTATCTTTTTTCACGAATTGTCTTGCTGCACTATAGCATTTAGCAATACTTTCTTGAGTAATGCAATGAAAAAGTTCATTAATAAACGAAAAAAGGAAAAGAAAATGAAAAAGGACAAAGTTCGCCCTGTTTACAAAATTCATTGCGCCGGCGGGATGTATTGATTGATTATTATTATTTTGAAAACAAGCAATAAAGTGGAATATGATGCTTTAAACTTAATGGGAGGGTACAGAATCGGTAAGACAAAATACACTTCATGATCACAGATTCACATAAAACTTACGCAGTATATAATGGTGATGATAGGAGAAAACATCCCATGAAATGTTTTTGTCTGAAATGCCATATTCGTTGAGAAATAAACGAAACTATTTTCCGATTGGAATAAATCGCTTCGAAGCGTTTTATTCATTCGTTTAAATGTGTACAGTTCTCTGTATACGGGTTTCACTATTTTCTCGTGACCCAGATGGCTGATTGACCTCAAACTTCTACAGGTTTGTCAGTTAAGGTATATGATGGATTACATAATGTGCTTTCACTGTCAGCAACGGTTTTGTCGCACAAACCATTTCTGTACCATCCCTTTAAAGTTTATAGGATGACCCAACGAGTTTCGATCCTAAGCAGTATCTTTCTCAAAGCCTTTGAAAAAAGGGTGTTAATGCTATGGATCGAAACGTCAGGCCCTCCTAACTGTAAAGATTATATTTTGACTTAGAAAGGGGTAGGCTGCTTGAGTCTCCTTGACGAAACTTGTATTGTAAAGGCCAAGGACCTAACCGAAGAGCTACACCAATACCACACGTCCTTTCAAATACAGCAGTTTGTGGTGGTGGCTCTTGGATCAACAACCGCTTGGCATAAATAATACAGAGGTACCGGATTTCAGACAGAGTGCCGCTTCCTCTTGGCTTGAAAAGAATGTGTAAAATCTTGTTTCTGTATCGCATCATCCGCCTATTGTTCCGGCATTCTATTCGGTGAGGTCATTATATCATTCAGCCTTCCCACAATTCTAATTGCTTTATACAAAATCCGTAAGCCTCTTTTTGGGGGTTGGCCTACAGCAAAGAACAAAACCGCTCACCGGTTCTGTGTATAAAAGACTAAAGAACACACACGGCGTTTTTAAGTTCTAAATCCCTGACGGTCCTCCCCCAACTTCACTCGTGAATTCACAATGTGAAACAAAATAATATGTAATGAATGTAAAAATCGTAAATTAGGTATAATAATTTATGTCTTCTTCTTTTTCTGAATGGACTAAGGAGTATAGGTGGTTCGAGAGTGAAGCCTGGAATTAAAGACTATACACAATTACGTCATCGTTCTTTTCGGGGCGGTACTGTGATCTCGTCGGCATCGTCTCCATTTACTTAGCCCAACTCGTAAGCTCTTTTTCAGCCGCAACAATGACTGCAAATTAACCTGAAGTGCTTGGATCTTAGCGCCCTGTCGTTTCCCGTTATAGGGAGAAAATGCAATTACGTTGTCCAGCACATTTCTTTTAAACTGTCCCGTGTTTGGGCTCGCCATTGAGCAAAGTTTAATTACCGCATGGTCCTTTAACTAAGATTTACCCCATGCGAAAGACTTGCAAGGACTTAAGCCCGTTTCCCGTAAAAAGCTTTAGGCCTAAGTCCTAAGGGCCTATCTGCGAAAAGAACCAACTAATAAGTACTGTAACAACTTCTGCTGGCAAAAAGTAGACTCAACAAAACAAAGAAAACGGGTCTTGAGCTTTGCAGACTAAAGATGAATCCCAGCCACTAACGAATCAAACATCATTTTGCATGGTAAGCCTAATAAAATTATACGCTACATAAAGTACGAACAAGTCAGCATCCTGAATGCATAAAGAGTGGTATAGGTCGAATTTCTGCCGTCTGTACAGAAACAAAGATATATCTTTAAAATGAGTTTTGAATAGGCAACTACGAAGTAGGCAAAAGGTTTACATTCATGGCCGAAAATACTGCCCTTTCGTGGGATTTAAAAAGCAAATTTAATAGAAAAAAAATCTTGGCCAGCTTTTAATTTAATTGACTGAAAGTTTCATCAAAACAAAATGTTTTGCATAAAGTTTCTGTATATGACTGTTAGGAAGTTTGTTTCAAAATGAAAACAGTTTAGTAATGGAGGGAATTTATTTACAAGTATTAGTGGGGAAGTTTGATAATAATACTTAAACATTTTCTGGGAATGATCCAAATAATAAACCACAAGGGAAACTGACTGGATTAATTTCAGTCATTGAAAGATGAACACTAGAAAGGTTGGCGTTACGAACAATGTTTTTGAACCTTATAGGCGTACCAATACAGTTCAAAACGGCCATCGCAGTGCTTGCACCAACTCATCTTCTTATCTCTTAAAGGTAGTATCATACTTTGGTAAGAGACCAATGACAGAAATGTTCACAGATTGACTTAAAGGGTATGAAGATGGTGGTGGTAGAAACATACCGTTAGAATTGTTCCGCCTGAAATGGTGTATTTATCAAGAAATTAGTAAAACAACGACCAAAAATCTGTTTGATCTTTTAAAAGATTTTTCACTGTTTTCTCAAAAAGTGGGCACCGTATGGCACTCAAATTTTCACAGATTACTTTTACTGTATCTTCCTTGATATTTTTGCCCATGAATCTGTATTTCTTTGACAAAAACCAAAGTATGATACTACCTTTAACTTTTCAACCAGTACAATTTTCATAGAAATTGGTCCTGATGGCAGCAGGCCATCCATAGCTGGAAATCAAACCTTTGTCTGCTTCTGTTCAGGTGATTCACCGTGATTGAATACAATGGTTTACATGGTTGGTGCCCTCAAAGTGACCGCCATTTAACTTGACAGTAAACGAAACGCCTGCTTGATAAAATAATCCATTTTGTGTTGGGGGATGGTTTGTAGTACGAGGGCGCTGTTTATATTTATTTTTCACCAAGTTGCCGTTTTTTGCTTTGACTCCTAACTCGTGCCCACTCATGATCATTTCATCACGCCACTTGAGTAATACTAAGGAAGTATAAAGACAAGTAACCCAATAAAGTTGGGTTTTCAGAAACGCCTCTGCTCAATGCTTGTATTTCCTTGCTCGAAAATTTATGTCCATTGCAGGTTGCAGCGAATGTATTTTAATCGCCCTGGTTATGGGCCGAATTTACGGTCATGTTTCATGTTTTTGTCTTTCCATTTCGGAGTAATCTTTCAACCCTAAAACCACATTAATACATACTGTATGTGTCATACGCCATGTTAAAGGTAGTATCATACTTTGGTTTTTGTCATGGGCGAAAATATCAAGGAAGATACAGTAACAGTCATCTGTGATACGGTGCCCACTTTTTTAGAAAATCGTGAAAAAGGGCCACAGTATTTCTTAAATCTTTTCTCTTTTATTTTTGATCTTTTAAAAGATCAAAAAGATTTTCGGTCGATGTTTGACTAATTTTTTGATAAATACACCATTTCAGGCGGAAAATCTTTAACGTTATGTTTCTACCAGCACCATCTTCATATACCCTTAAAGTTATAGGTAAATCTGTGAACATTTCTGTTTGGGTTTCTTACCAAAGTATACTATATACCTTTAAAGCAACATCATTTGTGTTTTAGCTTACCCAATTGAATTATGTGTTTTATCATTTCGAATATACGTGCTTCTTTTAGCTTTTTCCGCGGACATTATTTAGTTGCATTTGTTTTGTGCGTGTCTTTGAGCTGTTTTGTGAGTGGGGCTCCACTCAGCTTGGTTGTTGAGGGAGCCGGAGCATTTTAAAGGTAGTATCATACTTTGGTAAGAAACTAATCACAGATTTACTTACAGGGTATGAAGATGGTGCTGGTAGAAACATACCGTTAACATTTTCCGCCTGAAGTGGTGTATTTATTCAGAAACGATCGAAAATCTTTTTTATTTTTTAAAATATCAACAATGACGGTGAAAAGATTTAAGAAATACCGTGGGCGTTTTTCACTGTTTTCTCGAAATGTGGGCACCCTATATGGGACTGCAAATTTCAAAGATGACTGTTATTGTATCTCCATGATATGTTTGACAAAAACCAAAGTATGATATTACCTTTAAAGAAAACACTCATTTGCAGTATCACAATACAAACCTGTGAAAATTGGTGTTCACTTTTTTGGCGGGAAAACAACAAATAACGGCATTATTTTTTCAAGATGAAGTGGTACACGTTCAAATTGTGACTATAAAGGTAATAATATTACGTATCATGATGCTGGTAGAAACATATATCCTTTAAAATATTTCCTCCTGAAATGGTGCACTTATCCAGAAATTAGTAAAACAAAGACCGAAAACAGTTTTGATCTCGGGGTAAGATCAAAAAGGCCATTCTTTATGTTTTATACGGACACTGGTCTTGTTTTCCCTATATTTTCTCGTGACTCAGATGTGCGATTGAGCTGAAATTTTCACATCATTTCATGTACATATGTTTGTTCAGACAAAGTGTGAGTGCTGCTCCGTGACCTTTATCAATCACTTTTGGTATTACTAGTACCTTTAATGATAAACTGAACAATGATCTTCTGCCGAATTGTGGCCCAGTAATTACCAATTCTGTTCCGAACACCTTCTTCAGTGAGCCGCTTCTAATTTTAGAAGTCGCGGATGATGAAAAGGCAAGAAAGGAGGATGAATTACCGGTAGACAAGTCTGGACATGTTTGGGAAGAATGCCGACGGGATTCAGCTCAATTCATCTCGGGAAGAAACACGCCGCGTGCACGGGGCCAATTTCCTGGAAGAGTGCAGCCTGCTAAACACTCCTTTCCTCAACATGAATTGAAACACATTCATCCTGTACAATTAATGCATACTTGCGCGAGTACTCCATTCAGCGACCTAGATTTTCACAAACCCAATAATTGCCCGCCCCAGGTAAGGTAGTGTGAACTCTCATGGCCTACATGTGCTTGACGGATCCAGCCAGACATCATTCACAAGCCTCTTCAACTTGCCTCACTTTGTCAAAGAAATGCAGATTAATGGGCAAAAATATCAAGGAAGATACAGTAACAGTCATCTGTGAACATTTCAGTCCCATACGGTGCCCACTTTTTGAGAAAACAGTGGAAAGCGGCCACAGTATTTCTTTAAAAGATCAAAAATAATTTTAGTCACTGGTTTAATCTTTTCTGGATAAATACAGCATTTCAGGCAGAAAAATGTTAACGGTAGGCCCCCACCCCCTATATGTTTCTATCATCACCATCTTTATACCCTGTAAGTTATAGGAAAATCTGTGAAGATGTCTGTTTCGGTGTGCTACCAAAGTATGATACTACCTTTACATAATTGTTGAGGAAACAAACACAACACGCCCTTTTTGTCTGTTTAAACAAAATAAATGAACAAATTCATTCTTTCTTTATTTCATAAAGAAGAAAGACTTCTTTGTAAACTTTTTTAATTTCAAGAAGAGCTTAAATCTAAATCCCCTTTCAAATCTTTCAGATGAGGGGAATACAGTATAATATGTACATAAACTTAAACTCTTATATTTTAAACGATACACATGTAATATGATGAACTGTGAATTGCAAAATTTGGCACTTTGATGCAGGAAAAGTTTAGAGCCTACATAATTATTTACATTATGTATAATTAATAAATATACACAACCAAGAAAGTTTATGGTAATTAACTGTAGTACAGGTTCTAAGGCATCCCAAAGAACTAATTTAGAGAAATGGGTCAGCTGTTACTACAGTACCTGGGCTTGGAATGATGCGAGTATTAAAGGTAAATATCATACTTTAGCAGCATATACCGCAACAGAAATCTTCAGAGATTTAACTGAAAACTTACAGGGTATAAAGATGGTCATGGTAGATACATACTGTTACAATTTTTCCGCCTGAAATGCTGTATTTATCCAGAAAACAGCAAAACCAGTGACCAAAAAATAAAAGAGAAAAGACTTAAACACTGTGGCCGTTTTCAGTGTTTTCTCAAGTGGGCACCGTATGGGACTGCAATTTTCATAGATGACTGTTACTGTGTCTTCTTTGATATTTTTGCCCATGAGTCTGTATTTCTTTGATAAAAATCAAAGCATGATATATACCTTTACATATGAACACAAGTGACTTGCATTTGGTCCACTCCAAATAATTTGGTGCAAATGATCTTCTGGAGTTCAAGTTGGTGGGCATATTTTCACGGTCAATGTGCTACAGGTTTTGTCTGACCTGATTCTTGGTCAAGGTATTTGAGATTAAACGAGCCTTGCTCTGTTCTTGTGACTTTTTCCCTAACCTAGTTTTGCCAAAACTAGAACAATGAACTATTGTGCACATTTCACTTCAACCTACAATCTAAACATCAAATAACCACAATGGAAACTGAATGAATTTTAAGTCATTGGAAAGTGAACAAAGAAAAATTGACTGGAGCGGGATTAGAACCGGCAACTCCTGAATACCGTACAGGCACTCTACCAACTGAGCTATCCAGCTATGTTGGTGGTGTCCCCAGTAGTCAATTGTTCGTTTGGCAGTCAGAAGCCATGTTATCCTTTATTTTGCTTTTCAATAGATCCTTGCCAAAAAAAGCCAAACAGTTATCGCCCCCCCCCCCAAAAAAAGTGATTTTTTACAATCATCCAAAAATACAAACTTGAAAATGAACAAAATGGTGAAAAAAAGGAAGAAAAACTCGTTTTAATTTTATTCTGCTGGGAATATTACATGAAAATTATAACAGATGCGCACACCTTTCAAAAAAAGGTGCCAAGACTGTATTTCGGATTTTGCAGGTACGAACCCTGCAACAGTAAGTTTCCTCTGTTCACCTTAAAAATAATCGATATTGAATTTGTACCTGGTCAGGTACTGAGAGGCCTTATTACTGCGTGAACTCGTTCCGAAATCAAGTTTGGGGTTAGTGTACCAGTGTGACCAAGGCTGGAATCGGGTCACCAGGAAGTGAATTGACTGACACTTCCTGGGAAAATAATATCATCTGGCCTTAATCTACAAATAATAGCAATTGGAACTTAAATCTGAAGATTGTTTGACGTGTTGCTCTACTAAACACTATGACCTTAGAAAAAATCATGACAAAAATAAGAATTCCCTCTATCTCTTAGTTGGGGGGGGGGGGGGGGGCCCAACAGCGGAACAGCGAATGTTTACATCCCATATTTTAGCAAAATGGATAGGAAGAGTATGCTGCATATTTGCAGCGTGATCTTCTATTTTTTGGGGAAGATTACATTGGGACTTCTTTAGAATGTGATACTTCCTTAAAGGTAGTATCATACTTTGGTAAAAAACCAAAACATAAATTTTCACAGATTTACGTATAAATTACAGGGTATGAAGATGGTGCTGGTAGAAACATACAGTTAAAATGTTTAAACCTGAAAGGTACATTTACAGTGATCTGTGAAATTCCCAGTCCCATACGGTGCCCACTGTTTGAGAAAACATCCTAAGATCTTCCTAAGATCAAAATTGTTTTTGGTCACTGGTTTACTTTTTCCGGATAAATACAACATTTCAGGCAGAAAAACTTGAAACGATATGTTTCTACCATCACCATCTTTATACCCTGTAAGTTATAGGTAAATCTGTGAAAATTTCTATTTCAGTATGCTACCAAAGTATGATACTACCTTTACGCCCAGAGTCTACACGGTGTTTTCAACAAGCCGGTGATAAAAATTAACTGCTCAGATCATACTCATTGAAATATATATCTTTTCCCTACATTCCAACCTTGGAAACAGACAGGTATGAAGATTAAATAAAAAAATAATTATAGCTCTTATCTTAAATCCAATGATTTGTAAAAACTTGAACTTGAACTTTAATTCTAGAATTCTGTCGAATTCTATTCTGAAAAAAAAAAATTGTATTCTGTCAGTTTTTGACTAGAGGTGTTTCAATGTCAATGGAGTGTGGTGCATGTTGGACAATAAGGACAGACTGGGACCAATTTCATAAAACTGTTAAGCACAAAAATTTGCTTAGCACAAAAATGTCTCGCCCAATAAAACAGACCAGTGTTGAAAATTCCATTTGATATTCATGGTCAGCAAACAACAGCCAAAGAACAATCACAAGTGATACACAACACGTGGAAATCATTTGGTTGGTAACCCTGTTTTTAGTAAGACAGAAATGTCCTGCTTAGCAAATTGTTGTGCTTAACAGTTTTATGAAATTGGCCCCTGGTTAACAGGACCTTCATGTTTGATAAGCATCGGTCTATTTCAGATGACGATGTAGGAAGTGGATACTTAACCCAATCTGTGATCAATTTCACGATGCACTACAATCGACCGTAACTCTTATAACCCATCGCATCGTACGTATGGCTGCAACGAATCACAAGTCCTACGATTGATAGTAAGTTACGAAGAGTTTGGTTAAAGCAACCCCTGGGGTCGATTTCACGAAGCCCTACGATCGATCGTAACTCGAGTTATGAAGGATTACCCATCGCAGCCGGGACCTATTCCACGTAGGGCCCCTATGCATCCAAAGTCCTACGATTGATAGTAAGTTACGAAGAGTTTGGTGAAAGCAACCCCTGGGGTCGATTTCACGAAGCCCTACGATCGATCGTAACTCGAGTTATGAAGGATTACCCATCGCAGCCGGGACCTATTCCACGTAGGGCCCCTATGCATCCAAAGTCCTACGATTGATAGTAAGTAACGATGAGTTTGGTGCAACCAGTGGTCTTCTAGTGGATTGCCTCTCAAGTGGCTGCCTCCAGTGTGCATGGAGAGTCATCTCTCATTGCTGGAGGCCGACTGGCTGCCTGTGGTGTCTCCTTTCCCTCTTGGCCTGATGAGAGGATCGTAAAAAGTGAACAATGTCAAAACTCCCTCTCACTAACTAAATATTATCCTCCATCATCTTTAATATGTGGATGGGTTTGCGGAAACACCTTGTAAGAATTGTTCGTACTTTCGCACTTCTATATCGTTCGCACTTCTCGCAGTTAAGGTCTCAACGTTTCGACTAGTCTGCTCTAGTCCTCATCAGGAGAGAGCTCATCAGTAGACCATCAGGGTCTCCTGATGAGGACGTGTCAGGCCCTCCTACCTCCAAGCACTTAATATGAGTGTCTTAGATCTACTCTCTCACCATGATCCTGCGCAGCAGTTCAGTCTCGGCGTTCGTCTTGTCCTCCTTCCAAAACTGCTGGAGTCGGTCCTTGTCTATGTCCAAGCCTTCTGAGACGTAGACGGCGACGTCTGCCAGCTGGAGCACCAGTCGACGGACAAAGAGCTCGCTGTTACGGGCTGTGTCCCCGTCCATGAGCCAGGTGATTTGCCGATGCTGCTGCTCATAGGCTGTGGGGGATTTCCTCTTCCTCCTGGAAAGAGAAAAATGAAGAATCGGACAAGAAGGTCAGAAGGGCTGACAGGAAACTACCTCCACTTCCCCTCTCAAAAACTATCGAGTATGAAGTACATTCCTCATACCACATTTATATCGTAGGGCCCTTTTCCAAACCTCAGCCTAAGCTCCGGCTCCATTCCGTGAATTCGTTCTAAAATAACGGGTACCAAAATAGAGGCTTTTGGCTGCGGTTCGGTTGTGGATTCCCCGGTTTGAAAGAGCTTCAGCTTCAATGAAAAACCACAACCTATGTTTTCAGCATATGGATGACAGAGCCGGAGCCAAGATTTGGAAAAGGGCCTAAAATTTCCGATACAAGTAATAATCGGCTGCAAATTGTTCATCAACCAAAGTGTGTCCATGATCAATGTGGACTCAATCTGTGAACCAGGTTAGTAGCAGCTATGACCCAGGACAAATCAGGGGCTTGAAGTTGATAGTTCAAGGCTAGGGATTATGGAAGCCCAAGAGGCCAGGCAAAGCCCAGGCCTGGCCTGGCCTGGGCTGGCTGTTCAGCGGCTTGGCCCAACCAAAGTTAAAGTTTCTCTCTCGTTATACTTAAATCATCAATTTTGAAATTTGTTTAATTTTTTTTTACCCACCATTTCATGTATGAACTATAGACATGTTGCCTCGATCTCACTGTATTCTTGTCAGCCAACAGCAAGATGTCAACAGAGTTGTATTTCTAAAAATAAAAGGGAAAAAGGGAAAACAAACCAAAAATTACAAATGAAGAACTCTGAAAAATTGACAAAATTCGACACAGGATGGAATACAGAGAGCCATCTTTATGAATCAAGTTTGCACTTTTGATTTCTAATGCTTTTTTCGTTGCTTTTCTTTTTCAGTCGTTGAAGGGTGAACAGAGAACAATTGACTTGAGGGGAATTGGAACCTGTGATGACCTGGATACAGTACTGGCACTCGTGACCAACTGAGCTACCTAGCCATATGATGGCGATGTCCCAATTCAAACTAGGGAATTTGTGTTTCCAGCTGATTTTCTCTGTAGCAACCCAAATGACATTCAAAAACATGCATGAATTTGCATGAATTCACTTATGAAAACAAAACTATTATTCCTTTTCTCTTGAAAGCATGGTTACCAATAAGCCATATGCGAGTTAAATCTGAATAGTATCTGGTACACAGACTTCTTTCATTGCATATAAACACGCCGATTTGAATTTCCAAGACTAAAGAAGGGCAAGCTTTTGCATAGTGATACCCATCTCTAGAATGGACTGCTTCCTTTGTGCCATCCATTATGAACAGTGCATTAGTGCAAGACGTCTGTTATGTAACAGAGAAAAAGAAAAAGCTTGCCCCGAATCATATGTGATATAGCAACAGTGTCTTAGTCTGGGAAATTCAGACTGGGGTGTTTATATGCAATGGAAGAAGTCTGTGTACCAGATACTATTCAGATTTATCTCGCAAATGGCTTATTCCGCTGCAACGCTCCATGTGCCTTAAATATATCGGAATGTGAGTGGTTTCGTGGCTTATGACTGCCAAACGAACAAACAGTCCAACATAAGAGCGCCGGTAAGACGTATTCCAGGGGTAGCTGGTTTGAATCCCACTCCAGTCAATTTTTCTTTGTTCTCTTTTCAATGAAATGTTCACAGGTAAGTTTTGATGGGATGCATTTTTGAAAAACTAGATGATTTGAAAGACTGCTCTCTTACAAAAACAAAAACCAAAGCCCAGCCCAATAATCTTTGGTACCACCTACATATTTTTGTAAAATAATATGCCTTATAATTACCGGTGCATAGGATATGATATTGATGTTTCCCTTTGCCATGGAAACCCGTACGGACACTTTGTCTGCAAAAGCCCTCTTGGTCCTGGAACTGTTGGGGTCCTCCATCTTGGCTGCCATGACCTGCAAGGTCGTTTCCATGGAGAAGAGGCGCACTGTACCAATGATGCAGGCCAGGACGTACTGGGAACCGGTGGCACTCAGTACCGGCGTTATCTGAAAACAGAAACAAGGTGAATAACATTTTTGTTTTTGATAAAAACAGAGAAGAAACTGGAAGTTGAGTTGCCGAACTTTTAAGTTCTTTGATGAAGTGTGTGACTTGAGTATTAACCATTCTCAGTTGAGTCACTTTACTCACTAGTGACTCAAAGTGAGTGACTCAAATTGAGTCACATGCTTGTAATTACTCACTCGTAAATATCACTTGGTAATAATGGTTTTAACTTGGGTCCATCAATCAATCAGTGGGAGCATGGGTCGTGACAGCGCGTTGCCACATCTGCCTTCGAGCGGTACTCCTTCGGTCTCCTGATGGCCATCCCCCAGGCAGCCACGCGACCTATCCCCATCTCAGAAAAATACCGATCCATCTGAAGCAACCACGTGTCATGTAGATGCCCTACCGGGTGAGTCCTACCAGTAAGTTCTCTCAAAGAGAGAATCCGTCTGGCTTGATCACTCACAGGGAATCTGGCCAAATGACCTTACATTCTCATCTGGCGTAGTAAATAAAAGTCTGGTGGTAAACATTTTCTAAGGAACTAGGAAGAGTTTAAGAGCCTTGGGCCAGAGTCAAGTTCCTTTGCTGAAGAACCATCTGGTCACGGTAAATTACGTTGGGTTAAATCAGACATTTCAATACTCATTTATACCCAGCATCCAGATTTAGAATCATATTTGGATTCCAGTTGAGCAATTCAGGTTATTGCTCTGATTCTTCTTGCCGAAGAGCGTGATCAGAAAATATCAATGTCCGTTAATAAGACTCACATCAAAGCTACACACATCCTGGTTGAGACATCGGTCGTACTCCTCCTCGGACAGACTGGTGTCGATGCGAGTGTCGCAGACGCTCATGTTACTCAGGTTCAGGACCACGAATGAGATATGAGGACCTGGGATGATGGTACGAAAAAAAGACAGTTATTCCCAAAATGATAATTCAGTGATGGCCTCACATCCAGTCAAAAATAACATCTATCTGTCAGGGAATTATGATTTTTGAGGCCCTCAATTATTAAACAAACGCTAGCAGCAAAATAAAATTTGAGACTCATTTGCGAGAAATCCTTACAGGACTTTTCACACTATCCAAAATCTCGGGGTAGGGAACCGGATCGAACCCCGAGAGTTTTTCAAACCCTTTTCATACTTGAAAAGTTTCAACCCTGAGCCAACTCGGGTAGGACAGCCAATTAACCGGATCAAAATCAAATCTGGTAGGGACCAGGGTTGAAAATCTCAACCCGGTTCCAAACTGCATTTTGGCTGTTGTCATTATCGTATGATCTGGTTCACTATGAAAGCCTGCTACTCGATCACGTTGAAGTCGCATCCTTCACAATTCAGCACCCCAGCTGCGAGTAAGGATGATTAGCCTCCCAAATTATTATTATTATTATCCCTATTACTTCTGACAAAGAAGTCATCATCGAAACAGTTTTGTCTTGAGTGTACCTTTTGGAGGAAACGCAGGGAAGAGTAGCATGAGTACAAGCTTCAAGCCGCAAGGTGTCTGGCGAACCTGCAGGACACGGCTGCAGAAATTCTGGAGAATCAAGCAGAAAATTACAGCTGTAAAGACTATGAGCTCTTGTTTGATTTGTTGACCTGTTCAGATATACTACGAACCAGAAGTTATTGATAGTACATCTCCTGAAACAGGTGAGCTTTCAGGAGTGTCTTGAATGTGTGAAATGAGGTGGTGACTCTGATGTATACTGGGAGTTTGTTCCACAGTCTGGGGCCGTATACAGAGAATGCTCTGTCAGCAAAGGAAACACATTGGGTTCTGGGCTCAACAAAATGCAGTGAACACGATGATCGTAGTCGTCTCTTTGGGCAACTAGAAGACAGAAATATTAGAGCAGGCCCCCCTAGCCCCCTGTAGAACTGCGCCTGCAATGGACAGGTGCATTGTAATAGCTAGGCAATGGAGGCCTACCTTGGCTGGTTGGCAGTAGTACGTGTAGTGTTTCAGCAGCTGATTCATGGCGGAGTGCCTGACTATACCGTGAAACACGCTCCCTGCTTCCTGAACCTTCTTGGGGCCGAAGATTTGAAGCTGCAAAAAAGGAAAGGAAATTCTATCTGAAGTTGGCAACTGAAATTGCTGACTGACTTCAAAGTCTACGATTTTTTTTACACAAACAAATAAATTATGATGGGGCTGCTACGTCTATGACGTTAGTTGGTTCCTATTACCTCTGTATTGCTTGTGTTCATCTCCTTGTGCCATAGTTCCTCCATGGG
The DNA here is from genome assembly GCA_963971285.1 of Astropecten irregularis. Lineage (NCBI taxonomy): Eukaryota > Metazoa > Echinodermata > Asteroidea > Paxillosida > Astropectinidae > Astropecten > Astropecten irregularis. The sequence goes on along the minus strand of OZ020262.1, from coordinate 13,322,331 downwards.
CATCTGCTCCAGTCGCTCTGAAGCCTTCTCTCTGGCGGCCAGCCTTTCCTTTCTGCTCACCTTCTTCTCGGTTAGTTCAGTGTCGCTGAAAAGAACCTACGAGAAAATCACAAGGACCGACAATTTTAAAGGTATAGTACATGATTGGTAAAGGTCACAGAACAGCACTCAACCTTTGTCTGATAAAACATGAAATAATAAACCTGTGAAAAATGTGAGCTCAATCGGACATTTGAATCCCAAATAAACAGCGAAAAAAAAAACCCCTCTTTTTTTCTTATAAAACATAACAAATATTTTTTATCTCGTGGGATGCAAATGATTTGTTTTACACTTTCTAAACAAATATAGCAATTCAGGCAGAAATATCTTTAAGCAGGGGGTTTCTTTCATGGGTATGTTTATACTGTGTAAATTATAAGTAAAGTCTGTGAAACATTTCTGTTTTGGTTTGTTCCCTATCCAGGGGCAAATTTCAAAGAGCTGCTTAGCACAAAAAATTTGCTAAGCATTGACATTTCTGTCTTTAAAAACAGCATTAACAACCAAATTTCCGTGTGTTGTGTATCACTTGCAATTGTTCTTTGGCTGTTGTTCGCTGACCATGAATATCAAATGGAGTTTTCAATGGTGGTTTGTTTTATTGGGCAAGCTATTTTTGTGCTAAGCAATGTTTTTGTGCTAAGCAGCTCTATGAAATTGGGCCCAGTACTGTACCATTAAAGTCTTCACAATAATGAAAATCACGCGGGGAGTACAACATCAGGTACAAAAACATGTTAATCTATGAAAATGGACTCTGGCTATTCTTACAAACGCAACAAATTCAGACGTGTTTTTTCTCTCTTACCTTCGGAGTATCGTCTGGTCTTGGAGCGTAAACTCTCTCAGCGAGTTCTAGACGGTACGTAGCGCTTGGCTCAAACCAGCCAAAATGGCTGAATGCGTCTCTGCATGAGAAAAGGATGTTTTGCACTGAAAATTAAATATCCTTACCTAAATAAAATTTGAACCTTCATCAAAATATTTCTTCGGCAGTCACATTCATTAGAATTTCAATTGTTCTTTGCAATTTGCATTTAAAAGTAATTTCATACTTTGGTTATTATCATAGAAATACAGATTCATGTGCAAAAATATCAAGACAGATACAGTAACAGTCATCTGTGAAATTCCTAGTCCCTTACGTATACGGTGCCCACATTTTGGAAAAAATATCTCCGGTATTTTGAAAATCTTGACAACGTTTATTTATTTTATTTTTTATTCTTCTGAAGATCAAAATTGTTTTTGGTCATTGATTTACACTTTTCTGGATAAATACAGCATTTAAGGCAAACAAATTTTAACGGTATGTTTCTACCATCACAATCTTTATATCGTGTAATTTAAAGGTAAACAGGTAAATCTGTGGAGATTTCTGTTTCGGTATGCTACCAAAATATGACAGAACCTTTAATGCGTGTCTTCTTCTTGTTTTCAACCAAATCAATTTGTAAACAAATTTTAATTATCTTTTCAGCATCTGTTTCTCACCTAGTGCTCAGCCACTCGCAGATCAAACCGCTGGTATCCATGGAAACCATGTTGCCGTGGGAACCCACGAAGCCGAGAAAGATCAAGGCGGACTTGTGGCATCTGTACAACTCCGTGGGGACATCGTGGCCGATGTAATTCGCCTGGGCGTCCAGATTTGCCTGATTTGAGACAAGAAGACAAAAAATCTCATTACAGAAGGAAATGTAAAAAAAATGCTGAGTTTGATATTTTCTGATGTCCAACAACAGACATGTTCCAGTGGAAAACTACTTTCAAATATACTTGTCATAAGTTTTTTTTCATAAAATCAGTAATTAAATGCTGCATACTGTTCATCAGCCAAAATAACGAACTGAAATATAAAAAAATCCTTGGAGTTAGGAGGGCATGACGTTTCGATCCTAGCAGGGTCTTTCTGAAAGATCTGAGTAAAAGCTGGCTCTCCCAACTCCAAACAAACAAACAAACAAACAAGCCAAACAAATAAACAGGACAAACATGATCATGTGATATTCTATCTTTAATAGTCCGGGAAATGCAATTATTTCCTATGGATGCAATGAATAAGTCCCCATTTTAGGCACAGGCCTGGCCTTGATTTTTAAGGAGAGTGAGAGTGATCACTCTCACTCTCCTCCGCTGTCCTTAATGTTTTCCAAGGAGAGTGAAAAAAAGAGCTCCTTAACAATTTAAGGAGAGCTGCCCTTTTTTCAAAACATCACATACATTTTTCCAGCCAACTTTTACCCTTTGCGGAAAATGAAAATTTTGTCGACAGGACAAGCAAAATTTTGCATGTTCTCTTTTTCCGTCACTAGACACATGCGGAAACTTGGTTTAGCAAGAGCAAACTGCTCTCTTTATTCACTAACATTAGTATGAGTAAGCCCTATGATGGTTTATTTTAGGGAGTTACTTGGATTTGCAGCTCAAACTTGATGTTTGTTAGTGAGAGCAAATCACTCTCCTAAATTCTCTACGTTGATGTAAGGAGAGAACGATTTGCAACTCTCCTCATTTTTATTAAAATGAAGGCCTGCACAGGCCCTCCCAACTCCAAGCATTTTATAAATTTCAGGTCGTTATTTTGGCTGATGAGCAGTTTGCAGCAGTTTATTACTTGTATTTTAGGCACAGGTCAAAATTAACTTGCAAGTATAAACAGCTCGCTGCGTGATGTACAAAGGTCTACAGAATGATTGGTAAGGATAGGATGAACATGAAGCAGAAAGGTTACAGAACGTACCTGACAATGACTAGCAGTCTCCATATTCTGTAGATCAGGAGATGTACTGGTATTGCACTTCAGTATGTCTCCATTCTCTAGACCAACTACTACAGTATTCTACAACCAGAAAACAAAACATTCTCAAACAAAGAGTCTACAGTATCAACACCGTAATTCAAATGGTGTTAAAGTTAGTACCATACTTTGGTAGGAAACCAAAACAGAAATGTTCACAGATTTACCTATAACTTGGGGCCTGTTTGTTTATGACGAATCCTGCGGATCCGGATCCCATTTTAGCGTACCCTGCATAGGAGGTGGATCCCAAAATATCGGATCCTGTGCGTTAAACAAACAGGCCCTTAAAGATTGGTACAAACATACCATTAAAATGTCTCTGCCTGACGGCGCCCGAGGCAAGTGATAAAATTGCGCAAAACCTATTATGCCAAAGGAAAAAAAAATCAGACAATTTGAAATTGGAATCTTTCTATATTTCTTCATTGGATTAGATTTACAATAACTTCAACAGTACAGCTACCTTTTTTTATTTCCTTTTTTTGTCTATGCGTATTTTGCGTCCCCTAAAAAGTGGCGTTCCCGCCTGCCCCACTAGATATGCCACTGACCACTGATTGCAACAAGACCTACCTGTGTGGCAAGCAGTGTGTGTGAGGGATGGAAGACGGACACTGTAGGACTAACTGTAGATGTTTGCGCCCCTGTGGCTTGTAAAGGACCTGCAGAAATACAGACCAATCAGCTCATTCATTGTATAAACATTACAAGTTACCAAGTATATAACATTTATGATTTATATTTATTTCTCATAATTCATAATCTTAAACTAGAAATCTCCAAGCTTTTTATATACATGTCAGGTTGTTATTTTGGTTGACGGGCAGTTTGCAGCAATTCATTACTTGCATTTATTGTACCCAGTGTTGGAGTACAAGAACTCGTACTCGAACGCGAGTACAACTCGAGTACCAATAAGTACTTGACCTGTACTTGATCATAAGTACTCGAGAAAAACAATTAAATGGCACGTACTCTTAAATTTGGACTCGTCCCCGAACTCGACAAATTGTACTCGGTGAACTCGATCCCAGTGGTGATCGAGTTGGGGAAGAGGTTGTGCACAAACGCATCCCATTCTCTAATGAGCATTGGCGCAATCCTCTAGTTAAAAAATGTACTCGGGATGTACTCGATGTCTTTGTACTCGTACTTGGGCTCTGAAAAACTTGAACTCGTTTTTTTTGCCCAGGACTTGTTTAAAAAGTACTCAGACTCAGCCCCTACTCAGCACTGTGTGTGTACTCGGGAAAACTCGGTACTCCAATTTTGGTACTTGACTACAAGACTGCTTCTACCTTCTTTGAAGTTGAAGTCTGACTGATCAGCATCCAGGGCTAGGAGTTGGGTGAGCTGCGATGCTTGTGGCAGTCCAGCCTGGGCCTTCAAGTCTAAGTCTCGGAGATCCTTCTGCGACAGGCCGCCAGAAGACATGGACCATAACTGAAGAATACCCTAGAGGGAAACAAAGAGACATCAAGATTCTTGAGAGGAATGGTGATCAGGAGAGAGAATGAATAGATTCATAGACCGATCCGACGGCACAACATACCATCCGCAATTACTGCGATGTCCCCGCCCGCGTTTTGTGTCGCAACAGAAGAATTTACGCTACGCGCACTCTATACTGCAGGATGTACCTTCCTTGGTATTAAAGGCTTGATGATAGTCTTGGGAGTTATTTCGTTATCGCCATTTCGAGGCCCACAAAATGAAATGAAGGGATTGGGCCACATGACGAAGCCGAAGAAAGGCTCAAGCTTCGTCATGTATGTATCTCAAACCCTTTATTCCATTCAGAACACAAAATGATGGTAGCAAAATAAATCCCAAGCCTAGCCGCAAGCCGCTTTTCGTAAAGGCCCATAGTATAGTATAGAGTATAGAGACTTCATAGAGCTGGGGGCTATAAACGTGAAATAGGGAGAAAAAAAATCGACAACATTTGTCCAAATTATGGATATCCTCCAGCTTACTGTTTGGTTGACTGATACAAGTCTACTGCTGTCCATACTCCATGCTATGTGTATGATGGCATCGGTCTTTGTGCTTTCATTCTGTATGCAGCGGACGGGCATGGGTTGGGCACCAGCTAAGCTGAATACCAGCAAGTCACCTGGACGTGGACAAAAATGCAAGAGTAATAATAAATTAAACGAGACTTTCTTGAAAGTAGATGTTTGATTGTAGTTCTATACTGCTTCATGTCCGGTTTTCTTTGCTTAGGCTTTTCAATTACCGTACTTAAAGGTAGTATCATTCTTTGGTAGCACACCGAAACAGAAATCACCACAGATTTACCTATAACTTACAGGGTATAAAGATGGTGATGGCAGAAACATACCGTTACAATTTTTCTGCCTGAAATGCTGAAAACACTCAAAGCAGTGACTCAAATTATTTTTGATCTTTCAAAGATTAAAAATAAAAGAGAGAAGACTTAAAAAATACTGTGGCTGTTTTTCACTGCTTTCTCAAAATGTGGGCATCGTGTGGGACTGAAATTTTCACAGATGACTGTGCCTGTATCTAGCTTGATATGTTTGCTCGGTTTTGGCTCAGGCTCCAGCTCTGGCTTCGTCTCTGTAAATCCATATGCTGAAAATATAAGTTGTGGTTTTTCATTGAAGCTGTCTTTTTCAATCCAGAGAATCAACTTCTGAACCACAGCCAAAAGTCTCTATTTTGATACCTTTAATTTTAAATTGGATTCACGAAATGGAGCCTGAAGGCCGGAACCGGTGCCGGAGCTGGAACCGGAACCAGAGACGAGGTTTGAGAAAGGCCCTTGGTCTTATTCGAAGTTCTCATTTTTGGTTTTGTGGTTTTTTTTCTGCGATCATAGGACCTACCTCTTAGACATCCCAGTGCTAGATACCGATGATGCGGGCACACCACGGCAGACACCACCCCTTGGACTTTCTTGCTGAGTGAGATGGCCTCTTCTTGGGAAGAAAACATCTGCAGAGGCACATGAGATAAATACACAATCTATCAATCAGTGGGAGCATGCGCTGTGGCAGCGCGTTGCAGCAACTACCTTCGAGTGGTACTCCTTCAGTCTCCTAATGGCTCTCCCCCTGCCATGCGACCTATCAAACAATGGCTGAATAGTCATGAAAAGTCAAAAGCAGTATAAGCATATCACATGAAAATATGGTTAGCAATCCTGTTTGAGCAAGGAAGGCTGCATGTTCATGCTTATTAAGCAAGTTATGTGCTTAAACAGCTCTATGAAATTGGTCCCTGGCTTTAAGCAATTAAGCCTTACCTTCCAATATGCCGTTTCCTGTTCTTTGAACTGCGTCAGCTCAGGGCTCTGCCGGTCTGGTGGCCGACCCAGCTTAATGGGAAGATGCAGTAGATTCAATGGGATAGCAGTGTCTGGAACCAGACTATCCATGCTGAGACATGAGAAGAACATAGTCAAACATATGTTACATCAAATTATGAAAAGTGTTAATAGTCACAGAAATTCAACTGTCCATCTACATACAAGTTTTGCTTTATACGGGGCTAACACATGATTTATTGAGCAACTTGATAGGTTTAAGGAATCAATTTCACCAAACTCATCGTAATTTACTATCAATCGTAGGACTTATGATTCCTACTTATGATGCATTGCAGCCCTACGAAGGATAAGATGGGTTATCTTTCGTAACTCGAGTTACAATCAAATAGTAGGGCTTTGTGAAATCGATTCCAGAATAGGGATAGCAAGTAAATTTGAATCTGTTGAGTAGCTGAGGCAAGTAACCCGGTCCAAGCTTTCAGAAACTGACTTACACGACATTGTCCTCCTGGTCGGAGCTAGCCGACTCAAGATGGAGCTTCTGACTGTGAGACCAGGTGTCCTTCCTACAATCAAGCACAAACACCAAACTGTTAACATCTCCAACTCAACAGTGGAGCTTAAACATACAGTACAGGACTGGTAACAAACCAAAACAGAAATGTTCACAGATTTAACTATAACTTACACGATATGAAGATGGACATGATATAAGCCCTCGGCGAGATCAAAAACATGTTTTATAAGAAAAAGAGTCGTTTTTTTGGTTATTTTCTCGAGACTCAGATGGCAGATTGAGCTCACATTTTCACAGGCTTATTATTTCATGTACATTCTGGATCAGACGAAGTGTGGTTGCTGTTCTGTGACCTTTACCAATCATGTATTATACCTTCAAAAGAGTTGAGAAGGGTATATGTAGGAGTTATACCTATTCATATTTCTGTCTTTACTCATTTGGTCGTACGTTGACGTCACCAGATCGTAGGCTGGGTCGTCTTCAGCCCTGCCAGAGGGGTTGCCTGTAGCTGCTGCCTGAAAACAACAGAACCAATCACAAATATTCACTAAACCTGGGCCCAATTTCTGGATAAATACACCATTTCAGGCGGATATATTTTAACAGTATGTTTCTACCATCACCATCTTCATATCCTGTAAGTTATAGGTAAATCTGTGAACATTTCTGTTTTGGTGTCTTACACCAAAGTATGATACTACTTTTAAGCTGTAAGAGTTCCTCACGCACATGCTCACAGCTAGCAAAAAAAGAGACTTCAGTCTACTGCCGCCAACCTCTCAAAAGTCTCCCATTGTGGTACAACAATTACAATATGCACTGAGCACATGTAGTGTACATTTCAAAATAATTCGAAGTTTGAAGGCATATTCCTCAATATGCTGGAGCAGGTTGTGAGATAAAGCACAGGAAGAGTGTCGAACCAACCTCGGCTGACTGCATGACAAGCTGCTGTTTCAGGGTGTTGGCGTACTGCAGAGTGGAAAGATACTCCTCGATGGTCCGTCTGGTCAGTAATCCGGTCATCTGATTATAAACATCGGGAAATTATAAGTTTTACGGGACTTCACAGAGGGAGTGCTGTGGCCTTGTGGATCTGGCGTGTCGTACCAATCTTTAGATTGTGGGTTTGAATCTAGCCATGGGTTGGTGGTGCTTGCATCCTTGGGCAAGATCTTACCTCCAGAATGAGCTCCTCAGCAAGAAGTTGTATCGCCCTCTCTTGACACCTCTGCTTGCGTGCCGCGTCTACCTCACGTTCGGCAGAGGCGGCAGCTTGTCTGAACAAACAAACGATGCTGGCTCAGGAAAATGCCACGATCCAGAGAAAAGGTACAAAAGGGCATTGTTTACTTGACCATTGTGATCTGGACCTGATAATGCATCAATGTCAATTCTTACTTTCATTCCACAGATGAGTTTGCTTTTGTTCTTCATTTCTGTGTTGTGGCCCCTTGCCTAGGGCCTTTATCAAAGCTCGGCTCCGGCTCAGGCTCCGGCTCTGGCTCCATTTCGTGAATCCATCTTTAAATAATGAGTATCATAATAGAGGCTTTAGCAGTTTGGAAGTAGATTCTCTGCTTTGAAAAAGAAAATAGGGCTTCAGCTTCAATGAAAAACCACAACCAATATTTTCAGCATATGGATGACAGAGACAAAGCCAAAGCCAGAGCCTGAGCCTGAGCCTGAGCCTGAGCCTGAGCCTGAGCCTGAGCCAGAGCCGGAGCCGGAGCTGGAGCCGGAGCCGGAGCCGGAGCCGGAGCCAGAGCCGAGAGTGGCTTTTAGCCCTGTATGGAGCCAATATGCAATTTTTACGCATGATAATTAACAAAGAAAACTGTGCCGTTATGATCTCAATAAGCACACTTTCCTGCAACTGGCAAAAACGTGCCAAAACAGAGTACCAGTCGCACTCAATGCATTCATCACATGAGATCGCGGCTGGTAACCTGGGTTGCTATCAGTAACACACATTTCTTGTTATAGGATACTGTTGAAGTTTAGTTGCTTGTGATATTGGCTTGGGTTTGCGTTCACTTCTCTCCACCGCCTCATCGATGAGATCTAGAAGAATATCTCTCGCCTGTGAAAAACGGACAAAAAGAGTCATTCAGCCATTTGCCATGGTTTAAAAGTTTCCCTTTCTGTAAATATCAGCCATTTGCCATGGTTTATAAGTTTCAGCCATTTGCCATGGTTTATAAGTTTCCCTTTCTGTAAAAATCAGCCAGTTGCCATGGTTTATAAGTTTCAGCCATTTGCCGTGGTTTATAAGTTTCCCTTTCTGTAAATATCAGCCATTTGCCATGGTTTATAAGTTTCCCTTTCTGTAAGTATCGGTCATTTGCCATGATTTATAAGTTTCCCTTTCTGTAAATATCAGCCATTTGCCATGGTCCATAAGTTTCCCTTTCTGTAAATATCGGTCATTTGCCATGGTTTATAAGTTTCAACTTACCATGTAATAATCAGCCATTTGCCATGGTTTGTAGGATTTTGGCGTAGATACAATCACGGTGGGATTTTTCAGTTCCTTCTTGTCCTTATTAAGTTCATCCCTATATACCAAAAAACCAAAACACTTTGCATGTTGTTACTGTAGACAAGGCACTATATAGCATGTATGTAATTTCTCTAAATTTCTAACAAATTAAAAATTATCATTATTTATCACTTATTTATTATTATTATTATTTATTGCTTATTTCACAGCAATTTTTAATAAACAGGACTTGAAAAGTTTCAAATTCTGTTTCTCAGGTTGCAGCATTGCTGATGCAGCACGTATCTTCAATAATCCTGGCGATATAGCAGTATGTGAGTGGTTTCATGGCTTCTGACTGCCAAACAAACAAAGATAATTAACTATACACCAATCCGACGGCGTGACATACCATCCGCCATTACTGCAGTGTCCCCGTCCACCTTTTGTCCGGCAACAAAGGAATTTACGCTCAGCCGCACCCTGTATTGGAAGGTGTACGTCCCAATCAGGGGAAATACACACTGCAGTAGAGTGCGGCGGACGTAAAATACCTCCAAGGTCGCGCCGTCGGATCAGTGTATAAAGGGGCACCACCATCATATAGGGCTGGATAGCTCAGTTGGTAGAGAACCGGTACGGTATTCCAGAGGTCCCTGGTTCGAATCCCACTCCAGTCATCAATTTTTCATTTGTTTACTTTTCAATGACTGGGTATATTTTTGTTCAAATCTTAATAAAGATGATTGGAATTAGTGCTTACTTCAACCTCTGCAGATTAACAATCATCTGAGGAATGTGATCCTGAGTTTTGAGAATGAAGTCGGTAATGTCCGATTCCCACTGGTCATGGTTGCTATGTGGTCTCTTGTCAATGGGATCTGGCAGAATATTACAATAATAAGGTCGATTTCACTCATCGTAAATTACTATCAATCGTAGGACAAAGGGCCTTTTCGAAACGGAGGCTTAAGCTCAGACTCAGGCACTATTTTGTGAATCCATTCTAAAAACAACGGCTATCAAAATAGAGGCTTTTGGCTGCAGTTTGCAAGAAGATTACAATTAGGAAAACAGAGCTTCAGCTCCAATGAAAAACCACAACCTATATTTTCAGCGTATGAATGACGGAACCGGAGCCGGAGCCTGAGCCTCCATTTCGAAATGGATGGATGGATTGCAGTCCTACGTAGGATATGATGGGTTATCCTTCGTAACTCTAGTTATGAGCGATCGTAGAGCTTTCTGAAATTGAGCCCTGCCAGGTACATGCTGTATGCATCATTAGGCATTGAAAAGTGTACAATATTCCTAATCAACAAAGATCAGAATAATTGTACAATCAAAGATTTATTTTGGAGAGCATCAAGTGACCAAATATATCTGACAACAATTTGAACCTGATATGGTGAAGTTAATTCATTTCATTTAGGATACAAAATGACGGTAGCAAAAAAAAAAAAAAAACCTAGCCTCAAGCCTCATTTTGAATATATAGTCAGCCACACTTTACCTTGTTTTACTTGTAGTTTCCTTTCCTACTTCTCTGAGACAAATCTGTTCTTTCGTCAGTCCATCTGTCTATTTTACGACCCCCCATTCCCGAATGGTTATCTGTCTTTCTTACCTAGTACACTGTAAGGTGACGGCAGGCTCCATCGCTTCTTGGCCTGGGACACTTTGTCCTGGTCTTCCTGTAGTTTCTGTTTCTCTCTGTCCAGTCGCTGTCTTTCCTGTGACCAGGTCGGTCGGTGATGCTGCCCTCGGTTGGCCGGTGGGTAAGGATTGGACGGGTACCCTCCCTGCTTAGAGCCGGGACTTGGATGTCCCTAAAATTATCACAAGAGATAAAAGAAAAAGGGATTCAGATGGTTTTATCTAGCAAAACTAGCACAGCAAACACATTTTTAACCAATATCCTACACTAACAGTACAGTGTTTATGTGAAAAAGTTACATGTTACACATTAAAATTTATTAAAATTTTCATTAAAGGTAATATCATACTTTTTTTTCTTTTTGTAAAAGAAATGCAAATTCAACTTCCAACTTCTCACCGGTTCTTTTTCAGATCGAACCACACATATATAAAGAGATTATGTACATGGTGTCTCTGCAAACCTTCCCTTATAAAATGCAAATTCATGGACAAAAATATCAAGAAAGATACAATAAAAGTCATCTGTGAAATTCCCAGTCCCATACGGTGCCTACTTTTGTAGAAAACAGTGAAAAACGCCTTGGAATTTCTTTAGTCTTTTACAACGTTATTTTTTATCTTTTAAAGATCAAACATATTTTCGATCATTGCTTTTACTAATTTCTTGATAAAGACAGCATTTCAAGTGGAAATATTTTAACAGTACCGTTTCTACCAGCACCATCTTTATACCCTGTAAGTTATAGGTAAATCTGTGAACATTTCTGTTTTGGTTTCCTACCAAAGTATGGTACAATCAGGCTCTTAGGGCCTACGGTGATTTTTACAAAACTCCTATCTCCCTTTGAAAGCAACTGAAAGGAAATTTCAAAAGTCACACAAATAAAATTACTAATTTCTGTTTAAACGAAGCATTGCAAAAACTGCCTCAGTAGTCCTCCTCACAATCTCCAGTCGCTATTAAATGTATACCTGATTTGCAGTAGGTGTCGACTCTTAAGCTCTGGCTGTGAAATATTGATTTTATATCCCAGTACGTGTATACACAGTTTTTCTGTGATGATGACTATTGGGGAAAAGCCGCACCGGGTCGATATAACAAAGAGAATACGTGATGGGCGGTAATCAAAGTGACCGCAATGATATTGATCCGTGCAGTCATACCACAGTATGATAGAATGTGTGTATTCGCAGGGTTGCATTTTTTCTTACCGTGGGATCAAATAATCGACAGTCTAACGCAACTAATGATAACAGCATTGATTGCTAAGAAAAACAAACTGACTTACAATAAGCACAATAGAATTCCAAGGCAGAGGCGACAACCCTCGTAAACTTATCTCTTCTTAAGTTCCAAATAAGATCAGGGGTCAATTTTTTGCTAAGCACAAAAATTTGCTAAGCACAAAAATGTCTTGGCCACTAAAACAAACCACCATTAAAAATTCCATTTGATATTCATGGTCAGCGAACAACAGCCAAAGAACAATTGCAAGTGATGTATACACAACACATGGACATTTGGTTATTAATCCTGTTTTTTTTAAAGACAGAAATGTCATGCTTAGCAAATTTGTGTGCTAAGCTATCAATTGGCTCAATTTCATGGATTCCATTATCGTCAGCAAAAAATCTTTGCTTATTCAATCTAGCAGACTAGTTTTTTTGCTTACGGTTAGCATATTTCACGGGAGAGTTTATCTTTCTCACTACGCTATGCAAGGACTTTCTGCAGAATGTATTATGGTATTGCATTAGCATTAAAAAATCAAGATGAGCCTTAAAATTCTTCGCCAACCGATTAAGCACCGAAAGACTTCCAAATGGATTTAATGAAATTGAATAGATTTCACCCGTAGCAGTGCCCATAAGCACAAACATTTTTTTCTTGTGAGTATGAGTAAGAGTACGAGTGTATTCCCATGAGTACAAGTAAGAGCACGAGTACAAAAAAAGTACTCAAGTACTAGTACAAGCACAAGTCAATTGCTAAAATAAAAAGGATAATTTGACATTTGGTAAACACCATACATGTACTCTTTTAGGGGTTTGTGTGGTTCTGAAAAGAACCAGAGGTGTAACTCCTGAAAATATGGAAGAACAAATAAATAATAACAGCGGCTATAAATCTGAAAGATAATTTTATCTGAAGCACTGACCGGTCTCCTGGTAGCGAACTCTGGGTAGGTGTCCTTTATCAGCTGCAGTGTCCTGGCCTTTTCACGCAGGTGGTCATCAGGGCTCCGGCCGGGGGAGTAGCGCCGGTCAGCCATGGTCATCAGCTTGTTGCGGCACCACACATCTGCAACAGGCAATCTTTACTGCAACGGACCAATAACGTTTGATAGTTAAAGGGAGCATATAGGATTTGCAAGGCCTCCAAAAAGATTTATTGAGTTTGAGACAGAAAATGGACTCAACAGTTCGTAAACAGTACAAACAGTCACCATGGGAAATCTTGGTTCATCAGATGTTGGGTTTTTCAAGCAAATCAAGATTTAGTGTCTTTTCCAAAGATCGTTCGTCCGAACGATTTTTAAAAAATAAATGTACGGAAAATGTTAATTTTCTGGTAATCTGGTAGTTTTATCAAGTGACCAACCGTTGGCATTTTGACTTGCTCCAAACAAAAAGAAAAATTGACTGGAGCGGGATTCGAACCGGCGACCTTCTGAATACCGTGCAGTCAGAAGCCATGCCAAATGAACAAAGATAGTTTACTATTGGGGTCACCACCAACGTAGGGCTGGATGGCTCAGTTGGTAGAGCGCCTGTACGGCATCAGGAGGTCGCCGGTTTGAATCCCGCTCCAGTCAATTTTTCTTTGTTCACTTTTCAATGAATTTAAAGTAATTGAAAAGTGAACAAAGAAAAAAAAATGACTGAAGCTGGATTTGAACCGGTGACCTGCAGAATACAAGGGGAGATCGCCGGTTCGAATCCCACTCTAGTCAATTTTTCTCTGTTCACTTTACAATGACTTTAAATTCAGTCAGTTTCCCTTGTGGTTATTTGATGATTTTACTATTTGAACTGGTGTTTAAACCCACTGAGGCAAGGGTGAAGAACATGGATCAGATAAAATGTACCATGATATGATAACTGTACAAACAATGTGCAAAGTTAAACAAACTTGGTATAACTACATGTATGTCAATTCCTATATCTTGTCATATCAGCCCAGTCTGTAAACATTGTAAATCCATGTATGTAATAAACGCTACATGTATACCTGATCTCGTGGAATGATGATATTTATTCAGTGTTGCAGATAATGTAAAAACTAATGTACTCAATTTTACACTGTTGCACGCATCATGTACATATTATACACAATATCAAATGGTTTGAGGGTGGACAGTCGCTTCTAGCTCCCGAGGTGTTGGAAGTTGTTTAAATTTATTTATATGTTTATTTGTATGTTGGGGAATTTGTACAGTATATTTGTTTGTTTAGTTGGTTGTTTATTTATTTCATTCATTGATCGTTTGCTTGCTGGGTGTGCATTGGGGTGTTTAACACAAGTTCAATTGCAAAGCCAAGTGACTTTTCTTGAGTCACAATATGGAGAAAAAAAACAGCATGCATTGATTGTTGTACGTGTCACAAAACATTTGCATCGCTTCGCAACTCACATGACTTATGAAACAGGTTTTAGCAGTTCTATGGATACCTATTGAATGGGGCATGGCATATTGCTCACATCAGTGACTTGCTGTATTGCTTAATGTACCATCTACTATGACAAAAAACCGTCAGCGAATCGAAGAACACAAATAAAAAAAACAAAAACAGGCCAAGTATTAACTGGTACGTGGGTGTCAGAGGTTACATGTATACACATCAACTTTTGAGGATTTCTGTTTTTCTAAATTGTATATATTGTTTCGTGCAATATTATATAATTTTAAAATTTGATGTTGATCGCTTTGCTGTTTATTGACATATTTGACTTTTGAGGATCTGGGGATTTTTGTTTTTCTTAATCTGTATCTTGTTTTGTTTGTGCAATATTGTACAGTTTTAAAATTTGATGTCTTGTTAAAACCGAACTGCACACGGGGTTAATGAATTTCATGTATTTTTATATAACAAATGAAAAAATTGAATTGAATTGAATTGGATTGAACAGCAATAAATTAATGTAAAGTGGCAAAGCAAAACAGCAAATTAAAAATCGGAGCCGACATTTACATGTGGGCGATTCTTCGGTAACGGAATTACGCCCATTTGCCACCTTGTCGGGGATTATTCGTTACCAAGAAAATATGTTCTATGCTAGACAACTAATCTAAACATGGAAAGGGAGCCAAGGACCAATAGAATTGATTGACCACTACAAAAAAAAAATTCCCACAAAATTACCCTTTAAGGGGCGGAGCTTAATATCGGTAACGGAATTACGGACCGAGGACAAGCATATTTGAGTTCTTGCATAAACTGATAAAACTCTCTGAAGTTCTGAAATTTTAAAATTGGACACTACCTGTTATTTGTAGAGTTCAGGGGTGTTGTTAACTACAATGCAGAGCAAAGTTGAAAAAATAATCACTCTTTTCATAATTTGCATTTTAATCACGGTAACGGAATTACGGCTGGGCGGTAACGGAATTACGCCATAGTGTTTCTACAGTAAACGCAATATCTAACATTAAATTCAACATAAACTCATCACAATACAAATTTTAGAAGTTTATAAAATGTTACAGGGGAAAGCTACATGTACATGTACATGTAGGCTACATGTAGGTGAAAATTAGCAGATCAAAATGTAATTTTAGGCCTAAACATGTCTAGGCGTTGCTTTTTAGGTCAAAGGTCAAGGACAAATGCAGTCAGGTGATGACTGCATTGCCGGTTCAATTGCTGGTTTACAGATTTTAAATTTTGCCCAATTGTTGGACTAATACATTGAGCCCTGACTCTTTACATATTGACCAATCACAGGATTGCTTTCATCACCACTATACAAGTTTGAGAATTTTACCCTGGCTGACTTTGGTAGCATTAATATAAGGATGGGTTTAATGGATTGATCTGTTGTAATCTTTCAACAGAAAACAAAACTGTCATAAAAACATGTAAGACTGCCTTTAATGGGTCCTGGCCTTAAATGGAAATATGTCAAATGTATGAACTGCATATGTTTCAAATTTGCTTGGTTCTTGGTCATATCTTTTTTCACTCTGTGGTTTGTTCCATGTTAAAAAAATGTATGATAGATTTGATAATTCCATGCAAATGGAAACAATGTATGGTGTACTGTAGTACGTTTCAAACTTAGTTAAGGATTTGCTTAATTTATACTTCTTTCAGAAAACAGCATTTTATCAAATTGCATAGAATTCTAAAAAATTCAGATGGATCAGCAAGCAGAGATGGCAACCTACAGTATGCTCACAAAAAGAGTAGGCCTACATGTACACGACAGAGTAACAGTATTTTTCGAAGCAAAATTGGTATTTATTTGAAAATGCAGCTGAATTGAGAGAGAAAGGTGTACTTGGAATAGTTGTACACATGGCAAATGCTCTAAATGGTGCAATGTAGAACATTTCAAAGAGTCATATGTAGTATTTATGTGTTTTTTCACCAGAAATCATACTTTACTCTGAAAATTGAATTGGCTCAACGTGCCAAATACATTCAAACTATACTGATTTGCATCTCTGAAAAGGTAAATGTAACAAGACTGTACACGCTGTGGAAAAAACTTCAGTTACCATGGTTACTGGATGTTGTAGATTGAGAGATGTGTCTAGATCCATCTGGGGTTCAGGTTGGATCAATGTGATGGTTGCTGTCTCAATAACTTTCAACATCTTCATGCTCTGGCCACGTAAACTTAAACTGTGTGATATGTACACTGTATATATATGGAAATGTATACACTTTGTGCATGCGTAATTCCGTTACCGTAATTCTGTTACCGTTTCGTAATTCCGTTACCACTTGGAAAAATGCCAAGAAATTATTTTTTTTAAGTTTTCATTTTTCATTCATGTTTATTGGAGGGCCCTTCCTAACATCCATGATTTCAAGAAAAAAAATCCAGAAAGTCTGTGAAATAAGTAACTTTTGCCATTTTTTCGGTAACGGAATTACGCGCTAAAATTGACATTTTTAAATTGAGGCCTACACTATATATATAATATATATATATATATATATATATATTTTTATGACCCCCAGTAATGTTGCTAACATGTAACATTAAAAAATAAATCAACCCTTTTCCCTGTTAGTCAGAAAGTAAATAAACGAAAAAAATAATTTTTTTACCAAATCTGCACGTTTTTAAACATAAATTGCAAAAATCACTGTTTTTACCAAAAATATACATTTTTTTGAAATTTCGTTTTTTGATCTGAATTCCCCATTTAATTGTGGTCTGAAAAAAGTACAAAAAAGTTTCAATATGTACAGATTTAATTTTGACATTTTTTCCTCTCCCATGGAGAATTGCCCATGTACAAGCAAGGAGATCAATTTGGGAGGGAGGGTGGGGGGGGGGGTACTATAGAGTAGACACAAGCCTGCTATTATTACCTGCCTTTTGTGTAAGCCCCGCTTATAAATACGCAATGTCGTAATTTAAAGCCAGTTGTCATGGTAATGAATGAATTACTACACATTATAACTGATGGCTGCAATTTTACTAATATCCTGACCCATTTCAAAGGATTATTATGATATTAACCACACTATATCATGTTGGAACAAGCACACAAACTGTGCACGTATTATACACCAATTCAAAAAGGAAGATTACAATAATGTGTCAATCTACAAAAGTCATTGAAAATTGAACAAAGACAAAATTGACTGATGCGGTACTCAAAACTAGAACATGAAAAATGAAATATATCCGGCTTCCCTCCATCTGATCTGGCCACACAATAGCAATTGAATGATTACCTTACATGTTTTAACATTTAAATGATCAAAAGGGCAATAAAATTCCAAGGTAATTTACATTACATGTACATGCTAAAGGTATAGGGCCTAATACATGATTGGTAATTTCGAATTTGTTTACCTACATGTAAATGATTGGTAATGGTCACAGAACAGCACTCGCACTTTGTCTAATCCATTTCCGTTTGGGTATGTTACCAATCCTGTACTGTACCTTTAATTAACCCATTATGTTTTGGTATGTGTAAACGAGGTAACTCGTTACAAAATGTAACATGGAATTACCCAATATCTAATTTAGGAATTTGTTGACCAAAATCTAATTTTTAAAAACTAAAAATGTGTTTGCCTGTTTGGTATAAATGATCCCCAAAGCAGTTTCAAAGATTTGCTTTTACATTTTTAACATTGTATGATTAAATAACACGTACATATTATGTAGTTTCAGAATAAAAAAAAATTGAAATGTCATACATAATATCAGAATGACGCATGGGAGTAATGCAGGCAGTCCACTTATCAACAATCAATAGAAAACTACTTGTACATGTAACGTAAAAATATTGAGTGACACTGACAGAGCTAAACAGAAATAAACACATTTTGTTTCCAAGGTAACCACCAGACCGACATCCCATCATTTAGGTGCAGCCAATCACGTGCTAGCAGTTTTCCATTCCAATAAAAAAATGAATGCTTTTGTGAGTTTACAACTACGTAGGCCTACACCACTGTATGTAATTCAACAGCATTGTACAATATACTTTGTCTTCAAACTTAAAGGCCTGTTTGTTTCGCGCACAGGATCAGTCATCTTGCAGATCCATATGCCAAGCAGGGTATGCTAAAATGGGATCTGCATCAGCAGGATCACTGATCGCATCCCTGTAACAAACAGGCCCTAAGACTGCACATAACAAGTCCTTGCAAACCTCAAATCTCAGTACCTTTAGGAAAGTGGAGGAAGCACAGTTTAAAAACACAAAATAGACCACCCGGACGCAGAAGTGCGTGCATATGACGCTGTCTGGTACCACGCGTACTCGTTCGTGCGTGCGTACATGTGCGTGTGTACGCGTGCGTGCGTACACGTGCCGTCTAAAATGGCCGATAAGCTGTCAAGTGACGTCACGTGCATGCTCTCTATAACTTTCAGGGTAAAAAGATGGTGCTGGTAGGAACAGTATTAAAATTGTGTTTTTATCCAGAAATTAGTAAAACAAAGACGAAAAACAGTTTTGATCTTGTGGTAAGATCAAAACCATTCTGTATGTTTTATAAGAAAAATTGAGTCAGTTTTTCGCTTTGTTCTTGTGATAATACATGGTCACACCATGAGACATTATGATTTTGTGACTGGTTTGCCTCTTTGCCAGTTTGGGTGGCTCTGAAAAGAGTCGATTAACTCGACGTTCCAGCCAGTAAATGTAACAAATCTAACTTAGATTGTGTTGTTTGTCGTTACCATCCATGTACAAATAATGCACGGTATTATGAAGTGAGTACTGAGCACCATTGAAGATAGCTAATGGTGTGTTACAGTCATGACAATGCATGGATTTAAATCATACAATTTTTTATGATGTGTGTATTTTATGAGCTCACTGTTGTGTTGGTATCCAGGATACGTATAGTGTTCATAAATTTACCTCACGATGCAGATCAGGGAAAGAAGTGACTGTGTACACATTTCACTTTATAAATCTTACATGATCCTTGGGATATAGCGGTATGTGAGTGGTTTCATGGCTTCTGACTGCCAAACGAAAAAAGATAATTGACTTTTCGGGACACCACCGACAAAAGGGCTAGATTAAACCAAGTTAAACTCAGTTTTATAAGAGCGCCGGTACGGCATTGCAGAGGTCGCTATTTGAATTCCCCTCCAGTAAATTTGGTTTTGCTCACTTTTCAATGACTTAAAATTAATCCAGTCAGTTTCCCTTTGTGGTGATTTGTTGAGAATAAAAGAGATTTCTATCTGTGACATTTCATATGTTGTTTTATTATTATTATTTATTCGGCCATCTTGTTTTGTTGTGGTTCAAATGTTGTTTTTAATGATTTGTGATTTTCAAACAAACCTATGAACAAAACAGGACCTTTAATGGATCCCAAAATATTTTAAAATTGCAGTAATTTTTTTTTTGCAAAAAGTCTCAAAACCAAATTATCCGGGATAATACAGCCCGATGATGAAATACATGTACATGTAAACTCCCTCCACACAAATATCTTTGCTTTAAGGGGGATAGTAAAATAGCGTGATCAAAAATTAGGTAACACTCAAAAACATAAAATAAAATTCCGTCAACACCCTTAAAAATTACTTCTTTTCACTAAGAAAGGATAATATTTTTCTAATCTAAAAGACATTTCTTACATTATTTAATTAACCAAAGTTGAAAATGTTTCCAAGTTTTAATAATAAAACAAAATCTGTAGACTCAGGTGAAGGTAGTCATTTTTATTGATGTCCATGCCTCACGCCCTAAAATCTTCTTTAAAACCAACCCCAAAATAGACAAATTGAAAATGGCATGTGGCCAACTTGCACTGGTGTCAGGGCTAAATGTTTTTTACTGACAATAAGTATTCAAGAAATCTTTAGCAAAGCAATTAATGCATTGATGTCCGTCCGTCCCTGACGGATTTGGATCACGCTCAAAAGTCAGAAGCCACACATCAAACAGAGCCAGCTATTGACTGTCATGCCATTACCAATACACCCAACGGATGACAATTAAGAGAGCAGAATGGCATACAATGTAATTAAGCGTCTCTGTGTAAAACCCTTAATGGCTTATGGGCTAGTTGATTAAAAAGGCTTTGCATGACTGTGGATCATTGATTGCACGATACTGCACTGATAGGCATGTGTGTAATCAACATAATAATGTAAACATCAGCTCACAATATATTTGATCACCTGAATTGACTATGACAATAATATTTACATTTTAAAAAACAATATGTACATTTCTTAGGAGAAACTATGAGTAAAAAACAATTGACCTTAAAAAAAACACTCAGCTTTCTCAAACATGTGATACAATTGTTCAATTAATAAAATTTTGCACAACAGCTCATCAACCAAAATAATGACCTGAAACGCTTGGAGGGACTTTATAAAAGGTAATATCATACTTTGGTTTTTGTCAAAGAAGTACAGATTCATGGGCAAAAATATCAAGGAAGATACATTAACAGTCATCTGTGAAAATTTCAGTCCCATACGTTGCCCACTTTTTGAGAAAACATTGAAAAAAAAACGGCCACAGTGTTTCTTAAGTCAAAAATAATTTTGGTCACTTGTTTTACTCTTTTCTGGTCAATTCTGAATAAATACAGTATTTCTGGCAGAAAATTTTTGGGGTTCCTGAAGTTTAGTACACTCAGTTTAGCTGGTACCCAGCTTCTACTCACCTAAATTCTAGGTGAGTAGAAGCTGGGTACCAGCTAACCTGACATGCCTGAGTGTACTTCTATTAAAACCTAACCTGAGTGTACTAAACTTCAGGAACCCCAACATTTGAACGCCATGTTTCTACCATGACAATCTTTATGCCCTGTATTGTAAGCTATAGGTAAATCCGTGAAGATTTCTGTTTTGGTATACTACCAATGTACTCCCTTTATACAATTTGTACACTGTAGCATCATTCCGCTATACCTTGTACATGTAACGTAGGTAAGGAGCACCAAAAAACCTTCATATAAATACTTGATGCATGTACACTTGAACAGTCAACTAATTGAAGTAACAAATCACCCGCATGTAATAGATTGTGGCCTTGATAGGAACAGAACTTGGTTCCAATCTGCAAATTATTATGAAATTTCTGCACGTGATTTTTTTTCCTACTGATTTCTGCTTGCAGTCATGTCGGACAGATCAATATTTATGGCTTGATTGAAAATTGCTCATTTGCATATAATTTCCACTGCTCAACGATGACCTTTTTTTCAAAGGCTAGAGTTTTGTATTTTATAATAATAATGACAAATTATCAAATAGGGGGGCCTAGTTTTTTATTCCACTATTAATGTTGATGTGCAATTCACTTTGCAATAAATCTACAGTATACAAAGTAAATATCATACTTTGGTGATTTTTGGTCACAGATTTACCTAACTTACAGGGTATAAAGATGGTGATGGTAGCTAAACATTACCATTTTCCTACTGAAATGCTGTATTATCCAGAAAAGAGTACAACCAGTTGCCCCAAAACAATATCCTGTGAAGTATTCTTAAGTACTGTGGGCGTTTTTCACTGTTTTCTCAAAAAGAGGACACCGTAATGTTAGAACTGGAAATTTCACAGATTTACTTGATATTTTTGCCCATGAATCTGCATTTCTTTGACAAATGCCAGTTATGATATTACTGCCGGTTCGAATCCCTCTCCAGTCAATTTTTCTTCATTCACATTTCAATGACTTAAAAATGCAGTCAGTTTCCCTCGTGGTTATTTGATGTTTATAAAAAAAAAACATTGTTTAGAAACCCTAAATTACAACAAAACACTTACGTATTTTAAAATACTAAGAATATCCAGCCATGAAAAATAGTCTAAAATTCTTGCACACCCCAGATCCATTTGTCCCCTTTCCTGTTTTCTAGACCCCCCCCTCCCCCTCGTCCTGATTGTCTCATCCATGTATTACATGTGTATCTTTACTTGCATGTTCTTGTCCTCCAAGTCGTTTAGCCTTTGAGGAAGATCCTGCTAGGATCGAAACATCAGGCCCTCCTAACTCCAAGTATTTTTCTTTTAAATTTTGAATGCTTTATTGTCACTGGCCATCTTCACATTTAGTTACCTACTACCGAGGCCTATTACGTCTAGGCCTATTACTATAGGCCTCGACAGTTTCTGTTAAACGAATAGTACTGGTACAACTTCAAAGCACTGAGCAGTATGAGTAGGCCTAGTTCTGCAATGATAGTGCATGCCATGGTGGATGGCTACGACAGTACGGTACTACACACAAACACATACGGGACAAGTTGTACACGACAGAATCACATAACACACCGTACCATCACAGCTGCTGGGCAGTAAAACTTTCATTACGGGCCAATAATCAACGAAAGTTTACACTGAATAATGAAATATCACTTACATTTTGACCTCGATCCACCAGTGTAACCACGGCAAATACTGCTGAACTTGGCATTTATCAGGAAATCAACACGACCTTCCTGTCCCGTATTCAGTGCGATTCTGTGCTGTGATTTATTATATTGATGTCATTGGATACAAACACAGCGCGTGTACACAAGGGCTATGTAAAACAGCGCCTCCAAGTGGCGAAAAGGAAATTATAATTGATTGATTATGACACGTCGTGTGATTTTAACTCATTACAATAAATAAACCCAAAGTGCGCATAATAATATATAAGTGTTCTCGGCTCCTTAGGCTTACATTACAATATTACTAAAAAATTAATAACAATGAACATTGTTCAACCCCCACCCAATTTTAAATCCTCCACTGTTAATAATAATTATGTAAAATAAATCATAATCTTTATCCATTTTCCTGCAAGGGCAAAATGAAGTAACCTTTTATTTAAATCCTGAAATGAATGTAATCTTATTATATTCTATAATATACAGATGCAATTAAAGGTAATATCATACTTTGGTTTTTGTCAAAGAAATGTATAGATTCATGGGCAAAATACCGGAAGATACAGTCACAGTCATCTGTGAAAATTTCAGTCCCACACGATATTTATTAAGACTTTTCTCTTTTATTTTTGATCTTTAAAAGATCAAAAATAATTTGGGTCACTGGTTTTATACTCTTTTCTGGATAAATACTTCATTTTAGGCAGAAATATTTTAACGGTATGTTTCTACCATCACCGCCATTATACCCTGTAAATTATAGGTAAATATGTGAAGATTTCAGCATGCTACCAAAGTATGATACTACCTTTAAAGGCCCATTTCTAAATCCCAAACTCAAATAGGATGGCCTGTAATATGCATGAACAATTATTGCCCTTGAATTCAACATATAGCATGACATTGGTAACCCCCCCCCCTCTAATACATTTACTGCAATGGGATAAAAAAAAAAAAAGATTTGGTACTGTGGGCTTTATATCCAAACTGCATAAAAATAGCTCCTTGCATCCCTTCGGTTCCCACGGCAACGCATCTGCTCGCGGCAACATTGGATTTTACGAGGACATGCAAGAGTGCACAGATAGATAATACACAAGGTCACATGACAATGCAGTAGGGCTGCATCAATATTTTCATGTATAACATAAAACATTATTAATAATAATAAATTAATATGAGATTTGTCTTAGCTCTTTCTCTTCTCGTATCGAAATCGTGAAATGATTTGAGTTTAATTTTCAATTCCACCCTTAACAATGAAAGTCTTCTTTTTTTCTAATTAAAACAGAATTTAAAGCTAGTATCATACTTTGGTTTTTATCAAAGAAATACAGATTCATGCATGGGCAAAAGTATCAAGGGAGATACAGTAACAGCCATCTGTGAAAATGTTTCTGTTCCATACGGTGCCCACTTTTTGAGAAAACAATGAAAAACGGCCACAGTGTATTTCTTAAGTCTTTTATAACAGATGACTGTTACTGTATCTGTCTTGATATTTGTTCCCATGAATCTGCATTTCTTTGACAAATACCAAAGTATGATACTACCTTTTTAGCTTTAAGCAGAATGTACACTGTCAACAATTTCGGTACATTTATTTTTCGGTAACATGTGGACCAGTTATATTAGGGCAACACACAACGGTAACACGACTTTGAGCCCTCTGTATACTAGCAACATTTTGGCCAACATATTTACTGAGATGTTGCTGCGACATGTTACCCAAAATGTCTGTGTGATTTGCCAACCGGTCTTTTGCTCATGATTAGCTTTCCACTTCAATGATTGGCAGTACAGTGTTTTCTTTTTAATCAGAAGAGGGCGCCACTCAAAAAACTTGTGTTCAGACAATCACCGATCATATTAATTTGATAATAATGCTAGCATGATGCTAGTAATGAGATATATCTTGTAAGATGCAGTTGTCGATGCAGTTGATGCAGGTTTGAGCACTTCTTTTTTCTAGCCACTCTAAACTGAAAGGTCAATGCTCAGCTTAAAAAGTCAGAATTATGAACAATCAATCAATAGGTGCATTCGTTTAGATAACACGGGTCAGCCCTTACTGGGAATGGTCGTGATATATTGCACAAAACAAGCGAGAGAATGGGGACGAGGTTTACTGGTGTCGACCCGAGGAAGCTAAACGAATGCACTAGGCCCTTTTCCAAATCTCGGCTCCGGCTCCGGCTCCGGCTCCAAACCTTGGGCGCCATATTGGAGCCGCAAACCAAATTCAGACTCCGGCTTGGGCTTCATTTTGGGGCTTCAGAATTCCCCGAAAAACGAAGCCTGATGAAGTCTACCGAAGAGGTGACTTCGTGTCGGCTTCGTGACGTCACACATTGGGTCGCCGAGTACAAAGTCACGTGACAGCAACAAAAAGTGAACTTTGACACTTTTTCATAAAATATTGTCGTCTGCTTCGTACCGCGCATTTTGAATACATAAAATCCTAGGCCTAAACTGAGTAGTGAAATTGAAAAAGTCTGAGTTCTAACGTTAATCATGGAAAGTCCAGCTGCAGGATGTAGTGGGGAAAGTGGAAGAAATGAGTTTCAGTGTAAGTTAATTAACTGATAAATTTCAAAGTCAACAATATAATCAGAGTAGGCTAGCTAAGTACGTTAGCATGGTTAGGCTAAATTCTAACGTTATAAATAAATTATAAGTTATCCCCGTCCCTTGTCTAGGCTAGGCTACGACTAATTAACGTTAGGCCTAACGTAGGCCTAGTACTAGTAGGTTTAGGCCCTAGGGCTAGGCCTACGTTAGTCATAGTTAGTTAATGGGGGCCGGCCAAGAA
The DNA here is from genome assembly GCA_963971285.1 of Astropecten irregularis. Taxonomy (NCBI): domain Eukaryota; kingdom Metazoa; phylum Echinodermata; class Asteroidea; order Paxillosida; family Astropectinidae; genus Astropecten; species Astropecten irregularis. The sequence goes on along the minus strand of OZ020262.1, from coordinate 13,296,658 downwards.
CTAACGTCTAGCCTAGCCCATACTAAAGTAACTAGGCCTAGTAACTTAGGCTCTTTTAATAGGCCTAGGCCTAATTAGTCAATTTATTTGCATCATGGAGGAAGAAATATGTTTGCATCAAGTTCATAGCCTAGCCTAACGTTAGGCCCTTCTTGGCCTAAACTTTAGTCGATTACAAGTCAACTGATCGCCCCCTAGCCGACTCGCCCCTTACCGACTCGCCCTTTACCAACTCGCCCTCATGTCAACTCGCCCCTGACCGTCTCGCCCCTTATCAACTCGCCTCCTCCCCGACTCACCCCTAATTAGGGTAAGGCTGACCGCCCCCTGACCGACTTGCCCCCTGGCCAACTCACCCCCTAATTTATTCAGAAATGAGATGCAATATGAGAAGATAATTATGCATCATAATTAATACCCAAATGTTTCTGACCCTTTTGTACGGCCTACTATGTGTTTAAAATTAAATGTCGAACATTCTATAGGCCTAGGCCTATATAATTAAGTACGAAAAATGCACACACAATTATCCTGGCTCGATCGACTTGCAAGTCAAGCTATTGTTTTTATTATGTCCTTCGCAGAACCAAAAACATCAAAACTACATCAAAAACAAGTCTACAACAACACTTAAAACAAACCATAGAACAAAACATATCGTCATAATGAAAAAAAAGTCTACAAAATGTCTACAATAACACTTAAGTTAAAGTTAAGCAAAACATTCTAAAACAAAATGATACAAAATAAGTCATGTAAAGAAAAAACATCATATAGAATAAAACAAAAAGTTAGTTATTATATCTCAAAGTGTCACAAAAATTTAAAAACATTGTCATAATGACAAAAAACCAAAAAAGTCGGTCAGGGGGCAAGTCGGGGAGGGGGCGAGTCGGTAAGAGGCGAGTCGGCTAGGAGGCGAGTTGACATGTTACCACTTTAACCTACCCTAGGTTAATGATAACACATGGATCGATGAGGAGTAAATAGCATTACAAGGCCTAATTAACACTAACTGGTCTAACGTTAGTAGGGGCCTAACTAACACTCTCATCCTTTGTTTTCACTCAAAACTGAATAGGGACTGATGGCTTAACCAAGGAGCTTGTGAGACTAAAAATGGAGTATAACAAAGAGTTTGCAAGTGGGAAGAAGGTGCACAAGGCCATCTACACGTAAGTTAGGATCGAATGTTCTATTTTGGTGCCATACCCAGGCTAGCCCTTCCCCCCCCCCCCCCCCCACCAACTTGAAAAAAAAGACGAGAAAAATGTCATTATTCAAAGATAAATAAAGTATGAGTTGCTTGAGTCACTGTTTTTAAACAAGGCTGAAAAAAGATAGCACGCACAGTGTTCAGGTGTTGGGCAGGTACAGATTTATTAATTAAAACCAAGAGAAACTGACTGAATTTTTAAGTCATTGAAAGGTGACCAAAGAAAAATTGACTGGAGCGGGATTAAAACCGGAGACCTCCTGAATACCGTACAGGCGCTCTACCAACTGAGCCATCCAGCCCTATGTTGGTAGGGTCCCTAATATGTAGTAGTAAAGATAATAATAATAATAATAAAACATGAATAGAACAAATTTCAGAGTGCAATCATAAAATTAAGTCTGTCGATTCAATCACAAACCTGCTGTCAACCTTCAATCTCTTTATTTTTTCCATATTTTTGGGATGCATGCTCTTTCGTGGAAAAAAAAACATAACATAGTGAATCAGAAAATTCACACATTGAATATAATTATACATTAATAGCCACCATCTACAAAATATTCACCATTCTGCTGCAGGGAAATTACAATGAAACTTGGCTTAACCGGCAAGCAAACTCCTGAACAAGTGCGTAAGAAGTGGAACAATCTATGTAAGAAGTACAAGGTAGGACTTTATTAATTAGCACCCCATTTTTACTTTTTACAAACTCAAAGAAGAAATGATTGGCTACAAGAATTATTGTCACATCCCTTTACCTCCCGATTAAATTAGGTCAGTTAATTTTTGAATCATGCCATGGCAAAGGGTCACATAGAGTCAGGTGATTATTCCTGATATGACAAGCCCAAATACAATGTAAGCTAGTAAAAATGTAATACACATTGTACAAAGAGCATGTGGCGTTTAAGTCATAACTTTGACTTATTATGTTTGTAGGCCTATGCTTGTACACGTATGTACAGTACAAAGCGGGACAAAAAATGATACCTATCACAACTTAGGTAAATAAAGTTTGATCTCTTTGTATAATTATACATGGAGATCCCGATTTGTTGATCAGCCTTTTAAAGAATACCATTCTTGTCAAATTTAGTAAATATTTTTGTCTTTGTTTCATAGCTGTTGGAAAACAACCTGATTTCTCCTTATTCAGTGCATGTTGCATGGTATGGTATCATTTTTTTTCTTTAAAAGGATATCAAGTTTCCAGGAACTGGAGGAGGCAAAGCCCCTTCCTGGAGCCTTTTCGAAGCAATGGATGAGGCAATGGGCAACAGCCATGCAACTGAACCACCAGTACTTATCTCAAGCACTGGTGGTTCAGTTGCAAAGCCTCTGCAGCTTAACAAGAGCCCACCAGAAAGCCCAAGGCCAAAAAAATCCAAAAAAGGAGAAATGTTCGAGAACATCAATGAGCAGCTCGTCCAAATGAATAAAACAGATGAGGAACTCGTCAAACAACAGGGGAGACTGCTCACTGCCTTCGAGAGGCTTGTAGATATTTTTGAAAACAAAAAGTAAAGTTGATTGTATTGAAAGGCAGAAGTATGTATATAAACAGGAAAAACATTACCATAATCTTCATGTATATGAGTTAAAATAATAATATGACAGTTATTTAGGGTCTAAATAGAAATGTCTTTAATTTAAACAGATCGGCCTAATATTTCAAATAATACTCTTGTAATTACGGTACATACCCTCTTTATTTACCCGGTACATATTTTCAGTTTTTCACAGGGAGAAAACAAGGGTAAATCAAGGGTTGGACCATGGACCAGTGATCAATTATTTCATTGATAACCTCATCCAAAAGCAAGGCACTGTCAGTTAACTAACCTTGGTTCAAGATGTTGTTGCTGTGGATATTTGAATGTATGAACTGACCCGCACTGACCTGCATGTACATAATGTATGTAAACAAGTCCATGCATTCGAGAGGTCTGTAAGCAATGTGCGCGCATGCAGGTTATCAGTTCGTATGTTTCGATATCCACACCAACAACGTCATTAACCAAGACTACCAGTTTACAGGAAGCTAGAAATACATGTATATATAGCTGAACATGTTGCAAATGACAATAAATATTTAAGGGCGATAGTTACAAATAATGATAAATTAATAAAATACATACACTGCATTGTAAAATATAAGTGAATATATTGCAAATGACAATATGCAGTGTGTATAAAAAAAACGCAACAGGGTTTAATTCAAAGTTGTGAAGATTGTGTTAGCTTTACAGCAAAGCAGAGTAGTATCATGTTTAAGCCACATTTCTCCTTTATTCATACATGGTCATGGATGGCTGAGTAATCATTCTTTTAGGACAATGGGTCAGAATGGACTTGGGACCAAGTTTTACAAACAGCTTAGAGCATCAAACTCATCAATGATTCTTTGTTGGAGAGTTGCAATATCAGGTGGAGGGGTAATGAACACTTTGCCAAAGAAAAACATTGCAAGTCAGATCTGGAAATGGATACTTACAGATTTTAAATGAAAATGTGATTGGGACTCCTGAATTAACGGAAAACTTTCCTTTGCAACAAATTTAGGGGTGTGTTCAGATGCCTATGGAGGGCACAGGATGGCGCACCAGCCAGATTGGCTGAGGTATTTGGACATCCAGTGATTGCTTGTATCATGATGTGGAGTGGCCATCGTGATCTCCAGATCTGACTTGTTGTTGTGGCTTTTTCCTCTGGGGTTATCTCAAGAGCAAAGTGTTTTACAAATACCCCTCCACCTGATATTGCATCTCTCCGACAAAGAATCATTCATGTGTTTGATGCTCTAAGCCGTGTGTAAAACTTGGTCCCAAATCCATTCTGACCCATTGTCCAAAAAGAATGATTCCATCCATGACCGTGTATGAATAAAAAACATATCATTAGAAAGAGAAGAAATGTTGCTTTAACATGATACTACACACTTTGCTGTAAAGCTAACACAATCTTCACAAATTTGAATTTAAACCCTGTCGAATCGACGTTGCGTTTTTCATACACACTGCATACATTCAATTTAGCCTTGTCTAAGGTGTTATTTATACATATAATAAATTAATTTGAATAAATATTTATTTAATTTAGCCTTCTTATAGGTATTATTTATGCACATAATAAATTAATGAATATACACTGCATTGTTATTGAATTTGTTAGAAATTTCAGTAAATATTTACATTCAATGAAGCCTTGTTAATGATGTTATTTATACATAATAAATAAATGAACAGCATTGTTAAAAAACGTGTAATTCCAGAAGATGAGCACAATCACATTCATGACATTACAAACACAGACCGAAAGACACACTGACAGACCGACGCACAGACAACAGACATTAATTCATCAACAAACAAAATCAACTCGCTCGCAACAAACTAAAAAAAAAGACAAATTAGGATGGCACATGCAGGACAAATGACAGATTCTGTGAATTCCGTTTTCTGGTTTTGCGGAAAATCAGTTTTGCGGAAAATCAGTGGCCCTACACACAGTAAAATTGGTCTATCTTCGGTTTAAACTCAAAAGGGTCAACCTACTTGTGTCTAAACGGTCTACGATAGACTCTTTTGGGTGCTAAAAAAGGACTAGCTTTGAAAACTTATACCGTCGAGGAGGGATGGTCGAGACTACGTAGACTGATCTACAAATGTGCCTTAATTAAGACATCTAAATGGTCTATATCTCAACCACATCTGGTTTAAAGTTGATCCAACAAGCAAGCTGGTCGTACAGTATGTGCAGTATGACACATGATGAACAGTTGAACCATGGTTGAACACTACAGTTGGTTTTGGATAGGGTATTAATTGACTAACAGGAGTGCCGCAGTGGCTAACTAGACCATTTCTCATACCCAAGGCATAGGCTAGTATGTGGCTCTCATTCACACCAGTAGTAATGGCACCACAATTTACACTGTCCAAAAAAAAGATGATGAGGAACAACGATATACACAGTCCTTTAGTTTTTAATATCTAACATCAATGGAAAGAGTTCCATGGACCTAGCTAGTAGCTGCAAAAAAACAAAAACAATCTGAACACATCACACATCCCATGCAGTCTGTTGTGGAAGAATTTTTGGAAATTAAGCCATGCTTTGTTACTTCAACATGGCTGTGTGTGATATGCAGTGTTGGCCCATTTTCCGAGGCCAGGCTGAGGCCGAGACCAAGGCCATCCAAAACCGGCCTTGAGGCCAAGATCGGCCTCGAGACCGCCAACACTGGTGATATGTGTGCACCTGCACGTGTCTGATCACAATCCCCAGTTATATTTATTTACAAAGAAGACATTCAAATTTCACAACCTCTAGGCCTATTGTTCACTGTGAATGGGACCTCCTCCATCAGACAGTATAAAATAATCATGACCTGAAAGATGCTGTGGGTACTGAGCTGGGGCAGAGATCATCTGGGCAATAGATGCTCGCAGGTCAACACATTCCACTGTATCCTGAAGACGTTCTATGGCATCATCATTCTCAATGTTGTTTGCTTCTCCATCTTCATCATCTACCTCTGGATCATCCACTTGCATAATGTCACCTATACATGTATAAAGAGTATAAATTGTCAACTTTATTGTACATTCTAATAATAGCAAGTATATAGTAGGGCATACGGGATAGACCCATCACAACATTTGGCTACGTTGAGCGCAATATTTCAGCCTGCACAATCTTTATCCGTCTGTCTGAAGTGACTTGTTTTTTTAAGAAAACGGTGAGGCTGTGTCCAACATGTTTATCCAAGGCAAAACTGAAGTGAAGGTATACATGTAGCTAGTTGTAGCTGAGCGAACTCAAAATTGCGCACGGCCCAGTTTACAGGCATCAAAACTGCGCACAACAGCTGCAAGCTTTCCCTTCAAGTCTAACCAATACAAATGAATGTTTATGAAACAAAATTTATCATAAAAAACTGATTTTAAATCCACCTCCCACGTTACACCCCAAAAGTTATCAAATCATGTATGCATTAGTGTGGACACCCAAATTAGGAATGGTTATGTGTCTAAGGATAAGACCTTTGAACTTTCAAGTTTATTATCTATAATTTGAACATATATTATAAGATCCTTAACTTGGTGAGATCTGTTCTGAATACTGTTGGTTATATCTTCTTAATAATTGTTCGATCTCAGATTCTCAGGATGTTCCATGATGTTCCATGATGTTCTTCAATCTACTCTTAGCTTTCACTCATACTTACCAGCTTCACGACACAAATTGTGCATCGCACAACATGCTGCTATCACCTCTGGAGCACTGCTTGACCTTAGTTCCAAGACCTTTGTAAAAATGCACCTCCATCTGACTTTTAACTCTCCAAAAGCTCGTTCAATGATGCACCTTGCCTTGCTGTGATGGTAGTTGTATCTTCTGTTGACTGGGCGTGATGCTTCTGGCTCTTTAAATGGAGTGATGAGAGATCTGGATCCAGGATAAGCTGTGTCTCCTAGTAGATAGAATCCTCTAGGGGGAAAGATGCCGGCCATTACAATTGGACTGCTCCGATAGACCCGTGCATCATGGACACTGCCAGGGTAGCCCGAGAACACATCGATGAACATACCCTGGTGGTCACAAACAGCTTGAGTTTGGATGGTGTGTTGGCATTTCCTGTTCACATATGGTGTCTTATCTGCTGTGGGAGGGATTATACGCACATGAGTGCCATCAATGGCACCCAGAGCATGTCCAATGGCAGGAGTACCAGCAAGGTTGGAGAAGCCTTGAGTGATGTCATCATATGTTTCTTGCTTAGGGAAGTGGATGAATTTGTTTAGGTTACTCGTGATGTTATGCAATTGTTTGTGAACAACTCTGAAGACAGTTGTCGTTGGTACACCACAACTTCTTGCCACAACACGATAAGCACACCCACAGGCTAGCCAAAACAGAAAAAGAAGAACTTCAATTTCTGTTTGCCAACCATGCACTTTGTCATCACGAACAATGTTCGAGAGCTTGGCAAAGGCTCTTCGAGAAAGTCTAAAGTCCCTTCTCAAATCTAGTGATCCTTCTTGCACTGCTCGGAAAAGGAATGGGCTACGCAGCTTGCAGTATGGACCTCTTTCAATACCAGCCTATAAAAAAGAATAAATAACAAACCAAATTATTTGAATCTATTTTTTCTTCTGTCTGATTTCTGTATTATCATCAAATAAACACAAAAGAAACTGACTCTAATTTTAAGTAAATTTTTCTTTGTTCACTTCGTTTCATGTACTTTTCTTACTTTGGTAAGAAACAAAAACAGAAATGTTCACAGATTTACATATAACTTACAGGGTGTGGTGATGGTAGAAACATACTGTTAACATTTTTTCTGCCTGAAATGGTGTATTGTATTTATCCAGAAAGAGTAAAAACAATGACCAAAAACAATTTTGATCTTGAAAATTAAGATCAAAAATTACGGTGAAAAGACTTAAGAAATACTGTAGGCGTTTTTCACTGTTTTCTCAAAAAGTGGGCACCGTATGGGACTGGACATTTCACAGATGACTGTTACTGTATCTACCTTGATATTTTTGCCCATGAATCTGCATTTCTTTCACCAAATGCAAAGTATGGTATTACCTTTAAAAGGAGCATGGATTTGCAAAGATGTGCGTTTTGACTGAATTTGGTACTTAAACAGAAGTGAAGGTCTTAAAATTCCTTACAGATGTTGTTTTATGTACCTGTTTATGCTTTGTTCATCTGGATAGCAGAAATACGGCCGAAATAATCTTACTTCAAGCAAATATTCATGGTTCCTGTAAACCCTAAAATGAACATAGCCTATAGGCCTATTTCGGCAATATTTCAGTGGAAAATAAAACAGTTTCTTTCCCCCAAAAATACTGAAAATAATATGGGTTCCGTAAAAGACACGAACGCCATAATGATAATAATTGAACAAGGAAAGACATGGACAAAATAAGAAAATGTTTAACAAATTAAGGAGAAGTTTTTCAGAAGATGTTCATGGCATTGGCCTATGCACGAAGCGTGTACAGCCAGGACCTAGGCCTGCGCCTACGTATTTAACTAAAATTAATTCCCGATCCGAACACAAAATTATTAATACTTACCCCCTTTGTACTGCTTTCATGACACGCCAACTGCAAAAGGTTTCGTTTACGTTTCCTCGTTGCAGCGATGGTTCGGTTGGTTATTGAAATTAAACAAATTAAGGCATTTAAAAGAGTGAAAATTTCACCGTCATCCATAGGGCCTACTTGCATCAAAACAAAATCAGCTGATTGACCAAAACAAACGAGTGCGTGACGTGCACGCTCGGACCCCGTCGTTTTAAGCCGAAGCAACCCGAAGCCGCTCGAAGTCTAATTGTTCCAAACGTGGAGCCGGGCAAGCACGGCGACTTCGAACTGAAGCCGCGTGGAGCCGGAGCCTCGTGGAGCCGGAGCCGGAGCCTGAAGCCGGAGCCGAGATTTGGAAAAGGGCCCTAGTAATCAAGTCCACCTGTCACAGTGGTCCGCCTAGGATGAATGCTGCCCTCTCTCGGTCTACACTGCCCTCTGTCTGACCCACCTAACTGGTTCCTCTCAAAAATGCTCATTGCCTCACGCGTAAAAGGTAATCGCCGGGTACCACGAAGGCTCGCCAATATTTACCATACACTAATCATTGCAGACTATTTTACTCATCAAGTACAATGCATAATGGTTTCCTATGGGTCATGCGAAATTTTGGGCAGTGAATCACACCGATTTGATCGGAATTCCTAAGCGGAAGTGGGTGGTTAGTCACCCCAAAAGCTGGCCCACTTTCCTACCTGAGTACACATTGGCTTGTTGTCTGCTTTAACTCGTTGATGGATTGTTAACAAGACCGTGAAAATCTGAAAAACATTGAGGCAGTTACAGAGTAAAGTGACTTGCGTTCAATACGGCGTTGTGTGCGCAAGAGGCAATGCCAATGCCCTTGCCAATTATTGGTCTCGTCTTGACAAGGTTTTTCGTTTCTACTGGTTAGTTTTTGAGTGTGAAATATCCTATTTTGTGTTCGTCATCATGGCGGCTATGCGGAGTTTAGATGACATCGACCTGTCCAGTCTGAGGGTAAGACAAATTTGTTTACAGTTTGTGAAATTGAATGACCATGATGACAGTTCAAGCTCACTGCAGATTTCATTTTTATTTTAGGGCTTAAAAAAAAATTCTAGCCTACTTCTTTAATTGCCCAAATTGTCTAACCGCACAGAACTGATATTAACGGCATTCAGTAAAAAAAATTTTCTCTACAAATAACAAGGAAAGACTTCACTTTAATAATTGTATTTCTATTGTTAATTGTGAAACTACAGTTCTTCCGCCTGTTCAGTAGTTATAGCTTTATAATAAGGTAATCAAAGACTTTTGATGTCTTGAATGTTTTGGTAATCCTGGGTTTTAGGGGCCTAAATTACAATGTATTTACATACAAAAGGGGTCGTTAACTTCAGCCAACTCATCACAGCATATCACACCGTCATAGGGTAATTTAGGCCCCTAAACCCAGGATTACCAATGTTTTTTTGTTATTTCAATATTGCAGTGCACTCATAATTTTGTGAAGCAGTGTTTGTCTTTATTAGGATACATAATTGGAAAGCAGTATTTTTTCCTATTCAAAACCATAATTTGCAGGCGATTGTAAACATTGGAACCCTCCTGTGTTTTTATTACACACTGGAACGACCGTAAATACATTCGATTGCGCATGCTGTGTATGATAAAAACACAAACATGATAGGAGGGTCCCAGACTTTATAATCTCCAATTTGGAAAGATTGTTATCGGCAGATATTTAGAGAAAAATCTTTCCAAATCTTGGCCTGACCTAAGTCCGGGCTTCAGTGAATGTGAAACTGACTGAAAACGAAAATGTCAGTAGGCCTATGTTTGCCTGTAGGATGTGTACTGTAGGCTAGATAAACAATGAAACAATGCCTTGCCATATGGCATAGTCTAATGGTGCTTTGTTATTGCTTGTCAATCATTGGACAATAATGGAGAGTACATGTCTACTTGTTCATTGTTCTGTTTGCTATATATGTTCAAGATCTATAGATTAGGTATCTGCCAGAGTTGAGAATTCAAGATCATTATAATCTTTGCATTATAAAACATTAAGCATGAGCAATATAATATGTGTTTTGATTAAAAAATAAATTCTTTATGATTCTATCCTATCTATCCATACTCAAGCCTGGAAATTAATGGAGTCCACGAAGGCCATGGCTTTCGTTGCCCTGGTTCTTGGCCTTGGTTCCCCTTCAAATGTTTCCATAGACATAATGATTTTCCGATGGAAGAGCCCCTTGTAATTGAAAATTGGCCTTGCCCTCACCAAACCTTATTTCCAGCCCTACCGGTATGGATCTAGTATAGAATCATAAAAGATGTTTTTTTTTTTCTTTTAGGCCCTAGCTAGTTTTTAGCTCAAAATTTCAGCTTTTTTTGTTCACCTGCTCTGTACAAAAGTATAGGAACTGAAAGCTTTTTCCGTGGTGTTTTCAGATTTTTGTGTGTGTGGCCACTCACATCCCTGTAAATATTAGCATATTTGTGGGAAAAGGGTGGGGTTTTGACGAAAATTATGGGGTAAAACGGTAATGAAAATGCACAACACTTCACAGTCGAAATGGCTAGCCTTTAATTGCTGCTTTTTAAGGTGGCCTAAACTAGACCTCACCGAAATACATAAAATGCTGGGAGTTAGGAGGGCCTTGTTCGATCAAAGCAAGATCCTTCTCATTGGCTTAAAGGCTGTCCGCACTGGACTTTTTTTGGGCAAAGTAACCGAGACGCTGGGTACTTTACCCATTTTAAGTCCAGTGCGGACGTCTCAGGAAGTCTACCTCTCAGTTACTTTGCCCGAGCCGCGCGGGTATTTCTACCGGCCAACTTCTGCCCGGGTAGAATACCCGAGACACTTTACCCGAGACGAAAAGTCCAGTGCGGACAGTTTGAGTCGGGTATCCGCATAGGGCTTGTATTGTCAGCTCGGTAATTCTTCCGTGCGTGCACGGTTAAGTTGCCCGAGTCAAAAGTCCAAGTGCGGACACCGGTAATATTTGCCCATTTTTCATTTACCCATCGGCTCGGTTAAATCCCTGGAAAAAAAGTCCAGTGCGGACAGGGCTTTAAAAGGAAGATGCTGCTAGCCCGAGTGCTAGGATAAAAATGTCAGGCCCCCTAATTCTGAGCATTTAAATTAAAAAAATACTAATACTGCTTATAATGTAGTCTTGAAGCACTTTGTAGGTGAGATTATAGGTGTCCTTTATACATTAATTGCTGTATAAAATTTAATTTTCACTTCTTTTTTTTTAAATCTAGGATCCGGCGGGCATCTTTGATTTGATGGAGGTGGTCGGCAATGGAACATACGGACAGGTTTATAAGGTATGTACAATTACATAAAATGCACTAGAGAAAAAAAAGGTTGTGTACTTGTAAATAACATACAGCTTTTTTTTAACCATATAACTCTAAGACTAGAGCTGTTTACCACACAATCCAACAGGGTGGCTGGATCATAAACCACACATTACCACGCAAACCACAAAAAAGGATGTGATTTCATAAACCTGTGCAGTTGGAAATAGTGCTTCTAAAGCAGCTTCATAGATGCTCAGCAGAGAACCAGTCATAAAATGCATAAAATATAGCAAATTTTAGTTGGTAACATGCCTGTGCTAAGGAAATTTGTCTGCGCTTGCATGACTTACAGTACATACATACTGTACATGTACACCCATGTATACTACACAGTAACGTACATGTACTGTATTTCTGTGAAATTTTCCCCAGCTATACAGTACGTGGGCCTATTATGTACAGGTCTTTTGTTTTTACCGGGACTATATGTAATTTATGCATGACAACATGTGTACATGGCTCATTCTATAAATATTGGGGCCAATTGGTAAATTAAATGTAGTCTCACATTTGAAAGAAAAATTGCGTCTTTAGTATGAAATGTAGGTAATTATGAACGATAAATTTATGAAACATGTTATTGGACACTGATGTTAAATTGTTTGGCATTCCACTTTTTATAACAATTATGAAAATTAATATCCAATGTAGGAGGAAAGTCTAGCCTTAGTTCCATATGTATATTTCATCTCAGATAATGTTGATAATCTGACATGCATACATGTACACATATGTCACACTTTGGACCCTTAATTTAGGCCTATAGAATGAGCCACATAATATAATTTTGTTTTCTAGGTCACTGAAAAATATGACCATACGGTGGGCAGTAGGAACACTGGATTTCCCATGCTCATTTCCTTCCTTAGCACCTAGCCTCCTGTTCTCAGCTAGCCTTCAAAACATGCCCTGGTGTTTGGGCAGTGCCCTTATTATACAAACTTGGCATATCTGTCTGTCAATAGAATGGTACTTAGTTCAGGGGACCCTCGGGTATGGCCCTGGTTAGGTTGCAGGAAGTGGAAATTCAAGGCAGTCCATGCCCTGTAAGCCATACACGTATTTTATAGTCAATTGAAGGCGCCCTGTTTTGCAGGTTAAAGTATGGGTTTGTCGTACGTCTGAAAGCCATCATGGAATACCAGGAAGTCGTTTGAACTCTCCCTCTTTAAAATTAATTTTTGGGTTCTTTTATAATAACAGTGCATGCTTAGATTGGCAATACATTAACATTTATTTTGGCTGGCTAGTCAGTTGTACAGTCCTACACTATACATGTACTGTACTGTGTATGTTCAACTAGTCTGCTTTAATAAATCTCTAAGATCTACTGAGAATTTTAACAAATTGTTTGTATGTGTTTGTGATGTGGGAAAAGTGATATTTAATTATTCTACTGGTAGTTTTAATCCCTTAATTAAAAGCATTTTTTGTTTGTTTTGTATTGTTTTGTCATATATTTACATATTATTTTGATAATGATTTGTACATGAAATATGTTTTTCATGATGCACTTTTTAATACCAAAATGTACAGTCAATGTTATGAACTATCCGACCAAACCAAACATTGTACATGACTTCAGAGGCCATTTTTTTCTAAGTAGGCCTGTGTACATGAGCCTACATTTTGCCTGTTTATGATCATGAAAGCAGTTGTTTCAGGCTAGTATTTTGACCAAAAAACAGATAATTTTCAGCCATTAAACAATAGTTTTCATCTCTTAAAAAGTACAGTATTGTTAAAATAAAGTATTGTGCTGTTTAGAGAAAAAGTGCGCCTGTATGTATTTTTGATACACTGCATCGTGCAGGTCTACATGTACCTGTATTCAAATGGCTTTTGTCTCGTGAAATGGAGAAAATTTATACATACAGAACGAACAATGCAGTTGGTACAAGGAATATTTACACAATCATACATGTGTAGCTGATCACAATAAGGATTTGGCATTGTCAGGGTGAACTCACTGTTTGTGTGAGGTCAAAATGGTGTGCAGTACACACAATACTCTGATTTGTAACATGCACAGAATTGTAAAATATACTCTACAATACAGATCCACAATAGAGAATGGATAGTGTTTGGCTATGAGCGCAATGTCATACTAGGATAATTTCAAAACAGTTTTTGAATAGTGAAAACCCTTTATCAGGCCTCATGCCTAATGAAAGTTAGTAGTCCCCACAACTGAAATGCTGCTACCAGCAACACGACATCACATGACTTATTTTCAGCCTTTTGAACTCATGCGATGAACAACCCTTTCCTTTCTGTTGAAAAAAAGCTCATCAAGCTCACTTCATTTGTAGAAAACTAGAAATTTGTGTATAAACCTGCGTTCACATACACCAAAAAAGTGTGATTATTTGCATCGCGATTCAAATTGTGACACAAATAATCATGCTTCTTTGTTTTTTTGTGTGTGGACAAAAATTAGCACTTTTTGAATCGCACTGACCGACGTCTTTGCCTGCGTCTTTGTGCAAATAGTCGCGATTATTGGCTGTGAACGGTGCGCCAAAAAAACCCCGTTTTTTATATCCCATCATGCAAGGCGCGTGCTAGGTCAACATTTGCAGCTAGCTACGATCGATCGTGACTAGGGCATCCGCAGTTTGATTAAGGAATCGTACCTGTGCGATTTTGGTCGTGAATTTTTCTGCGTATGTTGGACATGCCACAAAATAATTGCGATTTGAATCGTGACGCAAATAATCGCGTTTTGATGTGCGTGAACACGCCTTATGTATCTGTTTTGAACTGTAAGCACAATGCCGTGTCTCTGGCATTTTACATGCTGAAACAGTGATGTAATTTGAGTACTGTAAAGCATACTGCACTTGAACATCTCCATGTACATGTAGGAGGCTTGATGTAATGAGAAATGTATTGATTTACAATGCATTGCCAGTGGCGTACAGCCAAGACACTCAGTCATGTTAATGTATGCACTATGCCTGAATCATGTACAATTTTCTTAAAGGTAGTAGGCCCTATCATACTTTGGTAAAGTTGATAGAACAGCTACAGACTGTTCATAATTTGATTTATCATTAGAATAAAAATCCTGTGAATTTTTCAGCTCAATTGATCATTGGAAACAGTAGAAAACAGCAAAAAAACATTGCAATTGTTACTTTAAATTGTAAGGTAATTGTAATTGTGAGATATTGATCTGGGAGATTAAAACTGTTTTTGGTCTTTTTTGTTTTACTCATTTCTGGATAAATACCCCCGGTACAGCATTTCAGGTGGAAATATTTTAACGGTACTATGTACATGTACTGTACACGTAAGTACCAAGGGTCGATTTCACGAAGCCCTGCGATCGATCGTAACTCGTCCTATCCCACGTAAGGCTGCAATGCATCAAAAGTCCTACGATTGATACATGTAGTAAGTTACAAAGAATGTGGTGAAATGACTGAAATCCACCCCTGGTTCATTTTTATACCCTGTAAGTGATATAAGTGAATATAAGTAATTGAATATATGTTTTGGTTTCCTGCCAAATGATAGTGTGCCTTTAAAAATTAATACATTTGACAGTGCATGCACTGCATACACGTACAATGTAACATTGTACATTGCGGGTTACAAAAGTTCACCATTTTCAAATTCATCTGACATATGTGGGCTGGATACAGTGTCGGCCTTTCTGGCAGTATCATAATCCCAACCCGGAAGTCGGGAGACCAGAACCCCAGGATAAAATTACAGGCCTTTCCCCCCCACGATCGGAAATGTTAGTAATTTCTGGCATATAATGTTGCTTTGTGATATTGTGGAATAACTCTAGCAGGCGGTTAACGGTTGTTGGAATCTATTGAATTACAGGCCAGACGTTGAACGGTTGTGTTCTTTTAAACTGTATTTATAGCTTTTTATTCAGGATATCAGTTAATGCAGTCCTAATTTGTGAAAGTTTACAGAAAAGTTCAAAGTTTCTAACCAGGGGTAGCTTTCATGAAACTCATCATAACTTACATACATGTACACATAGGACTTACATGTATATGATGCATTGCAGCCCTACTGTTTACAGCGCAAATTTCTGCTGTTAACTTGCGGACTTAGCTGCGAAGTTAGCAGCGAAGTTGACAGTGAAGTTAGTCAGCTAGAATTGCTTTCCAACGGCCACAAATTTTCACTGCGAAGTTAGCAGCAAAGTTAGCAGCTTGCGTGAACATACACGTACTGTATTCATTTACTATCTCAGTCGTCCTTAGTGAAGTTCAAGCCTAGGGCATGAAGGCAATGACCAGGAGTACCGTAGCAATTGTCTCTATTGCCTCAGTACATATGCAAATGAAGTGCATGTACTACACAATTAAAATTCCATTAGACTTTCAAGTGCTATGCACTGTCACAGTGTACATGCACATGTGCAGTACACATGTACATGCATTGTGAACGTAAACAAGTACATGTAATGAAGTGAAACATCGCCCTTTATATTCAGTTTAATAGCGCTGCGCACTTGTGCTAAAAATAGCACCGAACCTCAGACAAACATTGCAACGTGGCCACGCAAACATGTGGTGAGTGGGGGTATGGGTGTGCGTGCATGTGACGTCATACATGTAAGTGCGGAACGCTATTGGATGTAAATGTAAATGTGCATACGTTTACATGTACAAAGAAATACTAAGAAATGAGTGTATGGGTAGTTACAATGTAAAAGCTGAATCACACTTTCAATTGTATAGTTTTATGTACATGTGTACACACAGTCATGTAGGCCTATACCATTGTTCAAATTGTTCTGAAACACAGTGGGAAGCACTGCACACATAATACATGCACTGTAAACATGAACAATGAGATTACTGTGCTACTAGCATGACTAGTGCATACATTTGATATGACAGCTTCCACAAAGATACGTACACTGTAAATGACATGCCATATGGAAGATTGGATGAAGAATATAATTATGAGCCTTTAGAAACATTATGTGCAGTACATGTAGGCCCCCTATGTACATTTATTCACTCACTGCTTGTACATGTACATGTACATGTACATGTGGTGTATACAGGTATAATCATGGAGGGTTCCTTCATGGTATACAGTAACATGGAGTTTTGTTTTGTTAAAGCATACATGTACCATCAAGATTGTTTATTTAGGTTTTGGTTTTCCCCAAAGAAATCTTCAGAAAAGATATTGTCCAAATCCTTGACTGAAAATGTGTTGAAAGACAAAATCGGAGCATGTGATCGGATTTTGACCAATGAAATTCCTCAATCTAATAGTAATACCATGGTATACATGTAGAGTAAGTTTACATTTTTGTACACTACACATGCAAGAATTTTCTTGTTAAATATACATGTACCATGGCATTAGATTGAGGAATTAAAAATGTTACATGTAAGTTCTGTAAAGCGAAGGCAGGAGATTTTTGTGCCACATGACAAACTTTTAAAGTCAATTTCCTTTTTGTTCCATTCAAATCTTCAGGGTCGCCATGTCAAGACAGGTCAACTGGCTGCCATCAAGGTCATGGATGTCACCGAGGTGGGTCAACATCATTTTCATACATTTGCATAAATTTACATAATTTTTCCATCGTGCATCTTTTAAAAACTGCATGTATACGAGTTACTCACATACGAGTTTAATACTCACATACGAGTTACTCACAAGTTACTCACCAGTTCTTCTCAGAACCATACCTCTTCCTATAAGAGTACTTTACATGGTGTGTCCGCAAACCTTCTTCGGGGCTACCGTCTTTACGAAACGAGGCATGAGGCTTGAGGCTAGGCTTGGGATTTATTTTGCTGTAATTTTGTGTCCTAAATGAAATGAAGGGCTCGAGATACATGTACATACATTATGGCGAAGCTGGAGCCTTTCTTCGGCTTCGTCATGTGACACAATCTCTTGACTTTTGGACTTGTGGGCCTCAAATGTCTGTAGCGAAATAAGTCCGAAGCCTAGCCTGTAGCCTCAAGCCTGGTTTCGTAAAGGCCATCAGTGCTACATGTACACAATGTACTTTGAAAGCTAAACATTGAACTTGCTATTTTTTGTGCATGATGTGACTGAGTGTTTTCTTCAACAGGAAGAAGTGCGCATTTTCCCACGGGTTACAGCTGTATGGTTTTGATCCCATTGCTCTCGATTGTCAGTTGTTTCCAAACCATGGGAATATCCGGCACAGCCCAAATTTTGTTATGTGCAGAACTGTAAAATAATCTCCATTTAGTGGAGATTCGATTTGATTATGACCATAGTCAGTCACAGTGTTGAAATAGACCTGTTGGCTGTTGCACCCTTTTTTATTCAAGGTCAAAAGCAACTTAAAAATAGGCAGGAAAACTTGTTTACAAACAATCAAGCTTGATTTGTTGCTTAACTTTGTCAATGGATTTGGGTTTTCGTTTAAAGATTTCCATTTCGTGGCCAGGGGTCCATTTCATCAAACTCATCGTAACTTACTATCAATCGTATGACTTTTGATGCATTGCTGCCCTACATGCACATAGGATAGGTACATGTACAATCAATTTTAGGGCTTAGTGAAATTGACCCCTGGCTATTAAAAATACATCCCATCACAATGCACTGCCTGTTTTATATTCGATGGAAACAAAAATTGACCATTTTTGGTTTTAGATGGTTGGGCTGGCATTACAGTGTACATGTATACAATGACCCAACTGACCTTGGGGACCTGTGATTTGTTAGTGATGGATGAGGGGATCCTTGGTCCCACCCCCAGTCAAAACATGGCTGGGTCAGGCAGGGTCAACTAGGGTCAGGGGAGGTACAGGTACATGTACATGTACATGGCTACTGGCCTTCCGATTCTCACATGTACGTGCATAGAAAATTTAGGTACACTCATGCTTAACACTACATACTTTTTTATAGACAATTCGCTGTAACACGACTTTCCACAATGTACTGTACACATGTACAATGTACGTAAGTTTTGTATTTAAGTTGTACATGATATCATGTAATGCATAGCAATGCAGGAGGTTTCTGGTTTCCATCCACCGTGGTAGTACATATTATACATACATGTACATGTATACCAGGTACATTTGTGTGTGTATACTGTTCGTACATCCATCCATGTACAGGGTGTACATGTAAATGTAGGTCTACATGTATGTGGGTACAAATTACCTGTATGCAGGTGCACTACATACCATTCCATCTACTGTATGGGCTACAGGATGTACTGTAGGTACACTGGACTGTAATTTATGTGGCATATCTTCAGGACACTGGGGCCCAAGTTTCTCGGAAATTGCAATATCTGCACGGTCTGTCGCTCGGCACATAAATCTACATATTGTAGGGATGGAATGTGTCAGTTATCCTAGCATTCTGCGGAATATTCTGCAGTAAATTGGCGGTGCTCTGATCGATGACAGCCTAGATTCTGCTGCATTTCTTTTGTGCACCAGTTGGAATCAATTTCAATTAAGATTTTAGGGTTTGAATTGGGTATGAAGGACACACACGTAATACAATGTACTGTATGCTTATATTATGCACATTATACGCATGTAGGGGCCTACATGTAATGTATACATGTAGACATGTAGACCTACTTTACATCCCTACACCGTACACGCCTATAAATATTAAGGTACATGTACAGTACTTATGTGTCGCAAAGAGAAATATTTTACATAGGGATGTTTGCTAGAAATTTCAACCCAGGAAAGTGATTCTGGTTCTAATGTGAGCGAATTCAATTCTGCTTTGTTGGAGAGTGTTCATTTGGAGAACATGTCTCCACAAGGATTACAAATTTCAGTATATAGCAGGCCTTCTGTATAATCCTTTGATTCGAAGATGACCAAGTGAAGATATACACAAGACAAATTCGTGCAGTTGCAAACTTGCAATCTCAACCATAAAATATGGCATACTTGGGGAGTTGCTTTACCGGTAGTTGCAACGGTTATAGAGCACAGTTTTGTTTTTGTACAAATTCCACGCTCAAACTCAGCTGCCATTGTCCTAGTGCGTGCAGTATTTCGTGCACACGATGCACTGGCCTGTATTGTACAATGTAAAATGCTATGGTATTGTAATGTATGACATACTGTACATAAGTATTTCAGTTTGGCAATAATAACAAGTTCCCAGGCAGCAGACAAAGGACCCCTTTTATCCCTCTTTGCAATGGGGATTCACATGTGTTCAACCGTTATCTCTCACTTCACCTTAAAATCCTTGAACTGTCCCTGATATTAAATGCTCCATCAAGCTCCATATGGGCCGTCTGTCTCTATTCCATAACTAATACGCAAACCATGGAGAAATGTATTAAAGGTATAATACATGATTGATAAAGGTCACAGACTCGCACTTTGTCTGATCCAGCATGTACATGAAATAACAAGTCTGTGAACATTTGAGCTCAATCGGACATCTGAGTCAGGAGAAAATAACGAAAACCCAACTCAATTTGTCGGATATAAAACATAAAGAATGGTTTTCAATATCAATACCCCGAGATCACAACTGTTTTCGGTATTTGTTTTACTTTCTGGATAAATATAATGTAGCATTTCAGGCAGAAACATTTGAACAGTATGTTTCTACCAACACCATCTTCATACCCTGAAAGTTATACAGTACGTAAATCTGTGAACATTTCTGTCTGGGTATGTTACTGTACTGTACCTTTAAATTTTATAATTTTTTTGGAGCTAATAGGAACTGCCAACCATAAAGTCACACATCAATGATGGATCTCTCAAGCCCTGACACAATAAAAAAAAACTCCTCAGGATGAACAAGGAGTTCTTATGTGTCTAGAAACCAGACTTGCATTGAATACATGTGTCCAGGCCATTACCTATCCAGGCTGTGTAATTTGATTCCAGGAGATGGATCTATATTCCATATGTTGGGCAAGTACATAATCTTGTTTTCAGTGGGGCAAAAAAAAAACTCACCAAAAATTGTCTGGCTCTTTATTTTTCAGAGTGTGAAATTATTGAATTTGGGGAAAAGAAGAAAACTAGACATGTGTATGTGTATTGAAAACAGAACATTTATCTATCTAGGCTTTTCCAAATATACTTGGAGTTAGGAGAGTCTGACGTTTCGATCCTAGCAGGATCTTTATCGAAGGCTTAATGACAAGAGGACAAGGAGATTACAATTTCCTTATATGGAGCACTCTGCTGGGTCATTAAATATTTTCCTTGGAAATGTGTCATTTTCTTGGAATTGTAGACTTAAAAAATGTAAAAAGTGCTGGTACAGTGTGTCAGGAAAACCGAATGAATAAATTGCTAAGTGTACATATATGTACACTACTGTGCAAGGTAAAAACAGAATGAATTTTAATGAATTTAACATGAATTTTGCTTATTTGCAAATGGTGCAAACAACGAACAAATTTATCAGAGAAAAAGAAAGATAGGCCTAGATGTATGAACATGGAAAAAAAGTACCGGTAATCTTTTAGCCAACTTGTGTAGTGACCAAGAAATCATGGTTAAGCCTAGATAATTTTCGATGCTCACACAGACTTGGGGCTATGTACACCGGTATGTACCCTTTAGGAATGAAACAATTGGCTCACGTGACCAGGGTTTATTGACCAATAGAATGTCTCAATTTGAAATGGCAATATTCAGTATAATTAACGTCCACCATTCACTCTCAGTGCAAACAGAATTGAACTTCTTACACTACACGATATACAAGAGGCATTTGTAAATTGAATTGGACCACGCGAATTGGATTTTATTCAATTGAATATCAAATTGAATTGAATTGGAAGAAATTGAATTGAATCGAATTATTAAATAAGATACTGTACGGCGATCGGTTGATATCCTGAAGTAGAGGTGACCTTGTCGCTCAACCAAAGTCGCTAGTTGCTTTTAATTTATTTTTTCGTTACCTTATTCCCAAGCATATCAGTCGGGACTAGGTGCATCAAAATGACCAGCCAGGCCATGTTGTATTGTGCTGGTCCTATAAACGGCCCTAAGTGGTCCCTCCAGCTTAAAGGTAATATCATACTTTGGTTTTTGTCAAAGAAATACAGATTCGTGGGCAAAAAATACCAAGACGGATTACAGTAACAGTCATCTGTGAAAATTTCAGACCCATATGGTGGCCACTTTTTTGGAAAACAGTGAAAAACGGCCACAGTATTTTTTAAGTCTTTTCTCTTTTATTTTTGATGTTTTAAAAGATCAAAAAGATTTTTGGTCGTTGTTTGACTAATTTCTGGATAAATACACCATTTCAGGCGGAAAAATTTTAGCGGTAGGTTTCTACCACCACCATCTTCATACCCTGTAGGCGTGTAACCTTAAGTTATACGTAAATCTGTGAACATGTCTGTTTTGGTTTCTTACCAAAGTATGATACTACGTTTAAAGGTACAGTCAGTACAGGATTGGTAACAGACCAAAACAGAAATGTTCACAGATTTATGTATAACTTTCAGGATTTGAAGATGGTGGTGCCGTGGTGATAGAAACATACCCTTCAAATATTTCCGCCTGAAATGGTGTATTTATCCAGAAATTCATAGTAAAACAAAGACAGAAAACAGTTTTGAACAGTAAGATCAACACCATTCTTTCTGTTTTATTTGAAAAATTTAATTTATGTTCGCTATTTTCCTGTGAAAAGGGCTCCCCGCTTGAAACGTCACATTCAGATGTTCGGAAAAAAAAGTCGCACGTTGCCCAATTAACTTACACGTAAACGTGAATATTTGTCCGAACATCCAGGTAACTATAGCTGTCCATATAAAGGGCGTATTCTATAAATAGCTCGAGCGCTGAGCCCTATTGAGCTCAAATGTTCACAGGTTTATTATTTCTTGTACATGTTTGATCAGATAAAGTGTGAGTGCTGTTAGTGTTCTGTGTTCTTCACTAATCACGTATTATACCTTTATACAGTACACCCATTGGCAGTCCTTTACTTATTTGCTGTACAGTTATGACTCACACACAAAGCATAACAACTTGACTGGTAATCCATATCATGATAATAATACTGGGTCATTAGGGTGTATAGAGCAATGCCACTATCTACTGTGTGCCGAGGAGATGGATGGTTTAGGGGGAGTGGGAGACAACATCTGGCATCATCAGGCATTTTATTAGGGTCAGTGATGGGGTCAGGAAAGGTACAAGAGTGACGGAAATGTGTTCTGGATTTATAAACATTAAAGGTCTCCTTAAAAAAACTTTCCATTTTTTGTTCAGTGAAGAAATTATCAAAGTACACCTAGGGCCTATGCACTGTACACGTACATTCTTGTGTATCGTGTACAATGCAAAATTATGTTTATGCAAAATTGGGTGAAAATGAACAAAATTTGGTGGAAACGAACAAAATTGGGTGAAAATGAAAACAATTGGGTGAAAATGAACCAAATTGGGTGAAAATGAAAAGAATTGGTGAAAAGGAAAAAATTGGGTGAAAATGAACTAAATTGGGTGAAATTTAACAAAATTGGGTGAAACTAAAATAATGGGGAACAATTGAATGAATGACTTTGTAATGTACAACTTTGGTTTGTTTCTGAACTGAAAAAAATGCAATCTATAAAATATTTAAATGGTGAAGAATAAGAGCATTTAAAAAAAATAAATTTCAGGTAATTTTTTGGGCTGATGTGCAGTTTGCAGCAGTTTAAGTTAATTTCCTAATAATACAGTGCATGAACATACAGTATGTAGATCAAGTATTAAAAACAATCAAAATCAGTGAGTGGGACTCAAAAGCACAAACAAATATATCCAAACATGTATGAGAACAAAACCTATAAACAGAAGTATGCAGTGTACATGTACATGTATGTACATATGTAGGCCTCTGACAGAGTCTGCCAAATTGAAATGAAGTACTTTTACCCATAAGGCAATGTAGCCAGCCCCACACTAATCAAGATGCCGATAGGTACGGACACTTCATTGCTTAAAACTCCATGCTACACACGTACATTGTACAACAAGGACTCCATGTACGTACAAATGGTGCCCCACCTTAATTAAATGGCCCGTAATATTTGCATTGGGCACGGTGCTGTCCAAATCAGCAAAATTGCTAGATCCAAAAGACATTCAGAGACCGGTCCCAGGACACTTCTTCTCATCACAAAATTATGCGCATAATTATACACTATCTGTAGTTGAGAAGCATTATAATGATATTCATCAGGGAATTTAGTGGGAAGAACTAGGAGGAGGGGACCGTTAAAGCAGATTAAGAAAAAAACTGGAATCAGCAGCTTAATCATGATTTATGACAGCATTCTTGGTTTATATCGGGGCACAGAGGGATGGATCCTAGTTGGGCGCTTCTGGTGTTTGTAGAACAAAGCGCCCCGAGTCATGTATGATTCACTGCCGGTGAAAGTTGACGGTAGATTTGACAAGATTAGGACCGTTGGTCTGCATTTGAGACAAAAATATTAAGATGTCGGACCCCACGCCACCTCCCCACCCCCTCCCCCTAACCAGCACACCATAGGGAAATAATGTTCAGCGTCTTTTGTGTGCTATGCACCATAATGTTCATGAATGTTTACACAGACACATACGGTATGTGTATGAATGGTATGTACATTGTATTTTGCCTGTATACATGTACATGTAGGTGTACAATGTACTGTATACTGTACACAATGTACATTATAGTGTGTTGATTTTCTTATTGGTATAACAGAACCATGAATATTCTGAGGTTCATCAATGTTTTTTCAGTAATCACTATACAAACATTATGAAATACATGCATACGTATACTGTGCAATAAGTTGGTATTGTATGTGTATACTTTTGATATTAAAGGTAAAATACAGAATTGGTAAAGCTCAAAGAACAGCACTCACCTTTTGTCTGATCCAGCATGTACATGAAATAATAAACCTGTGAAAATTTGAGCTCAATCGGACATCCGAGTCACAGGAATATAGCGAAAACCCTGACTCAATTGTTCTTATTATAAAACATAAAGAATGGTTTGATCATACCCAGAGATCAAAACTGTTTGTTTTTACTAATTTCTGGATAAATACAGCATTTCAGGTGGAAATATTTTAACGGTATGTTTCTACCAGCACCATCGTCATATCCTGAAAGTTATAAATCTGTGAACATTTCGTTTGGGTATGTTTCATGTGTACCAATCCTGTACTGTACATTTAAACAGAAAGATCAATAGCTGTGTGATTAATTGTCATAGAAGTAATGAAACTGCATAGCAAACTGCTCATCTATCACCTTAGCGATCCTCGCTTGATGTTTCTCAAATGTCGCTGAGAAATATCCTGCCAAAATCAAAATGTCAGGCCGCTATATCCCGGAGAATTTGAATTAATTGCTCGCAGATAATTACACGCAATTTCCAGGAAGTATTTCTTACTTGTTAATTTAGTGAACCCGCAAACTGCGCAACCATTCATTGGCTGTTTTAACAATTAAATGGTTTCAGAACAATGGAAGGATTTTGCCATTTGGTTTGTGTACACTAATTGGTTACAATTGGGCTATTGTTATGCGTGATAGGACTCAGGGGCCAATTTCACGAAGCACTTTCAGTAATCTTTTAATTTGAATCAATACTAATTGCCAAGCAAAGTGTGATGTCACAATGCAAATCACTATGGTGATACTGACAACTCATCCTGGGATTAATTCGTGAAATCGATTGTAGGACCACTAATGACCAAGATTGACTTTAATTCCAAGTAAGCAAGCAGCTTGTACATGTATAATGTGTTCTGCTCAATTCATTTTCATCAAGCAATGGCCAGGGGCCAATTTCACGGCCCTGCTTAGCACCAAAAATGTGCTAACCATGAAATTTCTGTCCTAATGAAAACCGGATTAACAACTAAATTTCCATACTGTATGTGTTGTGTATCACTTGTGATTGTTCTTTGGCTGTGGAATTTCTAATGGTGGTTTGTTTCATTGAGCAATACATTTTGTGCTAAGCATTTTTTGGTGCTTAACAGCTCCATGAAATTGGCCTGTACTTTAATTGTGGCAGTTAGCTTTAAGGGTAGGATCATATTTTGGTAACATACTGAAGCAAAAATCTTTACAGATTTCTAATGGTGGTGTTTGTTTTTATATTGAGCAACACATTTTTGTGCTAAGCAATTTTTTTTCTTGCTTAACAGGTCCATACAAATGGCCCCAGTTTATGTGACACAGGCAATGACAATATGTCTTGTTCCCAGACACACAGTATGCTAGTTTGCACACATACCATTTGTGGCTCCGATTGTGCCAGACTGAGCATTAAAATATTGCATGATCAGCTGTGCGTACCGTCTGTGTCTGTTTCGGCGTAACTCGGCGTGCGACCGAAATCGAAGCCGTTGAAGGTGACACACATGCGTATACAAACACACGCACAGCATGCATGTGATAATCTGTGTGTGCACTCAGTGCGTTATGCGCGAATGCGATCTTCTGTCTGTAATCGGTCGAGAGAGAAAGGAGGGGGGGGGGGGGGATGGGGAAGGGGGGTTGGTGGTTCAGCTAAGTGGAAATTCACACCCTTGGCCAATTCATTGAATTGGAAGAACCAGGAATATTATTACTTAGGATGATACATGTATAGGCCTACATGTTTGTGTGATGTTGCACTGTGTGATAGTTAAAGGTAGTATCATACTTTGGTAAGAAACAAAAACAGAAATGTTTACAGATTTAAGTACCGGTATAACTTACAGGGTATGAAGATGGTTGTGGTAGAAACATACCGTTAAAATATTTCTGCCTGAAATGCTGTATTTATCCAGAAATGAGTAATTTAACAACAACCTAAAATCTTTTTGACCTTTTAAAAGATCAAAGATAAAAGAGAAAAGACTTAAGAAATTATACTGAGGCTGTTTTTCACTGTTTTCTCAAAAAGTGGGCACCGTATGGGACTGAAATTTTCACAGATGACTGATAGTGTTACTGTATCTGTCTTGGTACTGTTGCCCATGAAATTGTATTTCTTTGATAAAAACCAAAGTATGATATTACCTTTAAGTCGGCTTGCACCTGTTCTATGCCATTTGGAACTGGATAGCTCACGGCCACAGATGCTTGCTATAAAGCCGAGCGGTGACCTCATCATCATTCGTAGATTCCCGGCGGGGAACCCTTGAAATGTTTCACGGTTCATGTATCATCCTCCTGCTCTGCCATGGAGATGCGTGTATGAAATGCATTGTACTTTGTTGTACTTGTACATGTACGTGTATGCGAAAGGCTGTATGTCAGTGCTGTTGCATGTGTGTTACAGCATTTCGAAGAGCCTTTGTTTTGTTTCCCAGAAAAATTGACAGGTGTAATGGCCTGTCTATCTACATTATATGCACAATTAGGAAACTTTTTGTTTGACTCACAACATATTTACATATTTTACATATTTTACTATCATACTTTGGTAGCATACTGAAACAGATACCTATTACAGATTTACCTATAACTTATGGTACAGGCTACAGGTTATAAAGATGGTGATGGTCATAAGAATATATCGTTATTTTTTTGCCTGAAATGCTGTATTTATCCAGAAAAGAGTAAGACAATATGTATGATCTTCAGAAGATCAAAAATAATGGTGGAGAGATTAAAAATTACTGTGGCCGTTAGCACTGTTTTCTTGACAAGTGGCCACCGTATGGGGCTGACTTTTTTCACAGAGGACTGTTACTGTATCTTCCTTGATATTTTTGCCCATGAATGTTTTTTTTTTTTTGGGGGGGGGGAATTGGTTTTACTCTTTTCTGGATAAATACAGCATTTCAGGCATACAATTTTAAGGATATGTGTCTACCATCACCATCTTTATAACCTGTGAGTTATCTGGTAAATCAGTGCATATTTCTGTTTCTGTATGCTACCAAAATATGATACTACCTTTAAGAATTTGCCTGTGGAGACATATTCAACCTATTGTGTTGGTCTCCACAAGGCACCAATGCATCCATGATGACATATATGTAAATTTGATGCTAGAAAGCTTTGCAGACAGTTTCCCCCACTTTTCAAGAAAAAGGCTTTGGGGTTTTTTGGCCAGACTCCAAGAAAATATATTTGGGCTGGCCTTTTCCCCTTCCCACCGGATATCTAGGAGTTGAATCTGGGGTCATTCTTTGAAGACTTCTCTGAAGTGGTCATGTATGTGTGTGTAATGTACTGTAGTCATATGAATGTGCTTGTTACTAACTGCTGAAATATTTTTTTGATCTTATAGGGCTAGTTTGTTTCAAGTTGCATATTTGCCATATCAGCGTCTTGGGGCTTTTCTAAAAGCTTGGCTTCGGCTCTGTCTCTGGCTCCAGCTCCGGCTCTGGCTCCATTTCCTGCATCCATTCTGAAATAACTGGTATCAAAATAGAGGCTTTTGGCTACGGTTCTGAAGTAGATTCTCTGGTTTGAAAAGGATAAACAGAGCTTCAGCATATGGATTTATGACAGAGATGAAACTGGAGCCTGAGCCGGAGCCGGTGCCGAGCTTTGAGAAAGGCCCTTGATATCTTCAGGCCATGAAGCATGGAAGTGATTGCTGGCTACCCAGTACATTGCATATCAAGGGAAACCTTGGGTACACATTCATGTACCTAAAGATCAAAAACTTGTCGGCTTGAACCGGGGCGGATCCGGGTTGGTTTCAACAAGGATCGAAAAAGAGATAGTGTAAAAAGCCCTATGATATTTTGAGCCTATGATGTTTTGAGCCAGTCCACTGCCTCTTTGATTTAGATAAATTAACCTTTATTTGGAACAAAATATAGGAGAAGATAATATGCAAGATCTTTTTTCCATCCCCTAATTTGCCGGCAGCAAAATGAGGTGTACTTAATATATATTTTTTGACCAAATTGCCACTGGCGACCAGGTGATATAGACAGCACAGTGATGCATCGGGGAAGGGAACCGGGGAATCTGTCCCCAAAGTCTGAAACACGAAACCGTTTGTAAATTATTTTGCCGTCCTCCCTTCCTCCCGCCAATATTCTATTTTTGTTGGTTTTCAGGCTATCGTAATTCCATCCTTTGCCTGTTGACTGCTGTGCTCCGCAGTGCATGAAAAAAAATAATTCCCTGGCCACCATTTTGAAGTACATGTACTCGCTCACGAATGACATGCGCATCGAAATCAGATTCCGTGCAAGGGGCATGTGTACGCATTTGATGAGCTGTTTTTTTTTTTACGTTTGGCTGGTATGTACATGTACATGTACCATACGTGTGCCAGGCCTGCTAGTCCACCATTGGCAGACTCAGTAATAACGTAATTTACGGTGTTGATCATCGTACCAGACACGGCCAATTAATTGAAGGCTGGTTGTGGACTTGATAAATTGCAGTAGCCCACTTGACTGTTGTGTAGTTTAAAGGGAACTGTCCATTACCGGTACATTATACATGTAGGTAGTATCATACTTTGATCATACCGAAACAAAAATCTTCACAGACTCTTACCTATATCTTACAGGGTATCAAGAAGATGATGGTAAATGGCAAAGATACCTTTAAAATTTCACTACCTGAAATGCTGTATTTATCCAGAAAAGAGTAAAACCAATAGGGCTCTGCGCTCGTGATGTCACATTCAGATGTTTGAACAATCAAGTCGCAATGTTGCCCAATGAACTTACATGTAAACGTTGTGATATTTGTCTGAATATCTGGGTAACTATAGCTGTCGATATAAAGGGTGTATTCTATAAATAGTTCGAGCGCAGAGCCCTTTTACCGAAAATAATTTTGATCTTCGGAAGATAACAAATAACGGTGAAAATATTTTAAAGATACTGATTGCTGTTTTTCACTGTTTTCTAACTTTAAAAAATGGGCATTTGTGTGGGACTGGGAATTTCACAGATGACTGTTACTGTATCTTTTTCTTGATATCTTTGCCTATGAATCTGCATTTCTTTGACAAAAACCAAAGTGATGATATAGGCCTGCCTTTAATTAAAGGGAACTGGCATTTACATTAAGCCGTCCTTTTTGCTACGAAATTACGCATCTTAGAAAAAGAAAATGTCGGATCCAGATGAATCGGGTAGCCATTTTTATTGACATCAGTGTACATGCAGCTGTTTTTCATTTGTCTAATCTAGAATTGATTTACAATTATTGGCGAAATTCGGCACATTTCTGAGGAAACTCTACCGGCCCTGTAATATATCTTACTAGGTTCATGTTGCACATACTGCGATACTGCCGTTTAGTAAAAGCATATATCCCTCTGTTTAAGTGCAGTTTGCCTGCGGGAAGAAACATAGCTAAAACTTAAAGAGTTTTGGGTTTCTTATCGACTCTTGTGTATACAGTGCATGGAGGTGCATCAATGATTCTGTATTTTATTCAGGAAGGAAATAAATTTTTAAAGTACATGTACAAATGACATGCCTTGCACTAATGTTTTTTCCTGGCTTGCCATCCGGGCCAGCTTACTGCAGATTTTACTAGCCAGTTTAGATTTGTACTAGCCCGTACATATGTTGATTCATACCTTAACATGTACATGTACATGTACATGTACATGTAGGTTCTTAAATTTTTTTTAACTAGCCCACCGGGCAACCAAGGAAGTAAGTCTAGCTAGCCCAGAGTGGTTTTTGCCAGACATTGTACACCGGGCTAGTACTATTTCGAGCCCAGCTTGACAGGTCATTTTGTCATGTTTGGACACTTTACAAAATGTGATAACATTCTGCACTACACGGGTACTAAATCATATCATGATTGCAATGTTTTCCAACATGTATTGTTCATTGTACCATTGTCATCTCTCAAAATGAAAGCATCCTATTTCTTATTTATGAAATAAGGATGCGTCTTGAACAATGTTCATAACATGGTGTGTATCAAGCCTGGAAATTAATGGAGGCCATGGAGGCCATGGCCTTCGTTGCCCTGGTTCTTGGCCTTGGTGCCCCTTCAAAATGTTTCCATAGACATTATGATTTTCCAATGGAAGTGCCCCTTGCAATGGAAAAGTGGCCTTGCCCCTTTCAGAACCAAATTCCAGGCCTGGTGTATGTTGTACTATCTTGAGTATTTGTGTTCAACTGACATACTGTAAGATGGGATGGACTTTGTGAAATGGACACCAGTAATTTGGGTCTTGCTGAGTAAATGATCTTAACGTTTCATGTGACAAGTTTTTAATCAATATTTTGTATCATTTTTCTTCCTCTTTGATGTTCCTTTTTTCTGCAGGAAGAAGAAGAAGAAATTAAACTGGAGATAAACGTCCTTAAAAAGGTAACAAATTGGATAATAGGAACTTAGATAATTTATTAATATAATCATTAGTTCTAAGCATGTTATATCTGAAGGAAATCTCACCACACTTCACATTATTGTGCATTGTTATTTGGCTGTATTAATAATTGTTTAAAGTCTCTCAACTCCCTGGGGAATATACTTTTTTTAAATGCATATTGGCTGTTCAAACACACGGCCATATCTACTCTTCACTGCTTCTCATTTACAGAGAATCAGTAAGTGACAAAACGTGACAATACGTGACAGTAAGCAACAATATGTGATAGCATGTGACAATAAGTGACAATACATGACAATAAGTGACAACACATGACAATAAGTGACAATGGTGACAATAAGTGATGATAAGTGATAACAATTGACAGTAAGTGACAATACATGTACGTGACACTAAGTGACTGTAAGTTGCCTTTTTTGCCAAGCACGTTATGTTAAAAAAGAGGAGCCTGATATTCTTCCGAAATTGTGCTTTGTATATTTCACATGATTGTATGTAGTTTTGAGTAAAATGTACACATGACATGCATTTTTCAGTCTGACGTCTGCTGTCTTGATATATGCCTGCACTGTACAATATTGACAATGTAAAAAATGGTCTTGACCTGAATGAGCTGTCAACCAGAACGCATGATATACTGTACACACAGTGTACCATCAGCAATATGATAGCTGAATACAACCCTTCACTACATTATCTGGGTTAATAACGATAAAGCTCCAATAATGGGCTGGGATGGAAATGTTTTGATCATCATTCCGTTCTAATGGATGTTTCCTTTCATCCCTTGTCCCCTAACCTTGAGGCCCCCCCAGCCATATATATATATAAAAACTACATGACGCACCCGTGCACAAACTAATGGGAGCTATATCCGTCATGCAGGACGCGGTCATTTCATGTAGGACAAGCGCTTATTTAGAACGATCGCGCAAACCGCGCGGTACGCGGTTCCGGCCGTTACGCGGTACGCAGTTATGCACCAGAAACAATGATGGACCATAGATATTATAAAAAAAAAACTAGATGACGCACCCGTGTATAAACGAATGGGGGTTGCACTACGCTCACGCGCTTATAACAAGCCGCGCCGTTACGCATTACGCGGTACGCGATGCACCAAGAAACATGATGGAACGCCGAAGCTATATTCGGTGGCTTAGATTGTTTGTCGGCAATTCCATCATTCAGTTTATCATTCTGTCATTCTGTTCGAAAATTCCATCATTCAATTTGGCAAAATGAGTGATGGAATTACCGAAGCAAACAATCTAAAAAGATAGCTACGGCATTCCATAAAAACGGATTCGAACTAGTCCTATCGTAAATGGCGCCTAAAGACGCGGCCAAGAGCAGCCAATGCGACATCTAGTTTTTTTTATATATCTATGCCCCCAGCCCTCTACCTCATCACCCCTGGAAAGCTTTTACTGTCGGCGCAGTGAGCTGAATGTCAAGATGAAGTGGACTTTAAAATGAACTCAAAATTGCCATTATGTTTATGTTCATCTCAACTGATGTTCATTATGTAGAATGACATGCCAGCTAATGTACATGTATGCTAGTATTTTGCATCTTTGTGGCTTTTAAAATATGAAATAAAAAACTAGAAAAACACTAGTACAATGTGCAATGTTTATTTTAATGATTGAGAAAATAAATTCATTTTATTCACGTGTACATGAACATGTACTTTGTTTACATATAGATAATTAAATATTTTGTAGAAATCTGTTGTAAATTAAAATAATTATGCTACATACTGTATGTATGGAATAATTTTTACAGCATCTTGGGAAAATGGCACCCAGGACAAGCACTATTAAAATTGCGCCCTTAATTCCAACTTCTGATGCCAATGAAACAAAAATCTGACAATTTGAAATTGGAATCTTTCTTTCTTTGTTCATTTTTGTTTGTTGTGCCCCCAATACGAGGTAACCCCCACAGAATTACATGTACATTGTATATAAATATGTTTAAATAGTGCACAAACATGAAAGTACGACCCAGCTAGAGGACCCCCCCCCCCAGGTCTGAAGACCACTCTAAGCCACTGAACCATGCAGCACAGCTGCTTTCCATAGACTTGTGTGTAAGCCATAGCCATTCGTTCACAGCCTCGAGTTTCATCTTGCATTTTTCTATAAAAGGAAGTGTTTCTTGGAAATGCTAAAACAAAATAAAATAATACACAAATTTTTGTAATATGAGCATTGCCTTTGGCTAGACATGTTTGATGTTGGAACATCAACGAATGTAAAATATTTCGTCAGTTTCCTATTTTGGTTTTCCTATTTCTGGTAACCGTGGAAACAGTTATCAACACAGGATGTGGCCTCCCCAGGCCGAAGATATTTCCCTGTTTTGTTGTGGAAATTGAAAACGATTTGATAAATGCAAGCGCTTGAACATATGTGCAGTTTCCTGTTAGTTATACATGTAAAAGGGCTTTTCACACTATCCAAAATCTCTGGGTTGGAACCGGATCGAACCCTGAGATTTTTTCAACCCTTTTCACATTTTAAAATTTTCAGCCCTGAGCCAACCTGGGTAGGATGACCTAGCCGGATCAAAATCAACCCTGGTAGGGAGCAGGGTTGAATATCTCAACAGGTCTGGTTCCAAACTGCATTTTGCGCCGTAATCTGTGGTGTATGAGCCGGTTCACCATAAACGTAGTGTGAATCTTGCATCTCTTCGATCCGGTTCAAAAACTTTCCGGGCTGAATTGGGGCGAATCCGGGTTGATTTCAACACGGGTCGAAAAGGAGATCGTGTGAAAAGGCCTAAAATGTACAGTGTACGTGTTGTGGTGTAACTGTGACACCCCCTGCAAAGATTTCTCGTACGTAATACTGGCAGTGTGTTAAAATATCGTGGGAATTATGAAAATAGAGTTGGTTGTGGAAAGAGCCCATGTATGTACGGACGTGTACATTGTACATGAATGTGATACACATAGATACAGTGAATGATTTGTCAGGGTAAACTGTGTGACAGTTTACATGTTGCATGTACATCAGTAAAGACATAAATTCTTCAAATAAGACTAAGTGTATCGTCCAATGACGTCACTTCCACAATGGGAAAGACTCTCCTATCAGTAGTACCAGTGTTGAATGATGCATGACACGCATCTGCTGTGCTACATGTGTAGGGATCTGCATTAGTTCCTGCCCCTAGTGTAAATAGTTTTGCTGCCCCCCTATTAATTTTTGATCTTAACTGTTTCATGCCAAGTTACCTGTAACCCAACTCAGAGCAGACATGTAATAGCAGTTGTGCAACATCATGGAGACCACACAGGGAACTGGTGAGTTGGCAGGGCTTGTTAACCTCAAGTCATTCTTATCTGTGACTTGCTGTTTACAAGACCTACAATTTTGTGACTGCCAACTCAAAAGTTCTTTTGTGTCCTTTATTTCAGGTATGTTGATTTTCATTGATTTTATTGACAATGTAATGTAGGATTCATATACTTCATTTAGGCCTGATTCAAGTATAGTTCTCTCTCATTGGAAGTTCACAGGTTTTTAAGTGAAACTTTGGTGAGATCTTTGGTCAAACTGTTTTCTTATGAATTGTTGTACATGTAGTTAAGATTTTAGAAAGTCCTAGGAAGCGCTATTTTCATCTTGGATTTTCTCTTTGTTTTGATGACAATTTGGTTTGTTGATTTGAGTTTATGGAAGTTCATATAGTGTGGCATTGTTCAGTTTAAGATTTTGTGTTAAAGTACTTTTCCTATCATCTGTATTTTGCCTAGGAAAAGTCAGGATTTTTGTAGGTTTGAGAATATGTTGTCTAGTGTATGTATAAATCCACACAGTCCACCCTCGTGGTCTGGGACCCCTTGCTGAGACATGAGTCCAGAGTACCCCTAGCCTGTGTGGCACCAGAACATCTGTTAGAGTAATTAACTCCAAGCCCTGGGGCTAGGTCCAGTAGTGAGGATAGCCTGGTTTTTCCCACTGATTACACCTGGAGTAGACTGTTGCCTTGGTTCATGTTATTAGAGGCAAGTGCCAGGGTAGGAAACATTGGAAAGTTCTGGACCTGGGTCCATTTGTTTATGTTGGCCTAAGAGAGCCAAAGAAAGTGGATTTTGTCTTTAAGTTTTTCTTTATTTCGTTTATCTTATGTTTTACTTTGTTTTACTTTGTTGAGTATTAAGAGTGTTCTTTTGCCTTGTTAGTCATTATTTCTCAAGTTAAGGACTTACATTGAAATAATGGAGCATTGCTAAGTGGTTTTATTGAACCAGCTAGGTCTTTTGGATAGATTCAGGAGTTAGTGGTAGTTGTTTAGTAATTCCTGTAATATTGTGTTTTTGTATTCTTTCTTATCTGTGACTTGCTGTTTACAAGACCTACAATTTTGTGACTGCCAACTCAAAAGTTCTTTTGTGTCCTTTATTTCAGTTGGAAATTATTACACCACTGGCCTGACCCAATACAAAAGGTCAGCAGGTGTAACATTTGGCGATCCTGCCAGGACGGGTTTGTGTAGTCTACTCATCAAAATGATGTAGTTACACGGCCCTGCCTGCCCACCAAGAATGGCGTCTGAGCTGGAGGTGATCCATCAGAAGGTGACTGCTGGCCTGTACGGTCTCTCTTCAAAACATCTATGTGAGATTGCGGATGACCTCGGGGTGGAAGACATCACACCGGAATCATCCCGGTTACGGATGGTAAAACTGATTCATCGTCACTTGAATCGTGATGAGGTCGACGATCTACCCGATGGTGGCCTATCGATGCTGAAGGCAGTGCTAGAGGGCATCGAAAAGTCACTCATGTCAGATGCTGCCTCAAGCCATCTCGATGACCCTACACCATCAAATGATGAAGAGCCAGCCCCCTCCACTCCATCCAGCCAGACTCCTCCCAGCCAGACCTCCGATCAAGTCCCGGCCATGCAGACGGCATCCCAAGTGACCCTGCGAAGGGAATTCAAGATTGCAGGACAGATCGGGGAGCCGGGCCAGGGAGACAAACTCTCCTTCTCCAGCCTGGTTCACCAGATCCAGAGTGGGCTGGACAAGAAATATCCGGAGAAGGAGATTGTGTCAGCTGTGATTCGCAGTATAGTTCCTGGGGCGAAACTACGCAGTTACCTGGAAGGGAAAGCAGACCTGACCCTTCCGACTCTGAGACGGATCCTGCGAGCACACTTCCGAGAGAAAGATGCTACAGAGTTATTCAACCAGCTGTCCCGCTTGGTGCAGGAGCAGAAGGAGTCCGCACAAGGCTTTCTCATTCGTGCATTGGAGCTACGTCAGAGAGTGTTGTTCGCATCTCAAGAAGCAGAATCATCCTTTACATATGATGCCAGTCTGGTACAGGGTGTGTTCCTTCATTCTGTCCAGACGGGTCTTCGTGACAGTGGTGTCAAGACAGAGATGCGTCCGCACTTCAACAACAAAACCATCTCAGATGAGGATCTGTTTGAATATCTGAATACTGCAGCAACAAATGAGGAGGAGAGCCGGTTAAAGCTACAGGGACGCAAGGGCAGTTCTCAGCATGAGGCTCATGCAAATGTCATCCAGCCTGAAACCAAAGCAGAGCTTCCCAAGAAAGGAAACTCCCTGATGCAGGAAGTCCAGTCTACTTCTGCTGACATCCTCACCCTGAAGGCCCAGGTCGCAGAGATACGAGATGCCTTGCTCAAGGGACAAAGCCAGGCAAGCCAGGCTCGACCAACTAACCAGCGACCTCGTGGATGTAAAACCTGCCGAGACAATGGTCAGGGAGAGACCTGTCATCACTGCTTCAGGTGCGGGTCGGAGGAGCACTACGCTCGGGGATGTCGGCTGAACCGAAGAGGACCACGGAGTGATGGGCCGGGAAACGGCCAAGGGCTACCCCCGAGGGACAGGGTGTAGCTGCAGACAACCAAGATTCAAGGTCCCAGAACAGTAACGAAGGGAGACAGCGTCCGGTTTCTATGGCTACGGGACAGGTGTGTCATTTGACCCCCAAACAACATAAGGAAGTTGCTCGACTTGTTGGAGGCAAATGCCTAGTTGAGTGTTACCTCCAAGGAGTACACACCGAGGCCCTGTGGGACACCGGAGCGCAGGTATCCATTGTCCCCCTTTCATGGATGAAGAAAAATCTTCCAGGTATGCGGTTACATGCAGTTGAAGAGCTGATGGAGGCAGGCGAGAAGTTTCAGTTGACGGCAGCTAATGGAACTACTATACCATTCAAGGGATGGGTAGAATTGAGGTTCCAATTAAGGGAAACTGAAGCTCAACAAGGGATGACAGTTCCTCTCCTGGTCAGCTTAGACGAAATTGCACAACCCATCATTGGCTACAATGTAATTGAATTGCTGATGAAAGACAAAGGATCCTCTCCATCCATGCGGTCAGCATTTCCGGGACTGAGACCCAACCAGTTCGATGCACTTGTTGGTTTTATCCACCACAACAACCCAGATGACTTCTGTGAGGTGAAAGTAGGCAGAAAAGACATACTCGTACCAGCAGGGAAAGCCGTGATTATCACAGGTCGAGCTCACCCAGGACCAGTGACGAAGGAGATGACTGTGATGTTCGAACCAGACGTACAACCATGCTGGTCTGATGATCTCCAGATGGATGAGTCAGTCGTCAATGTTCCTAAGGGATCATGTTGCAAGATTAACATCCTGGTGTCGAACAACGGATGCAGAGATCACACAATCAAGCGAAGAACAGTGCTGGGACGACTCCAACTGATACAGTCCATCGTCCCTGGTGATCTGAAGCCATCGGTCATGGGCGTGGAGTATAAAGTCACAGACGAAACCCAACCCACAACAAGTTCGACCCAGACTTGGGACCCCCAAATAGATCTCCTTCACCTCACTGAAGAACAGCAACAAAAAGCGAGACAGATGTTGCGGGAGGAATGTCAAGCCTTTGGAAGGGACAAGAATGACACAGGTTGTGCCCCAGGTTTGAAAATGAAGATACGCCTTTCCGATGAGCAGCCTGTACAACGCACCTACTCCTCCATTCCCCGCCCCCTGTACAGAGAAGTCAAGGAGTACATCCAGGATCTACTCAGTAAAGGGTGGATCACCAAGTCCCAGAGTCCTTATTCATCTCCGGTCGTCTGCGTCCGGAAGAAAGACGGATCACTGCGATTGTGTATCGACTACCGGGACCTTAATAAGAAGACGATTCCCGACAGACAGCCTATCCCTCGTGTTCGTGACGTCCTAGATAGCTTAGTGGGACAAGCATGGTTTTCCACTTTGGACCAGGGGAAAGCTTACCATCAGGGCTTTGTTGATGAGAACAG
The DNA here is from genome assembly GCA_963971285.1 of Astropecten irregularis. Taxonomy (NCBI): domain Eukaryota; kingdom Metazoa; phylum Echinodermata; class Asteroidea; order Paxillosida; family Astropectinidae; genus Astropecten; species Astropecten irregularis. The sequence continues at coordinate 13,258,406 of OZ020262.1, read as the reverse complement.
CAGACCTCTTACGGCATTCGTCACCCCTTGGGGGCTTCACGAGTGGGTACGCATACCCTTTGGCTTGATGAATGCCCCGGCTACTTTTCAGCGTTATATGGAGAGCTGTCTTGAAGGACTGAACAACGAAGTATGCGTTGTTTACTTAGACGATATCTTGATATTTGGACGCACATTTGAAGAGCACTTAAGCAACATGAAGCTGGTGTTGGAGCGCCTGAAACAGCATGGTGTCAAGATGAAAGCAGCCAAGTGCAGTCTATTCCAAAAAGAAGTGCGCTATCTTGGTAGACTTGTGTCCACTCAAGGACACCGGGCTGATCCTGCTGACACAGCAGCTCTGCAGGCCATCAAAACGAAGACACCTACCTGTGTTGGCGAAGTTCGAAAGGTGTTAGGACTGTTGGGCTACTACAGGCAGTATCTGAAGGATTTCTCCAGCAGAGCCAAACCACTGTACGATCTACTCTCAGTACCTAAAGAGACCGAAGAACAACAGTCTGAGCGCAAAATATCAAAGAAGAAGTCGACCAAACTGAAGAAATCTGGACAACTCCCTTCCCGACAACCTGTAACCTGGACCGAACATCATCAAAGCATCCTCAATGCCCTCATAGACAGCCTCATGAAACCACCAGTGATGGCCTACCCAGACTTCAAAGAGTCTTTCTTCATTACCACGGATGCGTCACAAGATGGTCTTGGAGCGGTACTGTACCAAAAACAGGAAGGGAAGACTAGAGTTATCGCGTTTGGGTCTAGGACTCTCACTCCTGCCGAAAGGAACTACCATCTCCACTCCGGCAAGCTTGAGTTCCTAGCTCTCAAGTGGGCCATTACTGATAAATTCCGTGACTACCTATTCTATGCCCCTTCCTTTGTAGTCTACACAGACAATAACCCCTTGACCTACGTTCTCTCTACTGCACGGTTGAATGCGACAGGACACCGATGGGTTGCAGAGTTAGCGGATTTCAATTTCACCATTAGATATCGCCCTGGAAGATGTAATGCTGATGCCGACGTCCTCTCCCGCATGCCCTTAGACATCGAGAAGTACAAAGACCAGTGCACGGAGGAGGTAAGCCCGGAGGAAATCACTGCCACGGCACAAGGTATCACCGCCGGAGGGTCTGGATACTATCCTTGGGTCTCCGCAGTGTCGACATCAGTATCCTGTCCAGATGACAATGTAACATGCTCCCAGAATTTCACTAAGGAAGAGTTGAGAGCGGCACAACTGGCGGATGAGAGCATTGGCCGCGTCATCCAGTACATTCGACAGGGTCAGCGTCCCAAGAGGCAAGATCGGATGGATGAACACCCAAACACCATAGCCCTGCTGCGCGAATGGGATAAACTGGAGCTGGATGACCATGGGATTCTTCATCGAAGAACAGGTGGGGCCCTACAACTGGTGCTTCCCATGAAGTATCACCGCCTCATCTTCAAAGAGTTGCATGAAGAGATGGGCCACTTGGGTGCGGAACGTGTGGTCAATCTAGCTCGAGCAAGGTTCTATTGGCCCCACATGCAACGGGACATCGAACACTTTGTCACCAATGTCTGCCAGTGTCTGAAGCAGAGAAAGCCGAACCGCTTGACCCGAGAACCACTCCACAGCATCAGAACCACAGCTCCCTTCGAGATGGTTGCCATTGACTTTGTGCATCTGGAGAGGAGTGTTGGCGGTTATGAATACATCCTCGTGGTAATGGACCATTTTACCCGCTTTGCACAGGCGTATCCCACCACTAATAAATCTGGCAAGACGGCCGCTGACAAAATATTCAATGATTTTGTTCTCAGGTTTGGCTTCCCACATAAACTCCATCACGACCAGGGCCGAGAGTTTGAAAATCAACTATTCAAGAGATTACAGAGCTTGTGTGACATCACCCCATCCCGGACCACTCCCTACCACCCACAAGGTAACGGGCAGGTTGAGCGGTTCAACCGCACACTTTTGGGAATGTTGCGGACCCTACCGGAGAAGGACAAGTCACGGTGGAAAGACTCTGTCAACAAGGTCGTGCATGCCTACAATTGCACTCGATCTGATGCAACAGGGTTTTCCCCATTCTTTCTTCTTTATGGACGTCCACCACGCCTTCCCATTGACCTCGCCTTCGGCTTGCCCCAGAACACATCTAACACGACAGACCGACGCGAGTACAGCCAGCGATGGAGAGCACAGATGGAAGAGGCTTACAAGCTTGCCAGTCAAGCTGCAAACAAGTCATCAGCACGTGGAAAGCAGCAGTATGACCGCAAAGCCCATAGCTCTGTTCTCCACCCAGGTGACAGGGTGTTGATCAGAAATCTCAACGAGACAGGCGGACCTGGGAAGCTCAGGGCCTTCTGGGAAAAGAGAATTCACGTGGTGGTACGTCGCAAAGGCGAAGACTCCCCAGTTTATGAACTGCGACCAGAGAGTGGGGACGGACGGCGCAGGGTATTACACCGGAATCTTCTTCTACCCTGTGCTGACCTCCCTACGGAACCCCACTGTGACACAGAGATCTCCCGTAGACGACCCTTGCCCCCAAGAAGACCCCACACGCGGAGCAGGACGCCAACCATCACTGATTCTGACAGTGGAGAGGAGGGACTTGTTGTCCTTCCCTCTACATTACAGAGTGGACCAGTTGGCCTAAATCTTGATGCTGAGCCATTTGTCCCTGCACAAGTACCCGCACTGGAGCCCGTAGCCGTATCGGAGTCTGAAGCTGTACCCGTACCGGATCCAGTAGCTGCACCGGAGCCAGTAGCCGCACCGGAGCCAGTACCTGTACCCGTACCTGAGCCAGTAGCTGTACCCGTACCTGAGCCAGTAGCCCCACCGGAGCCAGTAGCTGTACCTGTACCGGAGCCAGTAGCTGCACCCGTACCTGAGCTAGTAGCTGTACCCGTACCTGAGCCAATAGCCACACCGGAGCCAGAAGCCACACCGGAGCCAGAAGCCACACCGGAGCCAGAAGCCACACCGGAGCCAGAAGCCACACCGGAGCCAGAAGCTGCACCGGGGCCAGAAGCTGCACCGGAGCCAGTAGCCGAAACCGGAGGTGAGCCCGTTTTGAGTGCTTCAGATCCAGTGGGTGAAGAGCCACCCTCCCACGCATCGCGAAACCGTAAACCTCCAGATCGCTTCACCTATGATGTGATGGGTGAGCCACGTGTCCAGAATGTCCACATACCTACAGTGATGCCACCTCATCCTCACATGTCATTCCACGGGCCATTGTTTAATGGACATGCAGGATGGACATGGATGCCACATCTTCAGCGCTTTGTATGGGTACCGCCCATGAATCTTCATCCTACAGCTGTTCCCATGTTCCCTCAAGGGCCACTGCCAGCGAGAGAACTCCAGTAGGGATGGTTTGGAGATGTATGCAGATGATGTGGACGGAACAAGGACAAATTGGTTACTGGGTCTTTGAATTTTGCTGGCCAGCACCTGAGGGATATGAGTGAGGTCATCCGTCGTCCAGAGTTTCTCATTCTGCCGCGTGACCCGAAGGCTTATCCATAGAGACCATGACGCCCGGTAACAGAGACACTTGTTCCAGTAGCTGGAAGTGTGAACTTTTGAGAACACATTGTTCGTGAAATTTCAGTCAGTTTGTTTTATGATCTTTTTGATCAGGCAGCTTAGGATTTCCAGAATTAGCTACTCTAGAATTCCTGGTACCATTATTCTTGTTGTGTTTGCGAAATACCTTTTGAATAGAAATTTTCTTGACTGAGTTACAAAATTTCCTTCCAACAAGTTCACTTAACGGCAATCGTTTTTTTTGTTTTTTTTGCTTGTTCAGAACTTCAGTGATGATTTCAAATGCAAGTTGATGTGTTGAGATAGAAATGTTTTTTTTTTTTTTTTTTGTACACTGAAATGTTTGGGACAACATTTGATTTTTTGGGGACGTATGTAGGGATCTGCATTAGTTCCTGCCCCTAGTGTAAATAGTTTTGCTGCCCCCCTATTAATTTTTGATCTTAACTGTTTCATGCCAAGTTACCTGTAACCCAACTCAGAGCAGACATGTAATAGCAGTTGTGCAACATCATGGAGACCACACAGGGAACTGGTGAGTTGGCAGGGCTTGTTAACCTCAAGTCATTCTTATCTGTGACTTGCTGTTTACAAGACCTACAATTTTGTGACTGCCAACTCAAAAGTTCTTTTGTGTCCTTTATTTCAGGTATGTTGATTTTCATTGATTTTATTGACAATGTAATGTAGGATTCATATACTTCATTTAGGCCTGATTCAAGTATAGTTCTCTCTCATTGGAAGTTCACAGGTTTTTAAGTGAAACTTTGGTGAGATCTTTGGTCAAACTGTTTTCTTATGAATTGTTGTACATGTAGTTAAGATTTTAGAAAGTCCTAGGAAGCGCTATTTTCATCTTGGATTTTCTCTTTGTTTTGATGACAATTTGGTTTGTTGATTTGAGTTTATGGAAGTTCATATAGTGTGGCATTGTTCAGTTTAAGATTTTGTGTTAAAGTACTTTTCCTATCATCTGTATTTTGCCTAGGAAAAGTCAGGATTTTTGTAGGTTTGAGAATATGTTGTCTAGTGTATGTATAAATCCACACAGTCCACCCTCGTGGTCTGGGACCCCTTGCTGAGACATGAGTCCAGAGTACCCCTAGCCTGTGTGGCACCAGAACATCTGTTAGAGTAATTAACTCCAAGCCCTGGGGCTAGGTCCAGTAGTGAGGATAGCCTGGTTTTTCCCACTGATTACACCTGGAGTAGACTGTTGCCTTGGTTCATGTTATTAGAGGCAAGTGCCAGGGTAGGAAACATTGGAAAGTTCTGGACCTGGGTCCATTTGTTTATGTTGGCCTAAGAGAGCCAAAGAAAGTGGATTTTGTCTTTAAGTTTTTCTTTATTTCGTTTATCTTATGTTTTACTTTGTTTTACTTTGTTGAGTATTAAGAGTGTTCTTTTGCCTTGTTAGTCATTATTTCTCAAGTTAAGGACTTACATTGAAATAATGGAGCATTGCTAAGTGGTTTTATTGAACCAGCTAGGTCTTTTGGATAGATTCAGGAGTTAGTGGTAGTTGTTTAGTAATTCCTGTAATATTGTGTTTTTGTATTCTTTCTTATCTGTGACTTGCTGTTTACAAGACCTACAATTTTGTGACTGCCAACTCAAAAGTTCTTTTGTGTCCTTTATTTCAGTTGGAAATTATTACACCACTGGCCTGACCCAATACAAAAGGTCAGCAGGTGTAACACATGTACATGTACATTATGTGTGAATGTTAATGTACATATTTGCGTCAATGTACCAGTGCATGATTTGTCCAGGCCTTGCGCTGACTTTTGTCTGGCTAGCCCATCATTGGGATAGCTTTCTTCTGAATTTTATGAGCCCCTTAAATAGATTTTTACTATTCCCTACATATTTTGGGGTCATTTAGGCCGACATAGTATGTATTTTATATGTACAGTGAAACATATTACCATATTGGGTATACATGTACATGTATTGCACACAATAATTGGGAGCCAAGGATGATGTTCGGTATCACCAAATGTTCGGTATAGCAGTGTTCGTTATAGTGGCGTTCTAAAGAAAACTAAGTCGGAGTTAACGTGGACGCAAAAATATGGTGGTAACTTAACTTGTTACATAATGCCAACACAAGTTATAAACTGAATACAAGCAATACATGTAAATCGCTGCAAACTGCTCATCAGCCAATATAACAACCTGAAACACATCAAATGCTTGGAGCTACAGTAGTAGGGCCTGACGTTCAATAGCGCTCCGCACTAATGACGTCACAAAATCCCCGGATGTCAGACAAACATTGACTCACACACGTAGTGTACATGTACATGCACGCGCACACGCACACGTTTGCATGGTTGCGACGTTTGTCTGAGATCCGGTATTATTTTTAGCGCAAGTGCAGAGCGCTATTGATCAGTCAAAGTATCAGTCGTAGATATGTTATGTTCAGAAATAAACATTTGGTTTGGGAGAAAACGGCACGCGAGGTCATTTACTGCCCATGCCCATTAACCTTTCACTATATAGCTTTTCCGGTACGGAAGGAGGAATGTGAACACGACAACGATGATCCCCCCTGTGGTTGCCAGATTGAATCCTTCTAGGTGGATTCAGTGTAAACGCGGTCTTCCATAACTTTGTTGACTTCATTTGCATAGAGCTTTGATCTTGTTAAATACTGTACAAATACAGCGCAATATACAGTACATCTCTTTATCATTATTATTATAATTTTCTTCAATTTGGTGTCTTTGACTATTAAATTCATGTTCAATGATTTCTTTGAAATGATTTTGATAGTAAGGTCTTCTTTCAACATTTGCAGTTTTCTTGATAGGTTTTTCATTTTTTTCTTCTTTCTATTTTCTCAACAGTATTCACATCACAGGAATATAGCCACGTACTATGGCGCATTCATAAAGAAGGGCATTCGTGGGACAGACGACCAGCTATGGGTAGGTATCGTGAGCACTGCGTCTATTTTTAGTCAAAGTTTCCTTTAATCGAAATCCTTCAATGGGTTTTGTGTGTGTTGGTGTGTTTGTGCTATTCCAACACCAGCTTAAGTTCATGCTATCCTTTAGATATTACAGCCTGCTATCAGTCGTGTTGGTAATTAATGTAAGGCTGCAGCAAGACATGATAGCTTATATTGCTGTTCTACTTGTTATTATTTTCTGAGATAAGTCTTTCATTGTGGACATTGGAAATTCACACATATTGAATCTGTGTCGTCTTTTTTGTGTGTGTGTTCCGTACATTCTCAGTTGGTCATGGAGTTCTGCGGAGCGGGATCTGTGACGGACCTCGTCAAGGCCACCAAGGGTAACGCCCTGAAAGAGGAGTGGATCGCCTACATATGCCGGGAAATCCTGAGGGTAAGTCTCAGGGTTTGTGGGTGGGGGGGGGGGGGATGGGTTTGGGGAGTGATGTAAAATTCCCAGCGTTTCCTAGGAGACGGGCCCCGCTATGCTATAAATTTGAAAATCATTTGCCCTTTATGGTTGGCCCCTTGTCTGTTATTGATGGTTATGTTTAGTAAACATGACTGGCCTAACACTAGCAGTGCCTAGACCTATGTAAGACATTTACATACGTACATGTACATGTCTGAAGTATACAATGTAGGTCGTGTATTAAGGATTATATAAATATACATGAAGACACTGTTTGGCTACATGTCTGTACGTGTTTATGTACAGAATGGGACACTCCTTCAATTGGATGTTTATAACCTCTTTGCTGTGCCATTATGCAGTTTTGATAGATTGAACGCTTGCATGTCTGACCCGTGACCTGCTAAATCATAATAAGGAATAACCTGGGGTTAAAAAGTTTTGCAGACTGTTTTAGAAAACTCATGATTTGCTTAAGCATAATGTGGAATAATCTGTGGTTACAAAGTGGTCGAGACCGCAAGATAGCCTACTCTGTCCCAAAAGTGAAGTATCATACGGCCGCCATTTTAGTAAGCAACAGAGCTATTTCTGATGTTATTAACATCAAAAACCTTTCACCCGAACAATTATTATTATTATTAAGGCCTATTACTATTATTCCGTCCCCCCCCCCCCAGAGGTAAAAAAAAAAGTGCACTGTACATGTACATGTATGTGTTCTGGGGCCAATTTCATAAAACTGTTAAGCACAATAATTTGCTAAGCATGACATTTCTGTCTTAATAAAAACAGGGTTAACAACCAAATGTTCACGAGTTGTGTATCACTTGTGATTGTTCTTTGGCTGTTGTTCGCTGACCATGAATATCAAATGGAATTTTCAATGGTGGTTTGTTTTATTGGGTGAGACATTTTTGTGCTAAGCAAATTTTTGTGCTTAACAGTTTTATGAAATTGGCCCCTGCTATGCATGGAAATGGCTATGTACATACTGTACTGTACATGTACACTATGTTAATGCACTGAACAAACATATGTTCAAGTCTCAAGTTGAACAGATAAATCTGTTATGCAGAACAAAAACCCTGGGAACTTGATGAAACCGAAGCACTGAGAATAAACCCATGAGTCAGAACAGAAGAAAGTAATCCTATCCAAACAACACAATGGACAAATTCTGAGACACGATACACATTGTGCATTATAATAAATATGTCCAGGGTACCTGCACTGTATATGTACATGTACTGGTAAAGGGTTTTGTTTTCAGTCATCAATGTTTAAGAAATATCCGTGTGGATTTGTGAACCTAACAGTAATTCGAGAACATGGTTTTGAATGGCGCCCTCTTTTGATTAAAACAAGAAGGAGCTGTGGTGTCAGTATATTATTTTGTGCACCGCCAATCATCTTTTATTGAAATCTGGGAAGCTGGAAAGCTAATCCTGAGCAAAAGACCGGTGGGGAAATCCGGGAGATGTTGTCCATGTTGAATATTCTTTCAACTCTGTGTTTCTTTCAGGAATAAATTGAGCACAATGCATCAAGCCGGAGTTGTACATGTATTGCATTTAGATCGATAAACACTACCGCAGTTTCTTTTTTTAATCAATAGAGGGCGCCATTCAAAACCGTGTACTTGGATTACTGTCCATAAGGAGTGATTTTGCACCGGCGTCATGTGAAATTGATCTTTTTTTGAGGTAGTAGGGTTCTGAGAGGATTTGGAGGGCTGGGTGGGTGGGCGGTGTGTCCTGCTTTTCACGAAGGAGAATCGCCATCTTCTGAAGATGATCAGAGCACACTGTCTGAAACGTTGATTTGTCAGGGTTCTTTTTTAGAGCTCCATAAACCTCAAGAAGGGATTAATTTCACATCGGATGTAAGCGCAAAACCTCTCGTTATTTGTGAACTTCATTCTGCATGATTTTCCTCAAAAACGGGAAATGGACTTAATAGAAAAGGGATTAGAAAAGGGTGTACATGTACATGTTCATAATATGTTGTATCAGCCTGAGAATCATTCTGAAAAAACCATGGCCATCATAAAAATGCTTTCCAAGAATATTTTTACCATCACAATTTTTTTGTGGATTTCTGGTCTACAAGTTCCATAAGGAAAGAAATTAAATGAAAAAAAAGGGCCAATTTGACTGACAGGAATACAAAGCCATGTAATAGGATTTAAGGCTCAATACAGTCATAGATATAAATGTACAATTTACCGTGAAAAACTCTTCAGGGAAAAGAATTTGATTCTTGAATGAACCGGAGGTTTGAAACCTCCACCTTCCGGCCAGAATTTCTGTGGTTTTTCTGCCAGGAAACCGTTAAAGGACTGTCAGATTATAATAGTCTGTGTACCTGAGATGGAATTTATTTCAGAAAGCACTATGATTAAAATCTTGAAGTTGAGTTGTTGGTATCACTGTATCATCATAGTGATTTGTATCTACAGCAGTTAGGATTAATACACACTTAAAGGTTTACTGTAATCAAATTTGGGAAAGGGATATAACTGCTTTAAAAATTGCTTAATACATAATTAATGACTAAATATAGATTTATATTTGTGCTTTTAAAATTTTGACCAAAAAGTTAAGAAATCGGTACATGTACATGTATGCCCCGCCCCTCAAAAATGTCCCCCTTGGAACCGATCCACGCAACAATAGCTTGTGACATCACCTACAGAACTAGTATAGGCTCGCATGCGCACCACAGTATAAACTGCATGGTGTTCCGCATGTGACGGTAGCAAGGTTTTTCCTCACGAAAAATGGGGTGCTAAATTTTGGGTGTAAAATACCTCCCTTTTCTATATATACCTGTACAATATTTTTTTACACAAACAATGATAAACAGGTTGAGTTTTGTAACAATACAGATGTATTTAACTTCATATGAGTTTTGATTACAGTTAACCTTTAAGATCAGTCCGATGGCCTGTTTGTTTCAGGCACGTGATCAGTGATCCGGCGCACAAAAGCAAATCAACATCGATATGTTTAAATGGGATCCAGAGCAGCGGATCACCGATCACATGCCTGAAACAAACAGGCCTTTAGTGCTTCGTAAAATCGGTCCGGAAGGGGAACTGTCATACATGTAGCTGCCAACTCATATCTATTTTGGAGGAATCATTCCTCTTTTTTGGTAACAATTTATCACTTTTTACAAGCTCTTGACAACAGATTCCGATTTTTGGCTTGGAAATACACATGTATTCCTATGTAGTTTGCTCTATGATTCCTTTTTTTTAGCAGAAGTATTCCTAAGTTCCTTTAAGATACATAGGTTGTCAGCTATGGAATTGTATTCTTGGGAATGTCACATGCAAATTGATACTGCATATTGAAAAATTCAGTAGCTATTTGGTGAGTGGCATTTGTAGATCCAGAGAAAAGATACACGTCAGGAGCCATTAAAGTCAGTTTTTGATGGAGTGGGCTGGCGCAATTACCGGTAACTACTTGTGAAATGGCGTGAATTTGTTCGAAGGGCAACTGCATCACTTGCTTCCAGTTCTATGGGGGGAAGGGGAGATTTAAGCCCCACCTGGGGTGTTCATATTTGTGCAATCGTGGTGTGGCGGAAGGAAGGAACTAAATTTCAGGGACTTTGTAGCTTTTATTGTGTGGTTTTCTTTGTTTTCTTGTTTTCTGCCCGAAATGTCCCACGATTGCTCACTTTTTGTCTGGTCACACTGGTGAAATTGAAGGTAATAGGAAACACAACGCTCCGTCATTGTACGGCCATTGTCTTGCAAACCTTGTGGCTGGGTTTTACCGAGAAATCACTGTCGGGCGTGTGCTTGAGAAAAAGTGACTAGAGGCTTTCAGTATCGGCGTCTGTTGGGACAATTTTGCTTTTTGTTGCAGTATCATGTTGTTGTTCTTTTGGATCAGCCCTTCTTTGGGTGGTGTAACTTCCCGAAATGTGTCTGTTTGCTTGTGTTCATGTACCATAATTGCCAAGCCGCCCCCTCCCCTAACTCAAGGTCGTGGGTGCTTTCATACCTGTTTGGATAAAAATAAGGGTTTCTGTTCAGGGCCTAGTTTACTTTAAGGGACAATTCTGTTTTGTTGTTACTAATGCAAGTGGGACTATGTGAATGGGATATCAAGGTTAAACCACAGCAAAAAGTGCCTAAGTTACAGTTTGGGGTGAAATTTTGAGCCGTGAGAACTGTACAATGTACATGTAGGATGTTCATAGCATGTGGATCGGTTTGCGGAAACACCATGTACATGTAATTTTGTAAAAATACTGGTTTCCGCAAACCAATCCACATAACAATTGTCACCATGCAAAGCCTAAAATCTTTCTTTATGTACATGTACATGTAGGCCTACTGTGCATAGCGTAGATCAGTACTTACATGTACATGTATATGTTTACCTGTGTACTGTACATGTACACATCTACGCACATTGTGCACAAATTCCACAAAATACAAAAAAATACAAAATTACTCAGTACAAGCATAGCAAGTTGGTGTTGGTGCTGAATTTAAATGCACATTACATGTATAATGTACTATATACACTATACAGTACATTGTATGTCAGTCGCAGTTCATACAGTTCATATATACATGTACTTCCTGCAAATAGCGATGGGAAGCAAATTTTGGTGACGCAACAATCGTACATGCGGTTTCTATTGTGACTTTTGTGATGCAAGAATATTTTTCACATAGAGTACAGTATATTTTTGAACTGGGCTTTAAAGGTATGTACATGTACATGTACAGTACAGGATTGGTAACATACATGTACCCAAACAGAAATGTTCACAAATTCACGTATATTTTTTAGGGTATGAACGTGGTGCTGGTTGAAACATACCGTTCAAATATTTCCGTCTGAAATGGTGTATTTGTCTAGAAATTAGTCAAACAAAGACCGAAAACAGTTTTGATCTCAGGGTATGATAAAAACCATTCTTTATAAGAAAAATTTAGTCGGGTTTTTGTTATTTTCTTATGATTCAGATAATTATGTTCGATTGAGCTAAAACTTGTTCACAGGCTCATTATTTCATGTACATGTACATGCTGGATTAGACAAAGTGTGGGTGCTGTACTGTGACCAATCATGTATTATACCTATATTCAATAAAGTACTGTACATGTACATGTACACAGCAGGCATATCAGTATTATTCAGTAATGTACAGTGTACGCAACATTAGACTCGAGTGTAATGTTGCTTATAGCATAATTCCATAAATGCATCTAGCCTATTGCTCATTATGTATAGTACTGTATACGTAGCAGTCTGAACTTGAAAGTTTCCGAGGGTCATTGACTTCCATTAGCCAAGACGACCACCCCTCCCCCCCACCCTCCCCAGTCATTAACCCCGTCTAGCAAACACTGTGACAAACCAAAACTGGTACTCCGTCATCTGTACTACAGTAACCGTACTGTACAAAAGCAATGAGTGTGTGTGCCAGCCGAGATTTGGCCTTTCGGTGAAATCCTAGCCCTCCCTTCTTCCATGAACATGAACTCAGCTCTCGAACTGCTGAAGGAACAAAACTCAAAAGCATCTTGAGATCGGTGGTGATTGTAGGCATTATTCCACCCTGTCAGACATTAATATACAGTATTTACATACATGTAGGCCTACATGTATGTACTAACATGTGTGACCACATGTACACTGTACAGGGGCCAATTTTATAGAGCTGCTAAATAGCACAAATAATCGCTAAGCATGACATTTCTGCCTCCATAAAAACAGGATTAACAACCAAATTTCCATGTGTTGTGTATCACTTGTGATTGTTCTTTGGCTGTTGTTTGCTGACCATGAATATCAAATCAAAATTTCAATGGTGGTTTGATTTATTGGGCAAGCCATTTTTGTGCTAAGCAATTTTTGTGTGCTAAGCAGTTCCATGAAAATGGCCCCTGTTGTCACACGATGTGTAGAGATGGTGACGTCTGCTACTGCTTAGTTTACATTTACATTGATGTATTTAACCAAGCAACTTGTAGTGTACAAATGATATGTACATGTACTTCAGTAACAAGTTTAAATAGTAGCAATATAAGGGCACTATAGATCCAGGGGTCGATTTCACGAAGCCCTACGATAGATCGTAACTCGAGTAATACCAAGGATAACTCATCGTATCTTACATGTATGTAGAGCTGCAATACCTGTACTGTACATCATAACTCTTACGATTGATATTACGTGTACATGTAAGGTACAATGAGTTTGATGAAATGGATCCTAGAACTGCATACCTATGATCTGTCCCACTGTTGTTAATATACTGTCATAATATCACTCTGTTCTGGTCTCATTCTCCAAATAACCAAACCAAGAGTTGAAAAGGTCATTCTGAGCTGTACTGACTATCTTTGTATGTACAGCATGCGCAGAGCGAGCAGATACATGAAGTCTATTAGGGAAATCTGTCTATTTTACATATGTACATACTGTACATATGTAAAATACATGAAAAAATGTATGTACTGGTACAGCACATGTAAGATACATGTACATTGGTAATAATAACAATATATGTATACAGAACCTGTAATAATAATGCTGGACTTTAGGGCAACATTCCCATAGTGTCATGCAGTGGTGTCATGCACATATTTTATTTACCTATTTCTAAATATCTTCCCAACTGATAAAGGTAAAATTGATAGGCCTATTCATGTAGAAAATGTACAATGTTTCTTTAAAAAAAAAAAGCACACTGTAGGCCTACAATGTATACTTGTTACGTTACAGAAAAATCTTAATTTCCTCCTAATGTCTGATTTTGTCCTTAGCATTGACTTTTCTTGGCTGTGGTTTGGGAGCTGAGTGTACATTACATTACAGTGTTGCTGCCATCAGGATCCCTAAAGGATCCTTGTTAACATTCTTGGCCACTTACTGTCGCCCATACACTATATGTCAGAGCCAGAGTGGCTTGGGTGCTCCAGCGCAGACTAGCATGTTGAGTGAATTACATGTACATGTACATGTAGCTAAACCACAAATATTCCTGTTGTCGCTGTACGCAATACGCAAGTCTGCAGATTTTAAGTACTGTATCACATGTTGATGTGTTTTTGGACATACTGTACATATTCATACTTTGTCTCCTTACGATGTGGGCAGATGCATGTAAAACGCTGCCCTAAATGTTGAGTTGGGCCTACTGGTTCTTTTCAAAGCCACACTCGTTTTGAGTTTTTCAATACATGGTGTCACCTCAAATATCCCACATACATTGTACATACTACATGTGTACAGTACATGGTGCACACATTCACCTTGGAAAAATTAAACATGCATGATACAGCTTTTACACACGTTGTAATGATAACAGCAGCAGTATCAGCATTGTAAATGGCGTCAAGTGTGAAATCGGGATTTTTTTTCGTATTGCAGGATGTCTTCCACCATTTTTGAATGGATTTTTAGAAAATGTACTGTTGGTGATGTCCTCTTGGTATGAAAAATTACTTGCAAGTTTTGTTATTTTAGCAGTTTCATTTTATTGAATACAGGAAAGAAAGTTATTCTCCCCCCAGCAATTAATGGTGCGCTATCTCTTTACCAATACTGGTGATTCAAAATATTGAAATTGTGACCGATTATCCCTTGAATGATAAACTTCAATTAGAAAATGTCTCGTTTTGGCCTTTACGTTGGCATGAAAACATTATGTGGACTTGTGCGAGTCCGCACAACGTCTTTGGAACCGTTATTATGTGGATGTCCTTTTTTGTGGCAGTCCATAGTATGTACATATGCTATGCCTAGGTGCAAACTGTGGTACCGTACTCTATTTTGTCGACGGTTCTTTCACCATGTGCATTTACATGTAGGTCAAGCGTGAAGTCAATTCCGTTCATTAGCCAGAGAATCGAATTAAAACAGAATTTCCACGGTCTGTCGGAGCTGAGGGCTCAACCCGAAGCAAAAGGTGGAAGGAGAACGAAAGGAAAAAAATCTCAAAACAAAGGGGCGAAAGGTTTTTGAGATGTAATAAACCGTGAACAATTTTGTTGGTTTTGCTCAAGTCGGTTGCTCGAAGGTTGGTCTGCTTGCCAGACTAGTCTTCTTCATGGGCGAGTTATGGGGAGATGAGTGTTGGGCCAGCGGCAAGCATTTTCTTGGTGCTTAACAGCTCCATGAAATTGGCTCCTGTACATTTATTGGAAGTTAATCGTCAAATTCACGGTTGTTCCTTTTTTTCCCCATTTTGTTCAGGGTCTGAGCCATCTCCATGCCAACCACGTCATCCACCGAGACATCAAGGGTCAGAACGTCCTGCTGACCGAAGATGCAGAGGTCAAGCTTGGTAAAAGAAAAAATGCCTCCTTTTGCTATGCCTTGTAATGAATGAATGACAGCATTTCCCAGTGCTAAACACACGGGAAAGCTGCTGGAAACTGTTAGGGTCCGTCTTCAGCAATTTGAGGAATATGTTGTCCTCAAGTTTGAAGACGGTTTTAGAAACCTCCAAAAATCAAATAATAAAGTCAAACTGGGATTTTTACTTTGAGCAAATTAATACATTTGAGAGATGCAGCTTTTTGTTGACATTAAAACTGAAACATTCAAGTGAAACTTGTCTTCAGGCATCTAGCTACGCCTTGAAAAATTGTAACCCGGAGCCAACCTAACCAGACGGTCTAACCAGATCTCATCCCGGTTCCAAAGTGCATTTTTCGCCGTGATCCGTGTCGTATGAGCCAAATCACCCAAAATGTAGTGTGAATGTTTTGTCTCTTCAATCCGCTTCAAAAACTTGCCGGGCTAAACTGGGGTGGATCTGGGTTCGTTTCAATGTGGATCAAAAAGGAGATAGTGTGTAAAGGCCTTTAGACTTTTCTTGTACGTCTAAACATGTAATCTAGGAATGTTTTTAATTTCTTGTCCTACTTTTCTTCTTCTTATCGTGCCTTTTCTACGTTGCACTTTCAGTTGACTTTGGCGTGAGCGCTCAGCTTGACAAGACGATCGGCCGCAGAAACACGTTCATCGGTACCCCGTACTGGATGGCGCCCGAGGTCATAGCGTGTGACGAGAACCCTGACGCCACGTACGACAACCGGAGTGACCTGTGGTCACTGGGCATCACCGCATTGGAAATGGCCGAAGGCCAACCTCGTAAGTGTCCAGTAAAGCGTCTGGCACCAGTCTGGCACGGCTACAGTTACGGCTAAGGCTAGGTCAACATTTCTGTCTGCAGTCAAGCCTAGGCTGCATGTAGTAAATGGTAGCCATAGCCGTAGCCATACCCAATAACCCTGATCCGGCTTTATGTATAAAGATAACTAGGCCAGATGCTATGTTGACAGTGGCACAAAGCCAATCGGATCACAGTCCAAACCTGGAAACGCTGGAGAGTTCTGTTCAAGAGATGAAACCTTATCACTAACTGTTTATTATTCAAAAAGTATTTGAAAAGTATTGAAAGTATTAAATGCAATGACTGTTTCACATTCAAAGTACTTTTGTTTCTCGAAACCAAAACTGAGAAGATAACGATATAATGACATGTTTTTGACCAGTGAGGTGACCAGGGTGCATATTCAAGGCATAATATAGTTGCCGATTTTACGAAGCACTTATATTAATCTTAAGACGAGTTGTCATAGTGATTTGTATTAATTAAGACATATTACACTTTGCTTGGCAATTAAGATCAATTCAAACCTAAGATCGATCTTAGTGCTTCGTGAAATCGAGTGCAGGATTGGTAAAGGTGACAGAACAGCTGCAGACTGTTCATAATTTGATTTGTCATGGAATAAATTCAAACCTGTGAAATTCTCAGCTCATATCATCATCGGAAATTGTAGAAAACAGTGAAAATGCTCACCGTATTTTCAACACTATTCACAGAACTTTTGATCTCACCTCGAGATCAAAACTGTTTTTGGTTGTTGTTTTACTTATTTTGGGATAAATACAGCATTTCAGGCAGAAATATTTCAACAGTATGTTACTACCAGCGCCATCTTCATTCCCTGAAAGTTATACGTAAATCTGTGAACATTTCTGTTTGCTTACAATCCTGTACTGTACCTTTAACAAGTGTATTTGACCTCAATGTTTAATGTTTGATTACTTTCTATTTTTATATATTGTCTCTTGCTTTTTGTTTCGTCACAGCCCTGTGCGACATGCACCCCATGAGGGCGCTATTTCTCATCCCCAGGAATCCTCCGCCGAGGATGAAGAGCAAAAAATGGTGAGGGGACAACATTGAGATCGTAAAGGTCACATTCATTGTCCTTCGTTTTGTTGTTAATACTTGCCGCTGCCAGCCCTCTTGTAAAACCGTCTGTTGGGCAGACGTGGTCGGTGTCAAACTCCATGGAGTGATGTCACTCAGAGAGACCTCTCACCCCTGGGGCCCAATTTCACGGCCCTGCTTAGCACAAAAATTTTGCTAACCATGAAATTTCTGTCTTAAAAAACCCCCAGGATTTACAACCAAATGTCCATGTGTTGTGTATCACCTGTGATTGTTCTTTGGCTGTTGTTCACTGAATATCAACAATTTTGAATTGTGGTTTGTTTTATTGGGCAAGACATTTTTGTGCTAAAGCAATTTGTTGTGCTAAGCAGCTTCATGAATTTGGCACCTGGACACTGTCTGGGTTGTAAGTTGAATATTAAAAGCAGAAGTGGCAGCTCAAGACCAGAGCATTTGGAAGTTTTGAGAATTTTTTTCTAAGTCATGCCGCAAATGAATCAATCAGCAATTAATAATGAATATGAATGATTTTTCGTCAGGGAGACAGAAATATGCAAACGTTTTCCCATTGTCCAAGTGCATTGACACTCTACGAAAATTTACGATATCATTGGTCGTCTGTTACAGGAGCAAGAAGTTTTCCAACTTTGTAGAGAAGTGCTTGGTGAAGAACTACCACGACCGGCCCAACACCACACTCCTCCTGAAGCACCCATACATCAAGGACCTCCCTAACGAGAGGCAGGTCCGAATCCAACTCAAGGACCACATTGACCGCACCAAGAAGAAGAGAGGTGAGGTTCCATTCACTGGGAGAAAACAAGGAAATCAATTCAATGTATACAGTAATTCGAGCACTCGGTTTTGAATGGCGCCCTCTTTTGATTAAAACAAGAAACTGCGGTGGTGTCAGTTTATTATTTTGTAGACCGCCAATCATCTTTTATTGAAATCTGGGAAGCTCGAAAGCTAATCATGAGCAAAAGACCGGTGGGGAAACATAACGAGCCGGAGTTAGAGTGCATTTAGATCGATTACCACCACCACAGTTTCTTGTTTTATTTACAAGAGGGCGCCATTCTAAACCGCGTGCTCGGATTACTGTATATTTTAAAATATTTATTTCCATTACAAAGCAAATATTGAACAGAAGTGAGTACTTCGTAAAATGAAAAAAGAAAATTGAGAATTGAAATGGAGAATTCCATTTCATTTCATTTAATAGGAGGGGGATTAAAGAGATTTATCATTGAAATGATTACACGTAATCCAATTGGAGCTATTAATCCTTATCCCATGATCTAATCTCTAATCAAGATTGTGTTTTGAAAAGTGGAACCAGGGGTCGATTTCACCAAACTCATCGTACCTTACTATCAATCGCAGGACTTATCTTGTATTACAGCCTTACGTAAAGGATATGATGGGGGGGGGGGGGGCTGCTCTACCATCACAATTCAATCAGACTCCTGGGCCCTTTTCCAAACCTCAGCTCCGGCTCAGGCTCCGGCTCAGGCTCCGGCTCAGGCTCCGGCTCAGGCTCCGGCTCCGGCTCCGGCTCAGGCTCCGGCTCCGGCTCCGGCTCCAGCTCCGCCGATGTCATCCATATGCTGAAAATATAGCTTGTGGCTTTTCACTGAAGCTGATGCTCTGTTTTCATGTTCAAAATAGAGTATCTACTTCCAAACCGTAGCCAAAAGCCTCTATTTTGATACCCATTATTAAATATTTTATTCATGAAATAGAGCCGGAGCCTGAGCTGGAGCCCAAAAAAGTTTGGAAGGGGTCTCTACTCTGCAAAAATTTGGATCGTTGGCAGATTTACTAGGGTTAAGCTTGAGATTCACGGCCTGATCCTCTCATTCATATAACCGCCGAAATCATCTATAAATCCTAATCCCGATGACTTAATCTCCTATTAATCTTATAATCCATTGTACGTGACCATTCTCCTGCTGCAATCAGGACAAGGTATCACGGTACCGATCCACGGTAACTACGCCAACTTTTCAACCTCTCACCACCCATCCTTGGTTTCATTTTTATCCGTTAATAGCCATTCATGAATTTATTTTTGAAGTTGTCATTTTTTTTTGATCCTGTGGTATTTGGAACCTCCCTTTTCCTATTTTGTCTCCCCCAATATTAAGCATGAACGTGTCTGCAGTCCTTTTGAAAGTAAAAAAAAAAAAAAGAAATATGAAATTGCTCTGTTTAATTCTGGTGGGATTGAGCAAAGTTGCCTTGATGCTGCACAGTGCCAAGATAGGAGCCAGATTTAATGACAGTAACAGAGAAAAAGAGTTATATAGTGCTTATTTATGATATATATTTGGGTATTATTTGATACACATCGGAGAGTTTTCACATTTGTCATGCAATAAGCCTTTTGCACATTAAATCTGAATAGTATCTGGTACACAGACTTCTTTCTTTGCATATAAACACGCCAATTTGAATTTCTCTGACTAAAGACTCTGTTAAACTGTGGTGTTTATGTGCAATGAAAGAAGTCTGTGTACTAGATACTATTCAGATTAAACTCACCAATGACTTATTGCTGCATGAGGTTCCTGACCCTGCATCTCACAGGCCGTCAAGTGTCAAAATGTCAGAATGTAACACAACCCTTGTTGGTAGAAACACCGCCCTCTATAGTCAATTCACAGCAAAATGCAAAACCTGTACTCCAGGGATGGAAGAGTTCCGGAAATTTCTGGATTTCCAGAAATGGCGTTATTAAATATCATTTTCCGGAAATGAAAAAAATGTTGTTTCCATGGCGCTGCAATAATTTGCTGCACCCGCCGTGCACTGCGCTTGTTCATTTTGAGAGTAAAAACATTAATAAAGCATATCGTCAGGCTCTGTGTTTTGTGCACACATATTTAAATGGGGCTAATTAGGGCAGGAAACAGACCTTACCGATAGCGCCCTCTGTTGACTATCAAACTGAACAGTCTGATTCCATATTATTTTTGTCGCGTTAAATGAATACATTGGGATGTGGGTACTAAGCCACTCTCCGACTGGCATGGACACGCGTCATACAGATTGGCCTACATCGATCGAAATAGCAACCGCACATGTCAAAATGACTTTGACCGTTAGAAATAAAAAAGAAGGAAGGATATATCATTGATCGAGACATCCACGTGGGACAAGATACCAAAACCATTGATACAAATAAATGGAAAGAAATGGGAACCATAAACACTGAAGGGCGCCTGCACCCCTGCTGTGAGTCTTTGGCCTCGGTTGCGCAATTTATTGGCCTTCAGTGATTTTCCGGAAATGACTTCGACGGTCACTTACATCCCTGGTACTCACTTTATAGAATCACCGAAATATTTAGTCTTAGTTATCTGTAGAAAGAAAAAAAATTGTGCTTATGAAGAATTTAAATGGTCAGACCACTGGTTGTCAATTAGAAGGCGCCCCCTAGAGGCAGTGCATGAAAAATATAAATCAGGCTTTGCCCACCAAAAAGCATGGAAATGCTGATTGGACCAAGTTTTGCAAGAGCAAAATTCCCTAACACCATTCACGTCGTAATAAAATTTCATATTTATTTTCAGTTCATTTTTATACTTCAATTGTATCCCATTAATTTCACCATATTGTCCTCTTGTTTTGGGCCTCCATCTGTGTTTTTTTCCCTCTCAATTTTTGGTTTTGTGGTGAACATTAATTTGCATGCCACCATCACATTAAAAGAAAAATAAATTGCTGGAAGAACTGACGAATGCCAACAATTTTTTGCAAGAATTTCTCCTTCCCATTTGGTGTATTGAATATAAACTTTCATGGATTTGATTTTTGTAAGATTTGAGTTTTTTTCCCTGTCATTTCATGGATTTATTCTCCTTATTTGGTCTCCATTTTTATAATTGTACAAGTTATTATTTTTCAGTTTTGTTTTAATTTTCTTGGTCTTTCGTGGTGAAGGAGTGACAGTTTGGCTTGTAATATTTTTTTGGTGAATTTCCACTTGAAATATTTTGTGTGTGTTTGTGTGTGAGTGCAATTGTATGCATTTATGCAAAGTAAGCTTGACCTTCACAAACATGGATAAGCAATGCATACTGAGTGCTTGTTGAGTGCGCATGAAAAAATCACGCGGTGGCTCAAGTGGCATTTGAATTCAAGACCTGCTTTCTTGTGCAGATGCCATACCGCTAGGCCTCCATGTAGCTGGGGTCATCGGGGTGAATCAAATCCAATTTCGCCGCGGGTACCACAGTAAATCATGAATATTTAATGATTTTGGTCGGGAAATAGATATGCAAATTAGGCTTGCCCTTCACCAACGTGGATAAGCACTGCATACTCAGTGCTTTTGAGTGCACATGACAAAAATCATTCTGGCTCAAGTGGGATTTGAACCCATGACCTCCTGCATACTAGTGCTTACTACATGTATATAATGCATATTCATTGAATATATAGCCATAAGGAAATGTGGGTGGCATGGGTAGTGAATGTGTACTTACAGGCCACTAGTTTTCCACCAATGTGGCCTGGGTTCGATTCCAGGTTGGGTCATTTGTGAGAAAAGTTGTGCAATGTTTTTTGGGGGCTGGGTTCTTTGGTTTTTCTTCCTCCACACACAAACGAAAACACTTTGGATCTCTGGATGTGTTCTGTGATGGTCATATTATATGGGATGATTGTGGTTCCTGTCCGCACTGGACTTTTTTTGGGCAAAGTAACCGAGACGCTGGGTACTTTACCCATTTTAAGTCCAGTGCGGACGTCTCAGGAAGTCTACCTCTCAGTTACTTTGCCCGAGCCGCGCGGGTATTTCTACCGGCCAACTTCTGCCCGGGTAGAATACCCGAGACACTTTACCCGAGACGAAAAGTCCAGTGCGGACAGTTTGAGTCGGGTATCCGCATAGGGCTTGTATTGTCAGCCCGGTAATTCTTCCGTGCGTGCACGGTTAAGTTACCCGAGTCAAAAGTCCAAGTGCGGACACTGGTAATATTTGCCCATTTTTCATTTACCCATCGGCTCGGTTAAATCCCCGGAAAAAAAGTCCAGTGCAGACAGGGCTAAAGGCGCCCATAAATGCAGGTAGCTCGATCGACCAGGACCTGCTCAGGACCAGGGTTGAAATTGTCACCCTGGGTTGACTCCGGGGTGAGTTCGCCCCGGGGATGAGCGCTCTAGTGGGAAAAGGTCTATTGTCAAACTTTGTATCCCGAAATGTGCCAGTCAGAAGCCATGAAGTTAATAAATATTTGTCTGTTACCATAAACTCATTTGGATGATTTTGAATGCTAATTTCTTTGTCTTTGGGTTGGGTTTTTTCTTGTTTAGTTGAAGACTCAGCAACAGACTACGACTACAACAGTAACGAGAGCGATGAGGAAGGAGAAATTGAAGATGAAGGGGAACCAAGGTAACAGATTAAGACTAAAAAACCACTGATTTGAATTGTTGTCGTGGTTACTAACCACTGTAAATACCTGCTGAGCGAGTCAAATTTTGATTTGTTTTGTGCCAGTTGCATCTTGTGTGAATAGTTATTAACTACCAGCCTAGAAAATTGAAACAGACACAAAATTGATGCCGAACACTTGAAAACCCAGGTTTATGTGGTAGATGCAACATTACAGTGGAACGCTGCTATGAAAAACTTAGGAGGATGCCCATGGCGGGATGCACAGATATTGTCCGTTATAATGGTCATTCGTTATTGTGATTTAAAGAACCATATTGGGTATGTATGCTACACAAGAATTGGAAGCCATGGATGATGTTCAGTATAGCCAAATATTGTTTGGTATAGTGGTGTTCGTTGTAGTGGCGTTCAAGTGTACCTGGTTTAAAATATTGACAGATTGTAAGCATGTTAGTGAGAATAGATGCAAGTAATAAGCTGCTACAAACTGCTCATCAATCAAAATAATGACCTGAAATATAGAAAGATGCTTGGAGTTAGGAGGGCCTGATGCAGTTTGATCCTAGGAGGATCTTTCTCAAAGCCTAAATGACGAGAGGTCAAGAACATGCAAGTGAAGATACACATGAGTGGATGAGGGGATCAGAACAAAGGTGAACAGAGTTACAGAGAATAAAGGCAAACTTGTTTGGAACTTAGGCTTAATACTAGTCCAGCTAGCCTGTGTGAAGAGAAGGTATGGGAGGGTACTTGTAAGTCTGTATTAAGTGTTTTTGTTGCTTGTGTGTTGCATCCTGTCTCTAGCTCCATGCTGCCTGGTCCCAGCGAAGCAACCCTCCGCAAGAACTTCCAGCGCCTCCAGGCTGAGGAAGGCCGGAGGAGGGAATCCCCGGCTCCCCGATACCGACCCCCAGACAACCTCCGCCCCATCCCCATCCAGGCGCCCCAACAAGCCCAGCCCAGCAGACAGCCCCAACAACCACAGCAGCAGTATCCCCCGCCCCAGCTACGGCAGCAGCAGCTGCAACAGCAACAACAGCAGCAGGCCAGGCAGCAGGCCCCACCCCAGGGAGGCAGACCCCAGGGCAGACCGCAGAGCGCTCAGCTGCCCCAGCAGCCGCCCCCTCAGAACAGACAGCAGGCTAGGCTGAGCCAAGCCGTTGGTAAGTAGGACACTTGTCACCTTCTAGCTTGTTCCTGTGTAGTCAATGTTATCACCAGAAATCCACATTTCTTCTTTCACAATTCTATCCTATAATCGGTGACTTGGAAACGGTTTTAGTCCTATTACTTACCTCATAGAAATCTTTATACCATAATTCACTCACATTTTCTTGGAGAAAATTAGTGAAAACCATAAATTTGATTGACTATTGAGATTCATTGCTTTTTCCAAGTGTGATACATAAATTTAGTACTGCAATACCACCCCTATGGATCTTGATAGGTGATAAACTGGTCCCAATTTCATGGAATACGTTACCGTCTATTGTTGTGCTTACTGGCACTGCTATGTGTGAAATCTATTTCAAGGAATCCATAAGAAGGACTTTCGGTGGTTTTAAGCCCTGAAAGTCATTCTTCGGTAACTGATTAAAATCAGTTAACAAAGAATTTCTAGGCTAACATTGTTTTTTTGTCTGCTAACGCGCTGTCATGTGCAGTCTGCAGAAAGTCCTTGCTCAGCGTAGCGAGAAATACAACTCTCCCGTGAAATATGATAACTGTAAGCAAAAAAAGTCTGCCTCCGTAGGCGAAGAACTTTTGCTTGCGGTAAGGGATTCCATGAAATTGGGCGTTTAAGCAATGCAGTTAAGCACCGACCATCTTGGGCCAATTTGGTAGAGCTGCTTGAACACCAAAATGTGCTCAAGCACAAAAATTATCAGGATGCCAGTCCAAACACAGATCACACAATCCACTTCAGTGACACATCAAAATGAGGAACAACTTCAGTTTTTATAGAAAACTGCCAGCAAATTCCTTTGCTTTATTTATTATTTTCAAAGATTCTTACCCCCAAACCGTTGTTTATCTGACATTGTTTGAATTGAGTGAAGCCGAGCAAGAATACAATTTTTAAAGAATTTTTGTGGAACTTTTCCATTCAAATTCGAAATTATTGTCTTCCAAACATACATGTACTTAAAGCTCTTTTCATTGCTACCAGGGCAGTCATGCTCTCGTACCTTTAACTTTATGGTGAAAAAATGAGACAAAATATCGGACTAGAGGAAGAAATATGTTACAAAGACACTAAATATTGGGGGGGGGGGTATTTTGTCATAGAAGGATTATAGCACATGTGTTCTTAGATGCGATATATCATTTCATCCCAGATGCCTTGCCAGTAGTTCAAGCACATTGTAGTTTTTACTAATCTGCTTCTTGCACAGTTCATAGAGGGCGCTATGCACTTGATGCGCCATACAATTCAGCCCACATGTCCTACCTACATGTAGTTGTCAAACACGTATGCAGTCATTTCTGATAGCGGTTCCTGCCTCTCTCAAATTGGAGTCAGAAGTGCATATGTATTCATAAGCATGCAGACGAGTCTGGGAACTAGACAGGCCCCTGCCCCACCGCTCTTCACCACTAGAGGGCGGTGTTGTGCATGAAAGGAATGATTCATCATCACCTAAATGCATGTTCACCTACAGTAGATCAGACAAGCATTGTACAGTTAGAATAATCATCCCCCAAGTCACACCAACGTTTGCATCGAGAAAATGAAGCCTGCACTGCATATACATGTACACCGATCCGACTGCGTGACCATGAAGGTAGGAAACACCCGCCATTACTGGTGTGTCCCCTCCTGTATTTTATCCAGCAACAAAATAATTTACGTCCGCTGCACTCTATACTGCAGAGTGTACGCACGTCCCCTAATCATGGGACGTAAACCCTGCAATTATAGAGTGCGGCAGACGTAAATTCTTTTGTTGCCGGACAAAATACGGGCGGGGACACACCAGTAATGGCGGGTGTTTCCTACCTCCATTGGTTGCGCCGTCGGATCGGTGTTTAGCCTAAATCTTGAATTTTTCTTTTTTACATTTCATGTAGACACTTTTTTGCACTGTATCCATGATACAAACTTGTGTGTTGCAGTTATGTCATCATCCAATTTGGAACAAAGACCGTGTAAAAAAACAAAATGAAAAATCTTTCTAAAGTCTACATTTTATAATAGGGAGACACTTTTTACAGAAAACTTACTATGTTAGGTTGACAGACCACATTAGGCCGACAATTTGGTGTCGCCTTAATTTATTTCCTCAAAACTAGAAAGAATTTAAAGTCTGGAAAATCTTTTTTTGTAATCCTCGTAGGCTAAAACCTTTATCTATTGGTGCATTCGTTTAGCTTCCCCGGGTCGACACCAGTCAACCTCGTCCCAATTTTCTCACTTGTTTTGTGCAGTATAGCACGACCATTCCCAGTAAGGGCTGACCCGGGGAGCTAAACGAATGCACCCTATAAAGTTTGGCTCAGCTAGGGTTTCTAAAAAGGGAAAAAAGAAGGGTTTATATCAGTGCACAAGTCTATGGGATTGTCGCACAAACTTAGCATTTTCGGTAATTTATAATTTCCAGAATGATTTAGTGCTCCGTAGAAAATTTCGTCTGTTGGAAACTTCACCCACCTCGAAATTGTGCTATCAAATTTCGAGCATTTTTCCCCCCACAATTTTATGTATTTCCTTCCCTTTTTTTCTGCCACACATTAAAACACTATGGATTACCCTGCATTTAACACCAAGAATTGGCATTTGTTTGGAAACCATACTGTAGAATGCAAAATAGATTTTTTTTTTTTTCAAATTTCATGTACATTTGTACATGTATCCAACCCGGATTTTTGTACATAAATAAACAGACTAGTCAGTTATTGTTTTTGGCTTTTTGCTTTGTTATGTTTGACAAAGGACTTGTTTACAGAACTAAAGCCTTTGGGACGAGGGGGTACCAGCACTTTGGCAGCTGAGCTAGTGAGAGTTGTGGGAAAGATAATCTTTGTCATCCATGGGCCAATTTCATGGGGCTCCTTGAAACAAAACTCTGTGCTCATGATCATCAGCTTCCAATATAATGTAAGGGAGAAAAAACTAAGATACTGGTAATAAGGCCCAGCATCCCATAAACCTGGCCAGGCCTAGGTTTTTGGGTCTGAAATCCTCCTCTTGTCAGCTCTGAACTTAATTCATACATTAGAGTTGCTCAAAATAAATAAACAAAGACTTTTGGATACTGTCCATGATCAATGTGGACTCAATCAGGTTTATGCCGACTATATTTACTTACATGTACACTGTATATGCATGATCCTGGACACAGCAGGGGCTTGAAGTTGATTATTTCAAGGCTAGGAATTTTGTGAGTTCAAGATCAGACAACAGTCAAAGCGCAGGCCTGGCCAGGCTTTTCAGTGGCTTGGCCCAACTAGTATTAAATTTCCTCCCCCATGCAAAATATCCATGCCATGAGCTGCATAAGTGCGAAAACCTCATTGCAAACGCACACACAATTGAAAGTGAAAATTCCTCACATATCCATGAAATAGGATCTCAAAAGCATAGAATTTGCTGCTAAGTGCCGATAGTACGCATACAATATGTAGTACCATAAGAGCCTTGTTCTTAGCAACTAGAGACATTGTAGAGTTTCAGGACTGAAGAAGCAGTTACCTATGGGAAGAGGTTCAAACTAGGAAAGGAAAACCCCCCCAAGCAAAAAATAACAACATTTGTGGCATGATTGTGGAACACTTTATTAAAGTCTAAAGGCAATTCTTTTCTTGCAGCCGTTTCAAAATGGCAAACAGCTTTCTGTCCATCAATTTGAAATTTGTTGCATTTGCCCAGCATGACATATATGTACCTTTGTGGATATTTGGATGAATCTTTATTTGTTTTTATTGATTTTCCTGTGTTCTTATGTGGTGTGTACTAAGTTGGTGTTGTAATTTTATATTAATTT
Source organism: Astropecten irregularis (assembly GCA_963971285.1). Classification (NCBI taxonomy): domain Eukaryota; kingdom Metazoa; phylum Echinodermata; class Asteroidea; order Paxillosida; family Astropectinidae; genus Astropecten; species Astropecten irregularis. The sequence continues at coordinate 13,230,845 of OZ020262.1, read as the reverse complement.
GGGACTTCACATAAATATGGTGATGGAAATGTTAAAAAAACAAGTTCTTCACTAAGTTATATTTCTAATTCTATACATGTCGTACTTTTCTCATTTTTTCTAATGATCTAAAGAAAATTGGAGTTTAATTTGGAAATTTGTTGTATTAGTCTTCCTAAAAAAGTGACCTGTGACCTTGTTGCTAGGCGGCCATTTTGATTTAGTAGTATCTGTGGGAAAGGAAGAAAAAGTCTTGTGCTTCTTATTTTGTTGTGCATGACTGTTGTGTTGTCACTACTCGCAGAGGGACATACCCCACCCCCTACGCCAAAAACTCCCGTCAGGGTGGAAGCCCCACGGGCTCAGCCGGTTATTACGCAACACATGGGTGAGTATCTCCCTCCACTACCAACACACAGGGACGAGTCTGAGGGCATTACAGGCTGGAGAGCCCAGCCTAGCCCAACCCAGCCCGGCCCGGCCCAGCCTGGCCCAGCCCGGCCCAGCCTGGCTGGGTTGCCAGGCAAGGCACTAGCACCTCCCGTTGCACGCTTGACAAACAAAAACCCCAAACCCCAGCCGACCTGCATGTGACGTTTCTTTGGAAACTTTATGACGATGAATGATGTGTGCTTATTTATATGTGTGCTTGATTTTGTTCTCACTTTGCACCATCTGCATATTAACCATGTATTCACCGATACAAACATGACCATATACACATACATACAGTAAGAGAGATACATGTATACTATTCAAGATTTAAGATCATCTTCATTTAAGTGAACATCTCCCCGTAAATAATTTGTGCATCTGTAGGTTTTTATTTCTTTTTCTTATTTTTTTTTTCTTGTGTGTATTTTTTTGGGGGGGTTGCAAGAGTCGCCATATCAAAGTCACCATTGGTAGAAAGGCATTGTGCAGCACATGAAGAGCCTGTTTGTTTCAGGCACGCGATCAGTGATCCTGCTGATCCGGATCCCATTTTACCGTATTCTGCATGGAACGTGGATCTGTAAGATCACTGATCACATGACTGAAACAAACAGGCCCGCAGTTTACGCACTGCACAATGTGTCTGAAGAGCCGTAACCAATTGGAGACTTATGAGAACCGGTCTTCAAGTCAACAGCGCACGCGCACACACAACAGCGCAGGCGCAAAACAACGCGCGCATGCTCACAATTGCGTGCGTGTGCGCTGTTGACTTGAAGAACGGTTCTCAAAAGTCTCCCATTGGCCTCTTTAAATCCAGTTGGCCCGTAGCCATAGCCATTTGTATATCTAGGTGGCCAAAATGGAGGCCAAAATGAGCATGGTTTGTTCAACCACAAGGCTTTGTCTACCACAATAGGTGTCTACAGAGAGCCTCCTTAATACTTGATTGAAATATTACATACATGTACAGTATTTAGATCATTTTCCAATTCATCTTTTATTGGTTGGCATGTCCCTTTAAATCTACTACAGTGCAATTAACATTTCCATTCTCCACAATTCCTAACAAAACATTTCAAGCATTTCCAAGCCCAACCCTAACCAGCTTTATAGGTACATGTAACTTTTGCGACCAACCTCAGACAGCTATAAGACTGTCCAGCGCTGGGCGGCATCCTTACACCTCATTCATTGAACTTTTTTTTTTAACGAATTTTTCGTTTTACAAGTAATCACTGGCTGCTGTATAAATTGAGATCATCAAGCAAAATAACGACCTGAAATATGTCCAATGCTTAGAATTAATGTAAGAGTGCCTGACATTTTGATCTTAGCAGGATCTTTTTTCGACAGCTAGATCCGGCCAGGATTGAAACGCCAGGCCCTGCCAACTATTGAGCAGTACTGGATTTTGTTCTAAACTAATCCAAAAGCCAAGGAAAAATGGGCTTAAACATGTTAAATAAGGAGAAGCTTAATAGCGGAGAAGAAGATAGAATATTGACATTCCTCTTGACAGGAAATAGGTCAAAGGATTGTGGGATACGTTCACCAGGTTTACGCGTCCCAAAGAAATCAAGAATGAGGGGAAAAACTGTTGGAATGTGTTCAAGTCGTGCCAGCAAAAGCCCATCTACATGTATATTATGATGCCTACCCTTACACATTGGTAACAGGCCTATGGGGATTTTTGTGTACAAAATGTTTAGTAGCGCCAACTGTCCAAAAATGCATTTCTCATATAACTACACTCTTCGGGCCTATCTGCAAAATGGTCCATGGTAACGTAACAGTGCCTGGACCTTAGAGACCCGAATTCTTGTGAAATCCACCTCGAGATGGATTCTTGTGGATTTGGGTCGGCAAGGTATAAAAAATAACCGTTAATACTCAGGCAAATGTACTGGCTTCGTTAAAGATGGAATATTTGACAGCCTAGCCCCCAATATGTCCTACATGTAGCTACTTCTTGCCAGTTCTTGTGTTTGTAAGCATGTATCTTAGCTGTTTATTTGAAAATTGATGGCTAACAACTACTAGTCTGCATTAAACAATGCTGCATAGCCATATATATACTTAACCAGCATCTGTCTTGAAATTGATGTTAACTGAGCCATAGTAATAAACTTACTAGCATCTGTTTGCGATTGACAGCGAAGTATAGAACATTTTTTTTGTATTAAAAATGCTGGGTTCGATTGTACAAAGCATTAAAAGATTGATCCAAAAAAATGTGAATCCATCCTAATACATGTAGCTTGCTTTGCAAAGTGTGATATGACCAGGGATGAGATTTCGCAGATTTTTTTGGATTTCAGATTTTTTCCTCACAGGCTGTATATGTGTTTTTTTAGATTTCAGACTTTTTATGCTTCCTGAATGCTGTTTTCAGACATTTTTATCATTGGTCAATCTCATCGCTGTATGACGATACAAATCACTATGGTGATACTGATCAGTATGGTGATGTTGATGATTCAGAGTTAAGATTTATCTGGGTGTTTTGTGAAATCCATCACTAGGGGCCGATTTCATAAAAACGTAAGACGCGTCGCAGAGTTAAGACGCATCCTTACTCTGTGGATTCATCGCATCTATGCGACACGGACGTCGCAACCCGACGCGTCGCAAATCGAGTTGCGACGCGTCGCAGAGCTTTATGAAATCGTCCCATGGTGTCATATCCTAGCCATTGCTGAGCGTATTTATTAGCTACTGTACATGAAGCTCACATATTTTGCAGTCCCTGTGTGCTCCAAGTCTCCAACTCACTTTTGCTTTTGCCCTTGTGACAAATAACTTGTGAGACTATTAGATACGTCGTCACACTTCAATAGTATGGAGGTTTCGCATAATGAGCGGATACGGTTTATAGCACGCCGGATACGTCACCAGTTTTTGCGTACTTATGACGTCACCGTTTTTCTCCTATCCGCTATATGTCTACGAGGCACACATATCATATCTTGCTCGTTACACGTAATTTTTTTGGGTGGCCAGGGCAACTTTGAATGTTCGAAATACCTACATTTATATTATTTGTTATTTAACTCTTGACCAAATCTAACGCTAATTCAATAATTATATGCGTGTCAATTGGGATTTGTTTTTACATTATTACACAAATACCTGTGACAAAAAACAATTAGATTTCTGTTTATGTTTTTAATCTTTTTGTTTATACTAAAATGAAAACTTTCGCCTTGTTGCTTTATAATTTTTAACTTGTGCCAGGAAAACATACGTAACAGTACGTGTATGCGACATGTTTTGTTTAATACTAAACATTGACACCCTACTCACTGCAATAATTGATGTTTTCATGAATCCCAGCAAAGGTTACGTCCGAATCTGTTGTCTAGAGCTAGGTCTAGGTCTTGGCTCCATTGGAAATATGCACAGACAGCAAGGCAATAGACCTTGCCGTAGCTCTGGAAGCCTGTTTCGGACACTGCCTTTTTATACTGTTTGCATTCAAACTAACATGACTCATTTTTGTGTTCGCACATAACATATTAAAGCCATTTTGTTCATATCTTACATGTATGTGCCCTATCTTCAAACGTTGTCTGCAACCTTCAATCTTACCGTTACAAATTACCAAACTGCATTTTATTGATTTAACTTTTTTTGTGTGTGCGGATACTAAATTACAAAAACCTGATTTTTCGACAGCTGGCAGAATTTGTTTGACTTAGAAAGAGTGATAGTTAGTTTTGAATGCTGAGTCATTGCAGATAGACTTGATTCGATACATGGGGTGCTATTGACGCCATATTTGATTTCTATGAAGTACTTCCTTGGTTACGCAAAGTTGTGAGCCGTTTAATGAGCCAAGAATGTAGCTCTTTGTCATCAAAGATGGCCGACTTGCCCCAGTGCTAACGTCATATACCATCCATACATTACATGCACATGTCGTTTGCAAGTTTGATCTGACGATTGCCTTGTACACCGACTTTAGTCTTTGTTTAACGCCTTAAATTCCCCCTTTTCTACATGTATTACAACACTGTTGCTGTATCAGGACCAAGCCACTGCGTAGGCTGTGTCTGAATTATTTGGCTGTGGCTTGAAATTAAAACACACAGGAATTTTGAAGTGGCTGCAGACAAGTCCCATAGACCTGTGTGATGTCTTAAGCCATAGCCGCAGCCAAGCTTATTCACTATAATAAACGGTGACACTATTCAGCATGTTCACAATGGGTGAGAATGGCATCAAGGCACCAGACCATTCCAAAACCTGCTGGTTACAATGCGAGCAACGTGCATTGAATCATGTGATATAGCAACAGTGTGTTTAGTCGGGGGACTTGTAATCTTGAATGTGCACCTGCAGTGAAATCAAGTCCGTGTACCAGACTTTATTCAAATTGAATTCTATAATGGTTTGTTGCCATAAAGCCAAAAGTTTGTCTTAAAACTGAAAATGAATCTTTCTTTTGTGTTTTACAGCCAACAGGCCGCAGGTAGCTCAGGTCAGCGAAGTGAGGGCCGATCCAGGAAGGAAGGATCAGGCCAAACAGACAAACAACCAGACGAGACCAAACAATCCTGCCGTAAGTCAGAACACACCCCTGCTGCTAAGCCCAGGTTAACCCTAACCCTCCTGTATACCACAGTTTACCACACATGGTTTTCCCTGTGGTAAGTGTGGTATCCTGAATACCACAATATACCAGAGTGTGCAAAATTGCTGCAAACTGCTCATCAGCCAAAATAATGACCTGAAATACAGTATATCAAATGCCGGGAGTCAGGAGGGCCTGACGTGTTTCGATCCTAGCTGGATCTTTCTTTGAGATTGATCCTGCTAGGATCGAAATGCGTCCGGCCCTCCTAACTCCAAACAGTGTGTTTTTCATGGTTTTAATGCATGGTTTATGATCCAGTCCCCCTGTGGAGACTGTGGTAATGTGTGGTAAGCAGCTCATGTCATGTGTGGTAGGCACAGAGGGTTAGGGTTAAGTAGATATTGAGAACGTTTTCACCAGAGGGCTCAGTATACCCAGCTTTGAAATCTTGACTTGTTAGCTAAATTTTGAAAGGCACTGTAAATTTTGATTTATAACTGTATTTTGTTCAGGATCTGGATGCCCTTGCAGCGCAGCTGAGCGCGATGGGCGCACAGGGAGAGGGGGGCAGTGAAGGAGGCAGCATCGATGATGATGACGAGGATGAAGAGGCACCAGAGGGAGGTCCCGATGGAACCGTTCTCGCCTCAGATATACCCATGCCACTGTGAGTATCCTATCCTGTCAAGTATTTAGGAGAGGTTGTGATTGAGGTTTGGTAGTGAAGCTTATAGTGAGGGTGAGGCTTAGAGGATGAAGAGGCACCAGAGGGAGGTCCTGATGGAACCGTCCTAGCCTCAGATGTACCCATGCCACTGTGAGTATCCTATCCTGTCAAGTATTTAGGAGAGGTTGTGAGTGAGGTTTGGTAGTGAGGCTTATAGTGAGGGTGAGGCTTAGAGGATGAAGAGGCACCAGAGGGAGGTCCCGATGGAACCGTCCTAGCCTCAGATGTACCCATGCCACTGTGAGTGTCTAGACAAGTATTTGATATTTGGGGATGGTTGTGTGAGGTTTGGTAGTGAGGCTTTTGTATTGTGAATGTGAATTTGAGGGTTAGGCTGATTAGAGGGTGAGGTGTTTGTCGTAAAAGTTGCATTTTGCCAACATTTTTTCCCTCTTCTGTTCATGTTCACAGACCAGAACAAGAAACCTATGACGCAGATACGTTAGCGACATTTGTGGTTCACGAAGGTAGGAGAACTGACAGTGTGAACTTAACTCCTAACTCTAAGCATTTGATTTTTGATTTTAATATGTTTAAAGGTAGTATCATACTTTGGTAAGAAACCAGAACAGAAATGTTCACAGAATTACGTATAACTTCAATCAATATTTTTGATCTTTTAAAAGTTTTTTATCAAGGAGGATACAGTAATAGCCATCTGTGAAAATTTCAGTGTTATACGGTGCCCACTTTTTGAGAAAACAGTGAAAAATGGCCACAGTATTTCTTAAGTCTTTTCTCTTTTTTTTGTGATCTTTTAAAAGATCAAAAAGTTTTTCGGTCGTTGTTTTACTAATTTCTGGATAAATTCACCATTTCAGCTGAAAATATTTTAACGGTATGTTTCTACCGGCACCATCTTCATATCCTGAAAGTTAAGCATAAATCTGTTAACATTTCTGCTTGGGTATTTTACCAATTCTGTACTGTACATCGATGGTCTTCACTTCTGAAAGAACTTTCCGTTACTTTTCCTTTGACTTGAATTTTGTTTTTCTGGTCTTCCAGATCCAAATGAAAGTAATGTCAGCTCTGAGAGCTCCTCAAGTTTCGTTCCCCAACCATCCGGACCAGGCCGGACACAGGTAGGACCTGACTTCACCAGCGTGTTGTTCATACCTTTTTCAAATAGACTCTTTCATGGGTACCCGGCAATCTATTCTTTGTTTTTCGTCCCCGCGCCAGCACCAGCGCCGACTTTGTCTTTGTTTTTTTAATTTCTTTTTCTACCGACATGACAGTCTAAAAAAAACTTTGTGTGCAGAATACATTCGGAAACACGGCTGGGATGCCGCCGTGTAATGCACATCGTACACACATTTTTTTGTTAAAGTTAAGATAAGAAAATGATGACATCATTGCGATTGCAAGTTTCGAATTTTTTTTTCAAACTTGCTCTTACACCCCTCTTACACCCCTGATTATTATTGGTATTATACTAGTTATTCCCTCTCAAGAAATATCAATTCCTACCTTTTATATCTTTTGACCATTTCATTATTATCTCTATATCTCTGTCTATTTCACAAAGCCCCTTTTTTCTGTTTTCGTTCAGATTGATGTTGGTCCAACTAGACAAGGTGTTCCGCCAGGCAGCAGTCAGGCCGGGGGTAGCGGACTAGGACGGCCCAACTCGGGCTCCCCGGCCGACCAAAGAAAATCGAACAACAGCGAGAGCCCCCAACAGCAGAGAAGGGTAAGAGATTTTCCTCCTCCCCAAAAAAGGCTGAGTAAGGTCGTGTCCCGATTGACTGGCTGCGGCTGCGGCTATTACGGCAATAGCTGCGGCAATTGACAGCGCGGCCACTTTGTTGCCGATTCCCAATTGTCTGGCTTCGACCGCAGCTGCGGCCACAACATCACAAATATCAAGCCACAAAGGAAGGTGACTTTGTTGTGGCTGGGCTGACATTAGCGTTCATATACTTGTAAACATGGATTGAAATCATCTATTGAGGGCGCGCCTTCTTGGCCAAAAGGCCTTTACTGGTTAAATCCAGTTCGAAGACGTAGTTGCAGCCACAGCCGTAGTCAGCAGCCACAGCCAGACAATTTGGACATGCTCTCAAGATAGATTTCAGTTCTTGTCACTATATGTTGTTTGCAGGAAAAGTCTGGGGGGCATTGTGAACACTGTGTTTAAGGCTTGACTGTGAAAAATGTCTTGATATACACAGGCCTTTTCCCCCAGGGACGTCTCTTAGTTGAATCCCTGAGTTGAATAAGATCAGCAATCCTCAGCTCTAGGCGTGCACCCAGGTGCCATTTTCATAGAGCTGCTTAAGCACCAAAATTTGCTTAAGCACCAAAACTTGTGGTAAATGAAATCAGTATGCCAGCCAAAACTCCTTGTGAATGTTATGTTCAGCAGCAAACAATGGCCGAATACAAGTCAAAAGTCACATGAAAATTTGGTTGGTAATCATGTTTGATCAAGGAAGACTTTTCATGCTTAAAAAGCAAATTTTGTACTTTAAGCAGCTCTATGAAATTGGCCTCAGATTCCAGGCTCTGCTAACCCATGAGTCTACCTGTTAGCCAACGCTGTGCTTGCAGTCTGACGAGTCCATTCCATCGCTATAAACTAAACTTATCTGTGCTAACCATGCTTTTCTGCGCTAACCCAGCAATTCTGCGCTAACATTTGTCTCCAAACACTCCTTAGCCTTTGAAAAGAATGTCTTCTTGTCCATGCTAGCCAAGATGTTCTTTCAGTGAGGGAAGAATTTTCGGCTGTGGTTGGTTTTCAGCAGACCTATGAAATTTGGCTGTGGCCTTTTTCAATCGAATGAGTTTGATTGGTTAACACGGCCTTTGGTTACAGAATGAAATCGAATCTTTGGTGGATGAAGAGTCTTTCCACATGTCGAGCCTTAAATGTAGCATTTGCAGGGCCCCCTAGCAGACTACAAAGAAGATCCTCTCAAGCTTCTCAAAGCTTGTGTGAGAATGACCAATAACTGACAACAGAATCGATGACATCATCATCAAAGATTCTGATTGGACTGGCTAGTCACATGCTATTAAACTGACAAGCAGTAGTTATTGATTACCATGGCGATTACATATTTGGTCGTTCTTAAGGATTCAATGAATTTTTTTCCTGAAAGAAAACAAAAAGACAAGAACAAATAGAAAGATTCAAACAAAAAGACAAGAACAAATAGAAAGATTCAAACAAAAGACAAAAAGACAACAAGAAAGATTTCAGAATCTTTGGCTTTGCTGCTGGCTTTTTCACGCCGCAATTTGATCTGGTCATTTGTCCATTGGCCAATCAGATTTCTAACGACCAGCCGCGACCCAGCAACCTGGAGGTCGGCAGCGACGTGCTTCCTGACCTTGTCATGCAGCAGCAGAGTCCGATCGGAGCAGGCAAGGCCCAAGCCCCGCAGGACAAGGCCTCCTCGGACGAGGTAAGTGCACCAAGACCACCTCCTCTACCCAGTCTGTCCAGCTTGCAGTACTTGACGTTATCCTCTAAGGTCTTAATTTAGGGCTTTCCTTCCCAGCGGCTGTTCATTCGAGGGTAATCTAAATCAATAAAATAATTGGACCTGAAGATATTATTCTAAAGGCTCTTTCACACCGGGGTTTACGGACTTTGCGTTGCATAGCGACTACGCTGCCTTATGCTGTTCATACGCTGTTCATAGCAAGTCGACGCTGGCTTACGTAACAATACGCAGACTTACGTAACAATACGGCAAAGACGCAGAAGGAGTACGTGAGATGGACTAAAAAAATTAAACATGTTTAAACATGTTTAATTTTTTGTTTAATGTTTAATTAGTCCCTCTGTGCCTCGGTGTATTGTTACGTAAGCCAGCGTAGACTGGCAGCGTAGGAACAGCTAAGGGCAGCGTAGTCACTATGCAATGCTACGCAACTTAACGCAAGGCCCGGTGTGAAAACGGCTTAAGCAAGCGTAGACTAGTGTATGAACAGCGTAGGGCAGCATAGTCACTACGCAACCTTACGCTTGGCCTGGTGTGGAAGGGGCACTAGGGAGAGAAGCTTTGATACTAGTCGGGCCCAGCCACTGAAAAGCCTACCCAAGCCTTCAGGCCTAAAATTATCCCCTTGTCAGCCCTGAACTACAATACGATACAGTTGCTTGAAATCTGGATACTGCCCATGATCAATGCGGACTTAAACCTGTCAATCAGGTTTAATGCCAACTATGATCCAGGACACAGCAGGGGTGTGAAGTTGATAGTTCAAGGTTAGGGATTATAGAAGCCCAAGAACCCAGTCAAGCCTGGGCATGGCCTGGCTTTTCAGTGGCTGGTCCCAACCAAAGTTTCTCTCTCTAACAAACTGTCTGCCAATACATACACTTAATTGAAAGAAAGCGTACTGGCCAAAATGGCCGACAGCATTCAACCCTTTACATTGTAAAACTATCCAAAGATAACTGTCCATGTGGAATTTTATCCTCTCAATGATGATCGCATTGCCATCATTTGACTCATGATTTGGGAATCTTAAATGATTACCGAACGATTAGTCAAGTCTTATTTTCGGGCAAAAATTTGGCGGAAAACAAAACAAAACAAAAAAACAGACAAAAAACAAAATTGAACTGAACTAAAAAACCAAACAAATAAGAGGATTTATTATGTTTCGTAGAAGTTAAATTCTAATACAAATTTTGCGATTTGTAAGGATTTATAAAGGGTGTACAAAATATGTGAAAACCAAAAGAATTTGTTAAGATTTCCACTTAGAATAACCAGAAGAGTGACCAAACGTTTGGTTCTATCTGCTCATATGCCCCAGATTAAACGACCTCCACGACCTCTCCCATCCTGAGTAAAAAACAGACACGCCCCCCTCTTCAAGAATTTGTCCCCCCTTAATACCTTTAGTTATATCCTGCATCTTAAGTAGCTGGTATGTGGGAGCAAGCTGTCTTGGTTGACATGGGTGGCAAAATTTGGCTTCTGAATTGCGCGGCTATATACCCATAATGCACCATTGCTTTCCCACAATGCATCATTTAGCACCTTGCTGGCTTCCAGGCTTTGCGCTCCTCACTGAATTGGTCTGGTTGCCTTGATCTGCACTCTATGTATTTTTGCCTAGTTAGCACCGGGGTGCTAGATCTTGTTGACCTTTGACCTTACTCATGTTTCTCAGATATGCCAAATGAACACTAAATACAGTGAGTGGAGGCGGAAACCAGACCATTCCCATTCATTCACATTGCATTCATTTCATGATAAAAACCCGAATCAACCCGCAGTTCAAATATTGAAGTGACTTCAAGAAATCCTGCGAACAAAATATCTCAAATATTCATTTCTTTCATCACCACTGTCATCCCAAGTAACATGGGGATAACAAGTTGAACATGCCAATTGTTTAAGTATTATTAGAAGATAGTCTGGTGCCAGTTAGGTGCATACAGCATGATGTTGAGTCGGGGAACAAGACAGTCTTTAATCCCTCCCAGCCCCCTCTTAGTCTGGTGACAGTTCTATGTGTTACAGCATGTTGACGAGTATGGGAACAAGACAGTCCTTACCCCAAATATAGTATGGCACCATTGTGTGCGTACAGCATGGCAATGGGGGACAAAGTCTAGGAACAAGACAGTCTGTGCCCACTGAGGAAGCCCGCCCTCATTGTCATCCCGTCGTCGGACCGTGTGATCTTTTTATACCGCATGTTTTCTTACATTTGCATTTCCCCTACTTTTTCAACCGTGTTGGTTGGTCTCATAACTTGTCTGTATGTCTTGCGTTGTATGTATGTGTGTTATGTGTGTGTTATGTGTGACTATGTAGGTGGAAGGGCCCGATGATGACGTCTTCACTGAGCATGCCCAGACGGGTGCCAGTGATTCGTCAAAACATCCTAGCTCTATTCATGCCCAGGTATGGTTCCAAATTTGTTCCTGCAAATGTTAGCCCCGCCCCTCCATGAACCCGTCTAGCTCCTCCCTCCCTAAAATGAAAAAAAAAAATTTGCATTTGCAACCAATTAAGAGCGTGATTCCGTTTGAATTCTGGATTTTTCCGTGCATGAGTGAAAGTAGATTGTGCATTTTTCTGCCATGTTTGTTTTCTTCCTTCCTTTTTTTTATTTATTTATATTTATTTATTTATTGATACATTTATTTATTTGTTAATTTATTTTTGTTTTTGTTTCCATTTTTTTTCCTGCTTGAACGTCGTTCTTTTTTTCGTTTTTTATACATGATTGGTAAAAGCTGTTTCATCTCAGAGCTCGTAAATTTTTTGAAGATGATTCTTTTCTAAAGAGTTATTCCCTTTGAAATTGAGCTGTTCCAGAGAAAACATTTCTTGACATGACACAAATCTGCAAAGTTAAAAAACCAAAAACATAATCCAATAAAAAGTAATAAACTGCTCCATTCCAGAGAAGGGTATCGCTATGCTGTATGCAAAAGCTTGTCCCGAATCATGTGATATAGCAACAGAGTCTTTAGTCTGGGAAATTCAAACTGGGCTGTTTATTTGCATTGAAAGAAGTCTGTGTGCCAGATACTATTCAGATTTAACTCGCAAATGCATATTGGAACCAGTGATCTCTTCAACAACAACAAAAATACGACCAATGAATGTACTGAATCTAAAAAAAACAACATTCGTTCAAACTTAGATATTAATTTTAAATAAGACTTGAAGCTATGCAAGGAGGAAGTACTAAAAGAAAGGTAGGTTTGCGGTGACACCATGTAATCTCTGCTGTGAGAGTGTGTGGTTCTGAGAAGAACCGTTGGTATTATCTCGACGTTCCAAACCATGTGTCTCAGGACGAACAAAGGACGAACAGAGCACACTGTTCGGAACGTCGAGATAATACCACCGGTTCTTCTCAGAATCACACACTCTCACAGAAGAGATTACATGGTGTCACCGCAAACCTACCTTTCTTTAAAACTGAGATAGTTCAATGTGCCTTTTACCAATCATGTATTGATTTAGATATGGCATGTCAAAGAACATATATACAAATTCAGTTATTGATGTAGATAACATATATTTACATGTAGCTATCCCTTATTTATTATTTCTGGGTAGAATTAAAGGCAGGTTTATTTCTGAAATAGATTTGTATCATATATTTTTTCTTTTATTGAGCATTTTCTGCTTGAGTTTACTATACGCCTCAGTCACGGTGCATCCATCTTGTCACCTTCCTTGTATACCCGTTGGAAAAGATAACGCCAATTCTAAAATGAAAAACGGGTACCAGACTATTTTGAATCCAAGCCTCGGTTTGATTGCACTGCTTCAAATGTAGGATGGATGCACCGTGAATGAGGCATATAATACTGAAAATACATCACCTTCGATACCTTCAAAATGCATTTCCAAATGCGCACGCGCAAGCATAACCGCTGAAAATAACAAAAGACCATGACGTCACCCCACACACACACATTGCATGACACAGAGCTCAGCCCCAAGATCGCCCTTTTTTCCAGTGTGTGTGTGTGTGGGGTGACGTCATGGTCTTTTGTTATTATCAGCGGTTATGTTTGCGCATGCACATTAGGAAATGTATTTTGTAGGTATCAAAGGTGTGTATTTTCCTAATAGAATATAAAATCCCCATGGGTTTGGGGAGAGTCTGTTAATTTTCATAGTTTGAGGAAGATAATTTGTTTTAGTTTGGAATATCACTATTAAGCTAGCATATTCTTTAATTAGGTACATATTATAACTAGCAACTGATCAACTAGAATAGCGAAGTATATGTAGTGTAAAATATCATGGCCATCCTACAGCCAGTGATAGAGTAGCGACAAGTTTGAACGTTGGTAACAAAATGGCCTCTTGCATTCAGTGTTTTTACAGTTGCAGGTTCGCACAGAATGCAAAAAGCTATTTAAAGGTAACATCATACTTTGGTCTCATACCAACACAGAAATCTTCACAGATTTACCCATAACTTACAGGGTATAAATTTGGTAATGGTAGAAACATACAGTGTACCGTTAAAATTGTTCTGCTTGAAATGCTTTATTTATCCAGAAAAGACTACAACCAATTGACCAAAAACAGTTTTGATTTTGGGGTGAGATCACAGATGACTGTTAATGTATCTTTCTCAATATTTTTACCCATGAGTCTGCATTTCTTTGACAAAAACCAAAGTATGAAGTTACCTTTAACAAGCATCTGTGCTTTTCCTATTCAAGGAGCCCAAATCCAAGCTGAGGTTTAAGAAAAAAAAAGGGTCTTCAGTATCACGAGATGTATTACAATGGCCATCCCTGTACTGTGTCCTTCTTTATGTCTGAAAGTACCATTAGATGGGTTGAGGTGGATATAGAGGGTGTGCAGTCACGTGATCAGGACTCCATTTTGGACAGCAATGCTGTACACTGTATAATGCACGTACGTACAGTGTATGTAACCCACATGTGTTTGTGTAGCTTGCAAATCAACCGGACGCGTACGCAGACGCAGAAGTGCGTGCATACGCGTGCCGTCCAAAATGGCCGATAAGCTGTCAAGTGACGTCACGTGCACGCTCTCTATAAAGAGTTTGATTGGCTGCTAATAATAGCCTGGTGGCGGGTTTGCTTAATCATCAAGTCTGCCTTGACAAAATTGTTTGTTTGTTTGTGTGCTTCATTTTGCCTGGATGCTATTTTTGTCTGCAATGAGCATGGTAGACAATGTTTAGGCAATTCAAAGCTTTTAGGGTGACTTCTGATGTACTGTACAACGTATATCCTGAAAAACTGCTGCTCAGTCCGCCAAATGTCTGTGACTGACTGTAGTCTGCAATTCTGGCTTTCAATTTAACCTCATGCGGCAGTATTTTCTTAGAGGGCTATTGTCTGAAGTAGTTTGTTTGTCCATCAAAAGGAACGTTAAGAGAAACTCGAAAAAGATCCTCACGGCCAAATTGCCTAACATGGCACGTTGAACAATAGGAATTACTCTGATAACACTAACTCGCTGATAAACTGAGAAAGATCAGGCTAGGATTGAAATGCTTCAGGCCCTCGCAGCTCAAAGCATTTGATATATTTCAGGTCATTATTTTGGTTGATGAGCAGTTTGTAGCAGTTTATTACTTGCATACCTTTATCCTTGACTGTCTGACCCACCTTGGGCATTTACACAAAGCAGAACCTACATGTTGCAACCAAAAGTTCGAAGAGGTTTGGCCATCCTTGATTTTATTTGGATGGAGGGTCATTCTCTAGGTTAGAGGAACTTTGCCCCCAAAAGGTATCAGATCAGAGGCCAATTTCACGGCCCTGCTTAGCACAAAAATTTGCTAACCGTGAAATTTCTGTCTTTAATAAAAATAGGATTAACAACCAAATTTCCATAAGCTGTGTGTATCACTTGGGATTGTTCTTTGGCTGTTGTTCGCTGACCGTGAATATCAAATGGAATTTGTAATGGTTGTTTGTTTTATTGAGCAAGACATTTTGTGCTGAGCAATTGTTTTGGTGCTTAGCAGCTCCATGAAATTGGCCCCTGGTTTGAAGTGAAACCCTTTCCTTTGTAGGGGAGCTTTCCTCTTAATTTCTTGCTATTTTTATTGGAATGACGTATTTTTTTCCTTTTCTTGCCCTTTCCACCGATCAGTACCGTCTAGCAATCAGCAATAACCCTAAGGGTCCCGTCACCAACGTCAAATCCCCCATGCGCAAGCAGGCTTCCTTCTCGGCGTTTGGCTTTGGGGCCAGCCCGACCACGCCCACCGCACCCGGCTTCACCCCGATGCGGCGGGGCTCCAACATCTCCGTCAATGTCAAGCCTACGACGCCGGACAGCCTGAACGACATGCCGGAGATTCGCAAGTACCGCAAGAAGTTCAACTCTGAGATCCTCTGTGCGTCACTCTGGGGTAGGTGACTCTCTGTGTCAAAGCTTGTCCATAATTACAAAAAAATCAGCAGATGAAATGGACTAGACTTTAATAAGAAAGGTCCTAAAATGTGTACCCTGTACAGGGGTCGATTTCACTATTAACCCATAGTAACTTACTATCAAATGTAGAACTTATGATGCATTGCAGCCCTTCGATGGGTTATCCTTTGTAACTTGAGTTTTGATCGATCGTAGGCAGTGGTAGGGCTTCGTGAAATCGACACCAGATATGATAGCTGTATAAGTGCTGCTCATATAGTAAGAATAGACCAAAATGATAATGATAATAACCGCTTTCATACAGGGATGCCAGACTTTCGGCAATTGCCGGAATTCCGGCTTTTTCATATTTTCGGAAAAAGCCTCCGGCCGTCGGCATTTGTGGTTCGGAGCGACAATAAACACTTGTGAAATTACCGAAACTACCATTCACACAGCGCTTTCCTACATGCCTGCCGCTCAATACAGATGTAGTCCACGGTCCGTCCGAGTGCTACTTTACCGTGCATGCCACATTATCCCACATACATACATCGTACGCACGTTGTGTACTGTATACATGTTGATGTACATGATGTGTACATGTACGGAAAGCTTCCTACCGACGCACGTGGTTGAGACTTTCGCTGCGCTGGTGCACTTTGCGTGGAGTACCAGTATCATGCATGGGAAATTCAATGACATGGCGTGCGCGATGATTGTTTACGTCTTACCATTCCTCCATGTAGTCTTACCATGGGGGAAGAAATTCTCACGCCTGTCACAGTGCGACCGTTGATTTCGGAGGGATTTCACAATGTTTCTACTTAGCCAATAGGACAAAAATGACTGATTGTAATTCAAGTAAGATTTAGCTGCTCAGGAAAACACGATTTTTGATACTTCGGAATTTCGGAAGGAATATTTTACAGGGATCTCGCAACTAAATTACAAGCGTACATCGGCGTATTAACACTCGGTACTCCAGCCGTGTTTTTTGCACGTGTTCGATGTCGGAATTCTTTGTTTTTCTTTATTTTGGGGGTCACCAAAGTACGTATTTTTTCGTGAATGAATTTATCGGAACACCGGATCCCGACCGAAAAAACTCAGTCGGGTTCCGGAACAAAAAAATCCCGAGATGACTCAGCCTTGCAGGATACATAAGGTGAGTGTTTTTAGCATGACATGTATCAATGTTCATTATGACATGTATACGTGCTTTTTTACGTCCGGTGCGCGCGCAAGCACCACTAACCCATGGCTGGACTGGAACCCACAATCTGCGAACCACATTCCTTTATACAATGCATAGTTTAGCTCTACAAAATAAGCCGTCATTGCCGTTAAAGATGGCTGATTTTGCCCATTCTTGACATGTGCATTACATAATGTTTGTTTGGAAATGACAACATGTGATTGACTGGTTTATCATTTTGTATTGCTTCGGTCAACAGGTGTTAATCTGTTAATAGGCACAGACAGTGGCTTGATGCTCCTGGACAGGTCTGGTGAGGGCAAGGTCTATCCGCTGATATCCAGGAAACGATTCGAGCAGATGGACGTCCTAGAAAGCCAGAACATTCTTGTCTGTATATCAGGTTGGTGCTTGGTGTAGACATAAGCTGCCCTACTGTGGGAAGAAGCTTGGGTACCAGGTAGACCTGGGCTAGTTGGGGCAGGGGTTTGAACAAGCTCGGGTACCAGGTACGCCAGGGCAAGTTGGTGCAGGGTTTGAAGAAGCTTGGGCACCAGGCACACCAGGGCTTATTGGTGCAGGGTTTAAAGAAGCTTGGGTACCAGGCACACCAGGGCTTATTGGTGCAGGGTTTAAAGAAGCTTGGGTACCAGGCACACCAGGGCTTATTGGTGCAGGGTTTAAAGAAGCTTGGGTACCAGGCACACCAGGGCTTATTGGTGCAGGGTTTGAAGAAGCTTGGGTACCAGGCACACCAGGGCTTATTGGTGCAGGATTTGAAGAACTTGGATTCTTGGAAGAGAAGGACTGGTTGGGAAGGGTTGGGATTATTATTATTTACTTTTGTTAACGACACCAAGGATTCCTCAAAAGCACCCTAAGCACTATTACTCTTAAGCCTGATGACACCTTTTATGGAAAGATGATGAGGAGAAGATACAGTGTTAGAGGTGGGAGGAAAACCCCAGAGTAATATTCTAGATAAAACCCACAGAATCAGGTATAGGGACTGAAAACCAAATCCACTTGCTAGAGCAGAAAGGTGAGGAAAGGGGCGCTTAAACCGTGCTGGTTTTTTTCCATTTGATATTTGAACTGCATCTCTTGTTATTCTAGGGAAGAAGAGCAAGCTACGGGCTTATTTCCTGTCCTGGCTGAAGCAGAAGATCGTCAAGAATGAGGATAACAGTCACATCCAATCAGTAAGTCGACAGCTGCATTCGTGACGAATCCCTTCCAATTCAAAGTGTTAATTTGTCAGATCGTGTTTTCCAACGGCAATTACAGTGGAATGATCACTGCTCTACCAAACATTTGGCTATACCGAACTTCATCCTTGGCTCCCAAATGTGTAAGGCCTACATGTATAGGCAGGCTGAACATTGCTCACAATAGACAAACGACCATTATAATAAACAATTTCTGTGCATCCCAGCGTTAATCCATTATAAACCTTAACCCTCTACACCTACCACACAAGACACACAAGACAAGCGTTGCTTTTAGGTAGTATCATACTTTGGTAGCATACCAAAAACAGAAATCTTCACAGATTTACCTATAAATCAAAGGGTAAAAAGATGATGATGTTAGAAACATAGCTTAAATTTTTTTCTGCCTGAAATGCTATATTTATCCAGAAGAGTAAAACCAATCACCAAAAACAATTTGATCTTTTAAAGATCTAAAATATCGGTGAAAAGATTTTAAAAATACTGTGGGCGTTTCTCACAGTTTTCTCAAAAAGTATGTGACTGGAAATTTCACAGATGACTGTTATTGTATCTTCCTTGAAATGTTTGCCCATGAATCTGCATTTCTTTGAAAAAAGTATGATATTACCATTAAAACCACACATTACCTCAGTCTCTTCAGTCAATTTTTCTTTTGATCACTTTTCTACGACAAATCAAATTGAATCAGATCCAATGATATGTCAGAGGCTTGATAACGTCTTTCCTTCTTCTTTCATAAAGCAGCAACAGACGATGGACAAGCGTAAGATCGGCTTCGTGTCGGTGGGTGACCTGGAGGGCTGTATCCACTACAAGGTGGTCAAGTACGAGAAGATCAAGTTCCTGGTCATAGCTCTCAAGGATAGCATCGAGATCTACGCCTGGGCTCCCAAACCCTACCACAAGTTCATGGCATTCAAGGTATGGCCAATTCTTACCCCGAGATCAAAACTGTTTGGTTGTTGCTTTTACTAATTTCTGGAAATTCTGGAAAATAAATTCAGGTGGAAATATTTTAACGGTATGTTTCTACTAGCACCATCATCATACCCCGAAAGTTATACGTAAATCTGTGAACATTTCTGTTTGAGTATATTACCAATTCTGTACTGTACCTTTATGATTTTTCATCGGAGCAATTGGATTATTTAAATTAGGCTTGCCCTTAACCGACGTACATCAGCACTGCATATTTGGTGCAATAGAGTGTGCATGAGGTGGGATTCGAACCCGAGACTGCCTGAGGGCAAGGATAATCCATACTTTCCTCATCTTTTGCCATTTTTTTTATTTCAGACGTTTCCCAATCTGACCCACCGACCTCAGATTGTGGATTTGACCGTGGAGGACAACCAGAGGTTAAAGGTCATTTATGGGTCATCGGCTGGATTCCACGCCATTGATCTGGACTCGGCCTCAGTGCAGGACATCCATATCCCCTCATTAGTAAGTAACGGCTGGTCGATTTTACTCAAACTGGCCGAAAAGTTGTAGAGACATTGATCCTTATGTGGATAGCCAGCCTATGGGATATTTGTGTACACAAAATTTACCAAACTGTCCACAATGCATTTGGGCATTTCAACGGTTTGGGGACATTGTTTTAACTTAAGTTGCCTCTTTTTGCATATTTGCATGCATTTCAAGGAACCATAAGTGGTATACTTGCTGATTCCGTTAACACATTTTTAGATTGGAGTCAAGAATGATTGATCAAGGAATAGGTCAAAGTCACTTTAATAAGATGTAACTTTTGTTACCCCGGAATCACCAGTTTCTCATGCCTTCACTACACAGTTCCAAATCTGTCCGCAAAGTGGATCAGTCGTCAAACTTAATCCAAATGCCCAATTCATTCATTGCGTACCTGGGACCGATTTCACTAACACTTTGCGATCATCGCTAAGCCCAAATCCATTGCTAAACGGAAAATTGATCGCTACTTTGTGTAGGAATTTTCCGTTTAGCGATGGATTTGGGCTTTTCGATGATCGCAAAGCGTTACTGAAATGGGCCCCGGGTCCATCTATGGACTGTTAATTTGTGTGATACACTAATCATGTGCCACCACAAGAGGGCGCCAGACACACATCAGTATGTCAACAATATATTAACCTATTCGTGAAATAACCACAAGGGAAACTGACTGAGTTTTTTTAAGTCATTGAAAAGTGAACAAAGAAAAATTGACTGGAGCGGGATTCGAACCGGCGACCTCCTGAATACCGTACAGGCGCTCTACCAACTGAGCCATCCAGCCCTATGTGAGTGGTTACCCCAATTGTCAACTATCCTTGTTCGTTTGGCAGTCAGAAGCCATGTGCGTGGTTTCATGGCTTCTGACTGCCAAACGAACAAAGATAGTTGACAATTGGGGTCACCACCAACATAGGGCTGGATGGCTCAGTTGGTAGAGCGCCTGTACGGTATTCAGGAGGTCGCCGGTTCGAATCCCACTTCAGTCAATTTTTCTTTGTTCACTTTTCAATATATTAACCTGACAGACTTTACTTTATGCGTATGTATTCACTAAATATCAGCATTTTTTTGTCCAACAATGATGGCCTTGAATGTGTTCCGTTTCTCTCTCAAATTCATGCTTCCTTGCCTGATAATTATTGTTTGTCTGACTTTTCCCCTCCAGGATATCGGAAACATCACCCCCCATTGTATAGTGATCTTGCCCAACAGTCAAGGGAAGAACCTACTGCTGTGTTTCAATAGTAAGTTCTTTTTTTGTTGGTGAGTTTTGGAGGGCCTGATGTTTCGATCCAAGCAGGATTCTTAAAGACCTTTGTGAAAGATCCTGCCAGTATCGAAACATCAGGCCTTCCATACTCTAAGCATTTGACATTTTTCAGGTCATTATATTGGTTAAGGGTTAAGAGTCTAATCTGGTATTTTTCCCCCCGGCCCTTCATTCTTGTCTGCTTAACCCCCACAGACGAAGGAGTGTTTGTCGATACCGGCGGTGCTGCATTTAAAGATGTCATCCTACAGTGGGGAGAACTCCCAACCTCCGTGGGTGAGTCAAGACTTTGAGTTTCTGTTTTTGGTGACAGTTTAAGTGCATTTGGGAACGAGATTATTCTGGATCGGGTGTTCTATCTCATTTTGAGCATTAGTGCACAGTGTACAAGCTTCTTGAATGTGTGTATGTGTGTTCACTTGTAATGAATTTGTGTGACCCAGTGACCCTGCTAGTGAGCAGGGTCACTGTTGGCTGCCCCTGGGTGAACCCCGCGAATGACGTCAGACCTAATCGAACGGCACGGGGGCTGACACCGAGCGACCTAGGTGACCTACTCCAATGCACCTTATGCTTAGCGTCAGCATGTGCTTAGAACTTTGTGGGGTCCGGTGGCCTAGTGGTCTGCCGTGTCGTACTCGTACCCACACATTGTGGGTTCGAGTCCAGCCATGGGCTAGTGGTGCTTGCATCCTTGGGCAAGACGCTTTGTCACATATTGCTTCTCTTCACCCAGGTGTAAATGGGTACCTGAGAGGGTAGACATGGCTTTGTTGTTTAATAGCTTACCACAAATTACCTCAGGAGAGACAGGAGCATAAACTACACAGTACGCTTTAGCACAAAAACCACACTGGTGTAACGTGGTATTGATTCAGGATGCCACCCTTGCCATGTGTGGTGTACACCTCGTGTGAATGACGATTTCTTTTGCCCAATTTTCCTCTCGTTTCCGTGCTATTGCCAACAGCTTACATCAGTACAGGTCAGATTATGGGATGGGGAAACAAAGCCATAGAGATCCGCTCAGCCGAGACCGGTCACCTAGACGGCGTCTTCATGCACAAGCGAAGCCAACAGCTCAGATTCCTGTGTGAACGCAACGATAAGGTAAGACTCTTCTCAACCCTAGCGGGTGACTGTCCTCAACCCAGCAGGTTAAAGGCAGGTAATTACTCAAGGAACTTGTTGTACTGCACGTGGGCCTGATCCGAATTCATCAGACTTCCTTCATGAGTTATTTGGTCAGTGTCTTACTCTCTTGACTTCCACCTTTTCATCCTCAGGTGTTCTTTGCTTCGATTCGTCCATCCAACTCCCAAGTGTACTTCCTGACACTACGCGCCGGCCTGGGCAACTGGTAGAGGCGGACTCCGAGTCTCTCTCCCACTGCTTCTCTCACTGGATGATGGTCTAGACACTCCTCACCTCTCCCTCCCTTCCTTCTAGCTATCCAATCATTTTAGTTTTATACCTCATCCCGTTTGCAATCTTCTACCCCCATTGTATTGTAATCAGTAGGTAGTCATTGACTAACCAACGGAGGAATTTTAGTTTGTTGTTGGCGGGAGTATAGAAGGCTTTCCATCGAAGAGAGATGACGTTGGAGCCAGCTGCTCTCTTTGGATAACTTCTGTTTTTGGCATGGGAAAAGGTTCTAAAAGAACCCGATTCTGAGTGAAATGGCCTTCAACCCAAGAAAGTTCTTGAAGAACTGGATTCTGAAAGAACCACATTCTGAGCAAAATGGTCTTCGAATGAGCAGGTGCTGAAAGAACTGGGTTTTGAAAGAACCTGATTCTGAGCAAAGTGGACTTCAGGTAAGAAAGTTCTGCAGGAACTGGGTTCTTAAAAGGAACTTGATCCTGAACAAAGAAAGAGGAATCAAAGACACAAGAAAGTTTGGGACCTGATTGTTAACTAAAACGCCCTTTCTGATAAGCAGGTGCTGGAAGAAATATTGTAGGTTCTTCAAGGAACATTCCGGTGGGCATGCTCTGGTTGTCTTCTGTACGTTACCCTTGCCAGTGCTCCTGCCAACATCAAACCGTAGAAAGATAGATCACGTTTAAACCTTTATCCTTAAGGACATGAAGTACCATTTCAGTGGCTATGCACGGGACATACGTGGAATATTTTGTACCATCCTGGGTTGTAACCGCTTTGGGTACCAGTGAAGGCTGTGTTGGTAACTGCCCTTGTTACCAGTGAAGGCTGAGTCAGTAACCGCCCTGGGTACCAGTGAAGGCTGAGCTGGTAACCGTCCTGGGTACCAGTGAAAGGCTGAGTTGGTAACCCCCCTGGGTACCAGTGAAAGGCTGAGTTGGTAACCACCCTGGGTACCAGTGAAGGCTGAGTTGGTAACCGCCCTGGGTACCAGTGAAAGGCTGAGTTGGTAACCGCCCTGGGTACCAGTGAAAGGCTGAGTTGGTAACCACCCTGGGTACCAGTGAAAGGCTGAGTTGGTAACCACCCTGGGTACCAGTGAAAGGCTGAGTTGGTAACCACCCTGGGTACCAGTGAAGGCTGAGTTGGTAACTGGAAAGATTGCTAATGGTTTGGTGTGATATAACAGCCCAATGTTTATGTATCGAGCAATGAAACTCCAATGTGCTTAAACTGAACGCCCTCTATAAAATGCGCGACAGCCAACTTTTAAAGAGAACGCTCAACCCGATCAGTACCTGAGATGTTAGGTAAAATAATGTTAGTCTGGTATCCATAGTTTCAGGTGCTATGTTCCATGTTAAATCTCTGTTTGAACCCAGGAACCAAGATGGAGGCTTTCATGCTGTGGTTTGCAAAACAATGCTCGAGGGTGCTTTTTCAGTTTTTTATCATCTTTTTTCCTCGGATGGGATGGGAGTTGAAAGGAAGAGGGGAAGGTTTCATCAAAATATTAATCACAAATTTTGTTTTGAAATTTGGGTCAGCGGAGATGAACATTTTCAAGGGTGCTGCAATGGTTTTTTTTGTTTTTTTGTTTTTTTTTAATATAAATTTATTTTGTATTTGGAGAATTGTAATTTGTAAAAGCCTTTCCGTGTGTCATTTTAATTACATTTTGTTTTAATGTAAATAATTTTTACATATATTTCTCTTTCTCTTTTTAAAAAGAATAACAAATTGTTGACTTTTTTGCTGTATTTTGATTGCCTAAAAGTCAACCAAGATACACATCTTGACATAGCATTAACAGGTTTTTGTTTTGTCCCCTGTAAAAGAACAAAGAAAATTTGTTCACTTTTTTTGTGTCTTTTTTTTGTTTAGTGTAATATTATAAATTGTTAAATCTTTGATGTTTATAAATATGTATAGTGTATCCTAAATTGTTTTTTTATTCGCTTTTATTTGACTGCTTTTGTCTTTCAATTATTATTCTTATTTTTTTTCGGCAAAGTTTATGAAAAAAAATGTAAAATCGTGCTGAACAAAAGCCATTTTTGGAGTTAACACTCAACTGTCAGTTGAACAACCAAACATTGACGTTAGTATGTTGGCAAAACAGCCTAGCTGTCTAGGGGGTTTACAAAACGGAGGCTCAGACTCAGCCCCAGGCTCAGGCTCAGGCTCAGGCTCAGGCTTATGCTTAGGCTTATGCTCAGGCTTATGCTCAGGCTCAGGCTCAGGCTCCATCTCTGACATCTATATGCTGAAAATATAGGTTGTGGTTTTTCATTGAAGCTAAAGCTCTGTTTTCCTTTTCAAAACCAGATAATCTACTTCCAAATCGCAGCCAAAAGCCTCTATTTTGATACACGTTATTTCAGAATGGATTCACGAAATGGAGCCGGAGCCTGAGACGGAGCCTGAGCCTCTGTTTCGTAAATGCCCATAGTCAGATGGCATTTTGAGAAAAGACTCGTTTCAAGTTTTGAACACTTGGTCTTTTTTGTTTGGGGGGGGGGGGGGGGGGCACGATTCAGATTTTGAACGGTACACAAACGTGAGAAATGCACAGTTCTGTGTTTCACGTGCATTTGGCGGGAGAATTGTTTCGATGATTCATTTTGTGCGAAATTGTTTGCTTTGGTTGGAAACTTACTGAGCTCAGCTGTCTTGCCATACAGCTTACATACAAGGGCCGAAGAACTGGGAAGAACAAGATGGCTGCCAAATGTTTGGAAGTTCTAAATCTAACTAGTCGACCACAGATACTTTCAAATACAATTTACCTCTCTTTAAATATTCATAATTACTTTTTTTCTGAAAATGTGTTTAGCTTACAAAGGTTAGCTTCGTAGCACTGTTCAGGCCTAAACGGTTCTTCGAGCACAGCAAAGTTTGGCTTAGGAAACGAGTTGGCACTCGGAATTCTTCATTTGTTGTGTCTGGCTGTTAGCTATTTCTTTTGCCCAGGTTTAAAATGTTGCTAACCACCAATGTATGCTACAAAGCAGATGATGTCAGTTTCATACACACCTGCTTAGCACAGAAAAAAATTGCTTACCACAAAAAGCCTAGCTCATATAAACATGTTTTATTCTAGTACAAATTCATGTGTGTATTGTTTATAATGGCTAGTACTACAAGATATCTATTTCTGTTAAGCATAAAAATCTTACGGAGGTTTTGGCCCGTAAACCCTTTTCTCATCTTGCAGTGCAAGACATTCTTGCGGTAAGCAGGTTTTTGCGTGTAATCAGAAATTGGCTATGATTTTGCCACCAGGTCGTGTATACCAAAACAAGCGAGTACACAAAACAAGCGAGTTGATGGGGGAAGCTAAATGAACGCACCAATATTTATTTTGGACCGCCAATCCAGAGTAATTATTTTTGACTTCTTCCCCTGTCTAAGTGCGTTGGTCTAGCTTCCACGGGGCAGCCCTGACTTGGGAATGGTCTTATATTCTGCATAAAACAAGCGACCGGGCGCGGACTCTGTTGACTGGTGTCGACTCTTGGAAGCTAAACGAACGCACCCTATTAGGCCAGTGCAGACCTCTGCAGACGTAATATATTTCAATCATGCTGTACAAAATAATGCTCGTAATCTTCTCATAAGTTCTAGTTTTTGTACCCTTGTCTCCCCCTCCCATAGCCTGGGATCCTGCACTTTTCTCGCTGCGCCCCCTGTAACTCCTCACGTAATCACCATCCCTTCCCAGTCCCAGGCTAGTATTTAATATGATTTGGTTTTAGTTGATGATGACGTCATCACCTCCCAGTGCATGTATTATACAATCAAAAAACAGTAAGAAGAAAAAAAGAGCGGGAAAATTTATTGACTCCTGACGTAAAAACTTGTTTGTATAGTTACAGTAAAATCAATCTTTGTGATAGCGTAATACGTGTAGCTATTATGTCCTGAATGTTTTATATAATATTAATAAATAATACGCCGTAAAATTATATACAAGGGTTGGTTGGGAGAAACAATATTGCCAATAAATAAGACTTCCCGGGAAAAAAACAACAAGACAAATAGTATTGCGTTTATAGAATTCATTCATAGGCTATTTCGTATACCTCATAAATATTCATGACCTATAGCCAAATCGCAATTGGTCAATTCACCATCACGTGCCAGTGGATATATTTACTGATCACCAGCGAGTTGGCCGGGGAATCTCCGAGGAACTGTTACACATTTAACATCCCACACTGCGCATCCTATAGGAAAAGTTTGCAGCGCGCTTGCGTGAGCCTCGGCCTACATGAAGTTAATGGCGGCTAACGAACACGAACATTTTGCTGCACTTACTGATACCGATCTCGACGAAATTGTAAATAAATAAGGTAAAGTAAAAAAATAGGGCCTATCACATGGTATATTTCGGGTGGACAGTCGACTCTAGCTTCCCTCGGTGTTGGAAGTTGGCAAACTTCGCCTCGGGAACTATAGTTTGTCAACATCCAACACCTTGGGAGCTAGAATCGACTGTCCACCCTCAAACCATGTAATATTTCTGTAGTGCTATTGTACACTGTACAGCCATCATTTCACCACATCCACAGGGCTCAACTTGTCTTGCTTGTCAAAGAAATGCAGATTGCAGAATAACTGTGTTATTCTAGAACTGTATCTTGCCTTCTTCGCCAATTCGATTAAAAGAAATCCAACCTTTCTTCAATAATTTCAACGGAAAGGGCGCAGACAGTAAAATGTTTAAAGATACATTATACAGGTAACATACCCAAACAGAAATGCTCACAGATTTACGTTTAACTTTCAGGGTATGAAGATGGTACTGGTAGAAATGAAGAGTTCATTTGCAAAAACAGATAACTCCTTTGTTGAAAAATGTACATAATCATCATAGATGCTTTTTTTTTATTGAAGGATACACCAATACATTCTTTTTTTTTCATTTTCTGTACTTTGTTGAATTTGCAATAAATTAATAAGTTTTATATGTCCAAATGTATACGACTGGTTTCCATGAAATGTAAAGCAAATCTGTTTTTGCAAATGAACTCTTCATATATACCCTTAAAGTATTTCCGTCCGAAATGGTGCATTTATCCAGAAATTGAAACAAAGACCGAAAACAGTTTTGATCTTGCGTAAGATCAAAACCATTCTTGATGTTTTATAAGTCGGGTTTCCGCTATTTTCTCGTGACTCAGATGTCCGATTGAGCTCAAATTTTCTCGGGTTTATTATTTCATGGATCAGACAAAGTGTGAGTGCTGTTCTGTGTCACCTTTTATACCAATCATGTATTATACCTTTAACATCTAACAAATGTTGCAATGGCTTAAGGATTGTAACATTATTATGATTTGTTCCCGACTGTGTACAGACTTATTTTAGGGCCGAGTTATAATCGAAGCTAAATGGTCTACCGTATCGGATGACAATTCCTCAAAATGTCAGACACAGAGTCAACACCGACAAGACCCAATTCTCTCTTGTTATTCTCAGCTTTTTTTCAGACAGGTTCCTCGGTTGATTTATGTTTTAAAGGTAGTGTCATACTTTTGTAAGACACCAAAACAGAAATATTCACAGATTTACCTATAACTTTCAGGGTATGAAGATGATGCTAGTAGAAATCTACCCTTAACATTTGTCCGCCTGAAATGGTGTATTTATTCAGAACTAGAAATGAGTAAAACAACGACCGAAAATCTTTTTGATCTTTTAAAAGGTCAAAAATAAAAGAGAGCGTGAGCTATTAGAGATTTTTGGCAGAAGGCTCCCTCCGCGCTCCGTGAACGTGAAGTCGAGATTTTGCTGATTACGTCATTAATTCATGTGCACTAGCTTCGCGTTGCCACGACCACGTTCCCGCTGAAACCTGGAAAGGAGCTGTTCCATGTACGTAATAAGTTTGTTAATTAAGTGTCATTTTCCCTCAAACTTCTGTTAAAAATATAAATTGCTTAAAGTTAGGAGGGCCTGACGCGTTTCGATCCTAGCAGGATCTTTCTCAAAGGCTAAATGACAAAAAAACACAAACATGCAAGTGAAGGAAGCATACATAAAATGGATCAGAGGATATGGACAAAGGGAAGGGGTGGTATGACAGTCAGGGTGGGTAAGATAAGTCAGACAAAGGGTGGGGGTCAGGTAGGCAAGATCAAAGGTAACAGACTACAAAAGGGGTTTGAAAGTGTGGTGATGGGGGTGGGGGATTAACAAAGGAGTTGATTAGAGGATTGGAGATCAAGATGGGCAAGAGGGAGGAGAGGAATACAAAAATCAGGAGGGATTAGAGAGTACCTGTGGATGAATGAAAAGGAGATAAGTAAACAAGAATATTAGTCATTGCCTTCCTGGAGGTTTAGTCCGTTAGGCTGAATAGTGCAGCAGTTTATTACTTGTATTAAAAATATAAATTATCAGACCTTTGGCTGACAGTTTATGGTGTTCAAGTTTGTTTGCGTTTAGTTTTAAGGAGAAACATGAGGAACAGAAGTGCACAAAATCATGATGGAATGTCAGTCACTTTCTTTTTCATACATCATGCAACTTCATGTGACTTCATCATGCATGCCATGCCCATGACACTCGACTAACGTTAGACTAAATCCACGGACCGCAATGTAGGATTTGTGCTGAAGCTCACAACGTGGTGCACCTCATACGTGAACATGCATGAGTGACAGTACGGGGACAGGCGCGCGTGAGACTTTTGTCTAAACTCCCTTTATGTATTTTGGAGACGTCTCCACGACTGATAAGTTGGAGACGTCTCCGCGACGTCTTCCTTGGTGAGATACGGCCTTTAGAAACGGCACAATAATGCTCTTACTAATAGCCATTCATATAATCTGCCCTTAGTTTTGAAAGAGTGCATGAATATAATGCAGACCTGGGACTTGGATTCGAGTCTCAGGGTTTCTGAGGCCTTCTTAGTCAGCTGCCACTTGAACAAACAGGCAGGATTACTTCTGTTTTTAATATCACTTGCTGTAGCATACAGCATCGTGTTTCATCACTGATACGGCGTATAATTGGTCCATGTGTCATCAATACTGAGCGTGTAGGCCTATACTTCTTCTGATGAAGGAACTTAAGACAGTTGCACTTTGTACGCACCACGAATAGCAGTTCAATTCAGACTGTGTATACACGCAACTGTTCTCTTGATACGCTATTATTGAAGTTGCAGACAAACATGATGAACGCTAGTATTGACCCTATGGTCAACATGATACATAATATTGAAGTTCTGAACGTTGTATACGCTGTATATTAGACCGTTACCCAACCAACTCGTTCTTCAGCGGGTATTTTAATTAACCAGTGAAACTTGCACTGTTCTCTGGTTTGCCTATTAGTTCCATGAAAAAGAGAGGAATCGTCGAATTTAATGAAAGAAACGAAGAACTAGTTATTAAAGGTTATAACCATACTTTGGTTTTGTCAAAGGAATACAGATTCATGGGCAAACATATCAAGACAGATACAGTAACAGTCATCTGTGAAAATTCCCAGTCCCATACGGTACCCACTTTTTGAGAAAAACAGTGAAAAAAGGCCCACGGTATTTCTTAAATCTTTTCACCGTTATTTTTTGTATCTTTGAAAGGTCAATATTGTTTTTAATAAAGTAAGCTTGCGGAGACACCATGTACAATCTCTTTTATGAATGTGTGGTTCTGAAAAAGAACCGGTGAGAATAATGATCTCTCTATTGTTTTTGGTCACTGGTTTTAACTCTTTTCTGGATATAAATACAGCATTTCAGGCAGAAACAACGGTATATAGTATGTTTTTACTACATGTATCACCATCTTTTTACCCTGTAAGTTAAAGGTAAATCTGTGAAGATTTCTGTTTCGGTATGCTACCAAAGTATGATAGTATCTTTAATATTAGACGTTTATCTATATGGCAGTGGCACCATGACAAAATGAAGCGTTATATTAAACCTATCGCAACACTAATATCTGAATCGTGTTTATCAGAGCAGATTCTTCCGGGCCTCAAGACTTTCCTTCCACACACATCATCTGACTTTATACAAGGCAATTCTCTAATAATATACACATGCAATATAAATGTGTTTCAACTTGGCTTCGGTTGATGGTCGCATTATTGGTCTGTGCACCTGTATATATTTTTTTATTATACTAGGCCTATACATGTGTTATTCGTTAAAGGTAATATCATGCATTGGTTTTTGTCAAAGAAATACAGATTCATGGGCAAAAATATCAAGGACGATACAGTAATAGTCATCTGTGAAGATTTCAGTCCCATACTTTGCCCACTTTTTGAGAAAACAGTGAAAAACGGCCACTGTATTTCTTAGGTCTTTTCTCTTTTATTTTTGTTCTTTTAAAAGATCAACAAAGAAAATGGATAAATACACCATTTCAGGCGGAAAAAATGTAACGGTATGTTTCTACCACCATCTTTATACCTTGTAAGTTATACGTAAATCTGTGAACATTTCTGTTTTGGTGCCTTACCAAAGTATGATAGTGCCTTTAAAGGTACAGTACAGGATTGGTAATATACCCAAATAGAAATGTTCACAGATTTACGTATAACTTTCAGGATATGAAGATGGTGCTGGTAGAAACAAACTATTAAAATATTTCCGCATGAAGAGTTGTATTTTAAAGTAAAACAAATAACGAAAACAGTTTTGATCCCGGGGTGAGATCAAACTCCTGAAAATACCGTGAGTGTTTTTCACTGTTTTCTACAGTTTCCTATGATGACATGACCTGAAACATTTCACAGGTTTGATTTTACTCCATAACAAATCAAATTAGGAGCATTACTATGCAGCTGTGATGTTCTGTCACCTTTACCAATCCTGTATTATGCCTTTAAGCGTGGAATTTTGAAATGGCCCCCTGTGTCTCGAAAAGGGTTAATGATACTGGGAAAATACGTCACTCGGCAAATGGTACGGCTCTTGTGCGCTTCTAGCTCCATGTTAGAATTGACTAGCATGCCAAAGTCATTTGAAACGGCAAGTGCATGGCACGGTCACTCACAGTGATCATTATTGGGTGCATTCGTTTAGCTCCCCCGGGTCAGCCCTTTCTGGGAATGGTCGTGTTTTATTGTACAAAACAAGCGAGAGAATGGGGACGAGGTTGACTGGTGTCGACCCGAGGGAGCTAAACGAATGCACTCATTATAACTTCCGTCAACATAATAATCATTCTCTACATTGATGCTTTGTCCCTGTATGAAATGTTACACAGTTCACCATCAGGTCGTCAGTTTATCCGTCTTGGCGGCGCTGTAACGTGTTTCAAGAATCTGGGAAGTTGTTTTTGATGGTTTTTCGATGGCGGGAAGGCTATGCTGGTGGTGGGCGGGGGCGGGGTTGGGGGTGGGTGGGGATGGGTTGCTGGCCTATAATGATCAGAAAACTGCATACCACTTATACATTAGGCATAACTTAAAGAGGATGTTCAACACTCAACATACCTCGCTTTATTTGTTAGAACTATAATCCCTAAATTACTTGACATGAGAAAAACAAATATTAGTCTCACACTGAACACAGAAAGAGAGTCTTTATGGATGATTTTTCTCGCAACATGCTCAACCCGCAAGCCTCTCCAAAAATTCGTCAATGGGGGCTGCAGACAAATCTGTGAGATTTCGTGGTGTCAGATATGGGAGCCTTTTGTTCAAAAGAAACGGTTTGCCATAAGTGATAGGCCTACCGGATGTGTTGCCGGATCCTACACGAAAGATGTTTCAAACGACCCTTGGGAAGTCTTGGGGGAAAACCCTGCACAACCACTCATCGACCAACTGATGATGATGTTTTACGATCGCTTTCTTGATCTTACCTTACCAAGAAAACTCAGTGCCGCCATATTGGCTATGTTCAGACACAGTAGTCCGGGGACCGAAAAAGGTCTATCCATTGCGGCCACAGTGGGAGGTTAACACTTCATCCCAAACCACTTGCATTCATACTACTCATGGTTAAACTGAGAACGGTCTATCTCTGATGTTTAGAGGTCACTTGTGTCGCATAACTCCAAAACCGAACTTCAGACGTCTTTAGGCCCATCATTGTCATGTAGACCGGTACACGTAGTCTAGACCGTCCCTCCTCGGCGGTCTAAGTTTTAGAAGATAGACCATTAGCACACAAAACAGTCCAGCGTAGCCATTCGGACACAAGTAGGTAGACCCTGTTGGGTTTAAACCGAAGATGTACCACTTTAAAAACAGCGTCTGAACGCCCACAATGAGCAAGTTTCTACGGTGCCACCGACACACACTGGCCTTGACACACATTGGCATAAGACGTTGACGCTCATTCTTATTTTCGTACGTGTATACATACACAACAAGGCCATGACAAGTTCATTGCCAAAATGTGCGTACGGCACTGTAACCCTCAGTCACAGAACGTGATCTTAGTAAGCCTATACCAAAATAATGAACTTCACAGAGATTGTTTGCTGGCACTGACTGTTAAAGGTAATATCATACTTTGGTTTTTTATCAATGAAATACAGATTCATGGGCAAAAATATCAAGGAAGGATACAGTCACAGTCATCTGTGAAAATTTCAGTCCCATACGGTGCCCACTTTGAGAAAACAGTGAAAAACGGCCATAGTATTTCTTAAGTCTTTTCTATTTTATTTTTGATCTTTTAAAAGATCAAAAAGATTTTCGGTCGTTGTTTTACTAATTTCTGGATAAATACACCATTTCAGGCGGAAATATTTTAACAGTATGTTTTTACCACCCCCATCTTCATACCACGTAAGTTATAGGTCAATCTGTGAACATTTCTGTTTCGGTTTCTTACCAAAGTATGATACTACCTTTAACGTGCCCGGGTGAACGTCTTGTGAGTGAGTATAAGGGGCGTGCATTCTGTCGCGTGTCAATGTTGTCGTTTCGTGGAACTCTAACCAACCTGCAAGAGGATCCTTGATCTTTAAGACAGGAACAGTCATCACCTTGTTATAAGGTTAAAGAGTAAGGAGAACGTTTAACGTCTTTCTTAGAAAGAAAAGAAAACTTAAAGGTACAGTACAGGATTGGTAACATACCCAAACTTGAATGTTCACAGATTTACGTATAACTTTCAGAATATGAATGAAGATGGTGCTGGTAGAAACATACTTTAATAATATTTCCGCCTAATGACGTACATTTTCCAGAAATGAGTCAAACAAAGACAGAAGACGGTTTTGATCTCGAGGTAAGATCAAAACCATTTCTTATGCTTTATAAGAAAAAGTTGAGTCGGGTTTTCGCTATTTTCTCGTGACTCAGATGTGTGACTGAGCTGACACTTTCACAGGTTTTATTGTTTAATTATTTCATGTAGGCCTACATGTTTGATCACACAAAGTGTGAGTGCTGTTGTGTGACCTTTTCCAATCATGTATTATACCTTAAATGGGGAAACTAGTTTCTTGTCGGAGAAGACTTTTCTACTACTGATTCCGATCAATCAGATCATTGCTATATTGATATCCACATTGAAATAAGACTAATTGGGCCATTATAATTAGTCTGGTTCCCTGCCCAAAGATTCCCTGACAACCTAGAATAGACAGACAATAGTCGGGAGATTCGTGGTCTGGAAATCAGACTAATTACAAGTTACAATGGAAGGGTGATTATACAAACCGTGTATTGGCGGTATACCAGTTGGCCTCTTTACCAGCCGTTTCTGGGCTCACTCTCAACATTGGATCTCTATTATTGCAAAACAACAAAAGTTGGGTTGGCACACCAGCCATCAAGTTTTACTTCTGAAAAGTTTGACCTCTGTGTCCGGTGACCCACATCCTAAACCCTGTCAATCATCTTCGAATTTTCAAACTGCATTTAGACCCCCCCCCCCCCCGACATTCCCCGAAAATAACCTTGACACAAGACGTACACTCATTTCCCAGCGGAACATGCAATGATTGAACTTTTTTTCCAAACCCAGGGAAATTACTCAGCAAGAAAATATAGCTAGGCTGTGTACACAATGTTGATGTCAGCGCAAACTGACTCACTAAACATCGAGTATAAAGCACTTCCACATTGCAAGGTCTGCCAATGTTATAGCTCAGCGCGGAATGGCGTCCATTCCAACTCGCCGATCTTGGAGCGATGAAAACAAAGCAGCAAGTTGTATGGGTTTTTAAGACAAAAAACTGCCAGAATTGTTTAATCTTTAGTATACGGAACTCGAAAGAAGGATTATTGTCTGAGGAAAAACTAGGACTCGACAACGAAAGTAGTGCAGAACACGATTTCTGCGTCTTGACAAAAATATTCGGAAAACAATTTTCGACGACGGGCGGTTTGTGCAGTTTTTTGTAAATCGCTGTCTCGAATTATAAAACCATGGAGGAAAGAACACATGAACAATTATCTTTCGAACCGAAAATGATAATAAAAACAATAATTTTTCATACCGATTCATTCTGCACCATATCTTTAAACAGAATTATCATTGACCCAATGCCCCTATACATAATTGTGCATCATCATACTGTACAACATAATAATTATTTTATCGCAGGGACATTGTGAATTACGTAACATTACGTAACGAACTGCCCAATTCTCCGCTGAATTTTAAACTCAGTTCTGGTTCATATTTCCGAGTGACTTAGTCTGTAATTGGGTCCAAGGGAGACGGAAACCAGACAAGGACATTTATATAAGCGTGTAGAAAACAAGTCCCACCGGTTCAGTTAAACCTTTCAAACAAGCAGTAGACCTATAATTACGGGTGGCTAGTTGATAGGCTGAATAATAATAGCCGGAGACGTTTTTGTGATGAAAATATCCTTGCCAAAAGCACTTACGAAAAGGCGCCGGTAAAATCTAGAAGAAAATGGAAGTTACTGTCCTTTCACCAAAGGATTTTACTGTGACAACGAAAGATTGAATGTCATTTGGAAGGACACTAGCTCAGCTTTGTGTAAGTCTTGCGCGAGTTCCATTTGTGCACGTTCCTTCGTGTTTAATTTCGAGTGCAGCATGCAGTTGAAATCGATATGGGGCATTTTTTGAAGGTTTGCAAAATCTAGTTTTTCCCCTTGAATTTCACAGCATTTCACGACGCGATACGGATAATATACTCCAGGATCAAATATAATTGATGATTTTGGTTGTTCGGTTCAATGATCGATTTGCCCGATTGTTTAATTGATCGATCGGTTGATCAATTGTTTGATCTACCCGACAATTTGGCGTTCTATCGATTTAGTTATCTTTTGCTTGATAGATCTATCGATTGATACATTTATCGATTGATATATTTATCGATTGACTGACCTATCAAGTGATTGATCTATCGATTGAATTATCTATTGTGATTGATCTATCAATCGAATGATCTATCGATTAATTTATCTATTGAGTGATTTACCTATCGATTGATTTATCTATTGGTCGATTGAGTGATCTATTGGTTAACTGATCTATACAATGATTGTTCTATCGAATGAGTAATATATCAATCGGGTGATATGTCAGTGTTTGATCGATCCATCGATTGAGTGATCTATCGCATGATTGATCTGTAGATTGATTGATTTATCGATCGATTGATCTATCGATTGATTGATCTATCGATTAAGTGATCTATTGATTGATTGATCTATCGATTGATTGATCTATCGATTGAGTGATCATTCGATTTATAGATCTATAGATTTAATTGGTTTCTCGATTGATTGATCTACCGATTGATTGATCATTAAGTGATCTTTCGATTGATTTATGGATACTTTTTTTTTTAAACATATGACATTCTAATTTTCACACAAACCCAAAACACAAGTCAACCCTGAAAGTGGGTCAAAAACAAATGTCAGTCAAGATCAGCTCTGTTATTTTAATGCGTGCGTGCTTCTTAGTAATAACATCCTTATTTTGTATAAGCCTCGGAACGTGCTGTACAAAGTCATCGCTGAATTTACGTGCTCAATGACAGAGCTGCTCGATCATTTGATCTGCTGTGTACTGTCAGTGGTCAAGAGGTAGGTTACCTTATGCCACCATAATGGCGCCAACATTGTGTCAGTCGATGATCGCAGCGACGTATATACTGGTAAACACATTATTGTGTGTTTTTCCATAACGTCACGTGGGACGCCACTTTATAGACATCGAGGGCAAAATACAAATACATGGCTACGTGCGTGCGTAATCGCCTCCCCTTAAATAGACCCTTGGGCTCCGTGGTTATATCGTCATGCTATCGATGACTAGTTGACAAACATGACCTGTATGGAGCCAATGTTTACTATTTACAAGTTATCGATGAATATCACAGGCAAGAATGAAAGCTATCGGGTCCCGTTTGAGCGTTCGTGACGGTTCAAGCTAGATAAGGCTAGATAAGGCTAGATTACACATTTCTAACGCAAATCCTGTAGATATGCAAATTTCTCTTCTTCATCCGCCAACATTTTGCCTGGAGGTTACTGTGTCGCAAGGTGGTCGCAGACAATGATTACGATTAGGAGTGACGTTAAATCACCCTATCGTCTGATAACGGTAACGAGTATTAGGATAAACAAGTGTTGATGTATCGTTACATGACATTGAAGTCGTACATTTATTTTACTGCCGGAATACCATGATTGTACACAAACGCGTCACATTCTCTAATGGCGCATGCCGCAATGTTCTATAGTTTAACATTACTCGGGATGTCTTTGTACTCGAACTTGGCCCGTACTCGGACTCTGAAAAACTCGAACTCGGTTTTTTGGTCCAGGGGCCGATTTCACTAACGCTTTGCGATCATCGCTAAAGCCCAAATCCATCGCTAAACGGAAAATTCCCACGCAAAGTTGTGATCAATTTACCATTTAGCGATGGATTTTAGCTTTAGCGATGATCGCAAAGCGTTAGTGAAATCGTCCCCAGGACTCGATTAAAAGGAGTCCTACTCGGACTCGGCCCGTACTCGGCACTGTGTGTACTCAGAAAACTTGGTACTCGACTACGACACTCACTGCTTCTGACTGTCAAACCAACAAAGATAATTGACTGTTAAAGGTTTACTGTAATCCAAATTAGTATAGAGGTAAAAGAGCTTTAAAATTATTGCTTAATGCATAATTAATTACTATATAAATTTATATTTTTATGTAAGTGCTTAATTTTGACTAAAAAGTTACAAAATCAGTACATGTATGCCCCGCCCCCTAAAAAAACCCTCCTGGGTGACCGATCCACACAACAATAGAGTGTGACGTCACATACAGAACTAGTATAGGCTCGCACCACAGTATACTGCGTGGCATTCTGCATGTGACGTAAGCAAGTTTTTTCGTCGCGAAAAGTGGGGTGCTCAATTATGGGTCTAAAATACCGCCTTTTTCTATCCACAATGTTTTTTTAGCACAAACAATGATAGCCAGGTTGAGTTTTATAACAATACAGATGTATTTAACTTAATATGTGTTTTGATTACAGTAAACCTTTAAGGACACCACCATGAAGGATGAAGGAGTTCATCCCGGAACCTTCCACCTCTCCACCTGGTTGTGGTCTGCCTCGAAAAGCCTGGGTCAACCTAAACCGTGTAAGAACAGGAGCTGCTCGCACACAGCATTTTCTGCACAAGATTGGAGCAGATCCATCACCCTATTGCCCTTGTGGAGAGATCCAGACCCTGGAACACATCATTGAGGCGTGCCCTATCTTCAAATCACCCCACGGAGCTTCTGGTATCCTGGAGCTGGATGACGATACCATCAGCTGGCTAAACCAGGACCTTCCCCTGTAGCTGATGTACTTTGCTGGATAGTGGTAGTCCTCACACGAACGAACGAACGTATAGGGCTGGATGGCTCAGTTGGTAGAGCGCCTGCACGGTATTCAGAAGGTGGCCTGTTCGAATCCCGCTCCAGTCAATTGTTCTTCCCCTTTCAAATGATTATAACGGCAGTAAGATCATAGCTTTATAGCTCCTTGCATTAACCAATCAGTCAAAGCACAGAGCATATAGGGACTCGGGAACGAACCCTCTGGAGCCCAAAATACAATCATTACTACAAAAACAATAGACACAATAGATACCGAGATTATAGACAATAAACTTTATTTTAAATTCGCATTTTCCTCTTTGAAACAATGGTGCAAGAACGACCACATTAACCATGTACATGTATATACAGTTATTTACAATGAGCGTAAAAGGTACGCAAAGAAAAAAAAAAGCAAACTGTTCACAATACCAAGACTAAAACGGATATGCATTATCATTCTTTATCATCCAATTAATACGATTTAAAAATGTTATTAAAATATTTATTTATTGTATCAATGCACATTGGTAAATACGGAGTATGGATTTCGCTGGATAGGACAGTAATTCCGGAAGAAAGTTTGAAGTACACAATTGCCACTACACAAATCCTACACGATTTTAGGTGCTTTAAGAAATGGAGGCTTAGGCTTAGGCTACATTCTGAAATATCAAAATAGAGGCTTTTGGCTGCGGTTCGGAAGTAGATTCACTGGTTTGAAAAGGAAAACAGATCTTCAGCTTCAATGAAAAACCACAACCTATATTTGCAGCAAAACTAAGGGTGACAGAGCCTGAGCTTGAGCCTGAGCATGAACCTGGGCCTAGCTGAGCCTGAGCATGGCTTGGGCCTGAGCCTGGGCCCAAGCCTAAGCCCGAGCTTAAGTTCAGTCTGAACATGGGCCTGAGCATGAGCATGAGCATGAGCATGAGCATGAGCATGAGCATGAGCATGAGCATGAGCATGAGCATGAGCCTGAGCTCGAGCCTGAGCCTACTAAAGTCTTAGCCTCCGTATCGTAAACCCGCATTATGCACAAGGCAGTCGTGTGTATGATAATAATGCGTACGTGCGTGTATAGTGTACCATGGAGGAATCTCTTCCTTCCTCCATGTTAAGAACCATAATACAATTCGCTTTATAATAGAATGCCGTACGAATCTTAATCTTATCACCTGCGTGTACAAAGTAAAGCATATTGTTTTTCCTTTTCCATAATGGAAGGAAAGATGAACTGCGGAAGTTCTGTTCACAAACGCAATCAGCCCAGCGTATTATACACGCAATATATACCATCCTGTGCTTTGAAAAGTTCGAGGTTAACTCGTCAATTAACCTTTGCAAGTACTGTACACACTCACTATACAACCTTGTATGATGACGTGTTTCAAGATTTGCAATTAGTCAGTTGTGGGTTTTTTTTCGAGGTTACATGGGATAAAAACAGCAACTTTCGTCCAAAAACAAGTCTGTACTTTTCTCGGGACATACATGTATACAAGGTCTATCATTACGAGTTCATGGTATAGAGACTTTTGAGGTCAAATTTGTATATGCTTGGAGTTATGACATTAGTAATAAACTGCTGCAAACTGCTCACCGGCCAAAAAATTACATGAATTCCATAAAATGCTTGGAGTTATAGGAGGGCCTGACGCTTTTCGATCTTTAGCCTTTGAGAAAGATCATGCTAGGATCGAAACTCGTCAGACCCTCCTAACTCCAAGCATCTTATAAATTTCAGGACATTTTTGGCTGATGAGCAGTTTGCAGTACATGCAGTTCTTGTATTGATATTTGTTTTATGAATTCATATTTTCTCGTTGTGATTTGAACATGCGTGTACTTGTTTATCTTGTTAATCGTCGGGGGAACTTAATTTTCATTAAAAGACAGATAATTCAAAATGACGTTGGTTAATATATAATACTGTATTGTTATTGGTCGTGCAATTTGTATTTAACATTTTTAAAAGGCAACTCCAAAATTGGCCATACAGTCCTTAACCATTTTTTAATTATCAACCTGTTGATCAAATTAATGTATACATTATAAATATTATAAATTATACATGTACTTCACAAAATTACTTCCAGTATAAACACATTCGTGTTTTTTGTGCAGTAAACATTGACAAATGAGCTATCCCTGGTACCCGCGCTGGGAACCAGTGGATTCCATTCTTGTGGCAACCAGTTCACAAAGAAAAAAATAAATTAAACGAATAAAACAGTCTAGAGGCGAATCTTTCAAAATGAGGCCAAACTTTCTATACCGAAGTCATAGCCTTAAAGGTAAATATACAGGATTGGTAACATACCCTAACAGACATGTTCACAGATTTACGTATAAGTTTCAGGATATGAAGATGGTGCTGGTAGAAACATACAGTTAAAAATTTCTGGCTAAAAATGCTGTATTTATCCAGAAACAACGACCGAAAACAGTTTTGATCTCAAAACTCCCGTGAATAGATTTAAAAACACCGTGAGCGTTTTCCATTTTTTTCTACATCGACCAATGACGACATGAGCTGACAATTTCACAGGTTTGGTTTTATTCCATGACGAAATCAAATTATGAACAGTCTGCAGCTGTTCTGTCACCTTTTAATACCAATCCTGTATCATGCCTTTAATTTATAACTGATCTCCTATAATACACTTGGACAGATTAAAAGACGAAAATGGAACAAGGAAATGAGTTTGATTGACGAGTAGAGAAAATGGAACTGAAATTCAGGGATGAAATTAGCCTAAGCAATAGCTCAAACTCTTTTTAAAGGTAATATCATACTGTTTTTTATCAAAGAAATGCAGATTCATGGGCAAAAAGTATCAAGAAAGATACAGTCACAGTCATCTGTGAAAATTTCAGTCCCATACGGTGCCCACTTTTTGAGAAAACAGTGAAAAACAGACACAGTATTTCTTAAGTCTTTTCTCTTTTATTTGTGACCTTTTAAAAGATCAAAACGATTTTCGGTACTAATTTCTGTTTAAATACACCATTTCAGGCGGAAACATTTTAACGGTATGTTTCTACCACCACCATCTTCAAACCTTGTAAGTTATAGGTAAATCTGTGAACATTTCTGTTTTGGTGTCTTACCAAAGTATGATACTACCTTTAATATAATTTCTTCTTTGGTCGTGTAAATGATCACCAGGATAATGACTCCAATATGACAAACAGGCAGTCTATGAACAGCCGCTGGGTTTATTAACAAAATCCTATTCTCAAGGGGACATCCTGATTGATGGATGATGCTTACAGATATGACGCTTATAAACTGAAGTGTCGAGCAACATTCATTTATAGCAGACGTGCTAAGGCAGAAAGTGGGCCTTTACGAAACCTGGCTTGAGGCTAGGCTTGGTACTTATTTCGCTAACGCCATTTGAGACCCACGAAACGAAATGAAGGGATTGGGCCACACGACGAAGCAGAAGAAAGGCTCCAGCTTCGCCATGTATCTCAAGCCCTTCATTTCATTTAGGACACAAAATGGCGGTAGCAAAATAAATCCCAAGCCTCATTTCGCAAAGGCCATGTGTTCTTATTTCGCATAATTGGTACATTATTGTGGCAGTATCAGATTTCTAGGGAATTTCCATGTTCGGCGGACATAAAACTGAAAACGATAGTCGAGCTTTGTGACGTAATATCTGGGAATATAATTATAGCGATATGTATATGGCCAATTCCACGGTAATGTAAGTTTATACCTGGGGTCGAATTCACCAAACTCATCGTAACTTACTATCAATCGTAGGACTTTTGGTTCATTGAAGCCCTACGTGGGGTAGGTCTCCTACGATGGTTTATCATTCGTTACGATCGATCGTAGGGCTTCGTGAAATCGACCCCAGTATACTTTGGTGGCTGAGTCCGAAACAGAAGTCTTCACAGATTTACCTATAACTAATACAGGGTATAAAGAAGGTGATGGTAGAAATATGCCGTTAAAGATTTTCTGCCTGAAATGCTGTAGCCTGTATCTATCGATTTCACGAAGCCCTACGATCAATCATAACTCGAGTTACGAAGGATATAACCCATCGTATCCTATGTAAGGCTGCAATGCATCATAAGTCCTAAGATTGACAGTAAGTAATACGATGAGTTTGGTGAAATCGACCTGAGAAAAGAGTAAAGTTAATTGACCAAAAACATTTCGGTCTTCGGGAGATCAAAAACCCTGTGAAAAGATTAGAAAAAAAAATACTGTGGGCGTTTTTTTTTTTACTGTTTTCCCCAAAGGTTGGCATCGAATGGGACTGAAAACTTGATATATGTGCCCATCGATCTGCATTTCTTTGACAAAAAAACCCCAAAGTATGAAGTTACCTTTAAGTGACTTTGACCTATTCCTTGATCAATCAATCATTCTTGAAAGACTCCAATTTAAAAATGTTTAAGCAGCAAGATTTCAGCATTGCTGCGCGTATCGTTGAAACGTTCCCTGGGGCATGGCGGTGTGTGCGTTGTTTCTTGGCTTCTGACTGCCAAACGAACAAAGATAATTGACTATTAGGCACATCACCAACATTACTGCTGCACAGCTCAGTTGGTAGAGCGCCTGTACGGTACTAGTTCAGGAGGTCGCCGGTTCGAATCCCGCTTCAGACAATTTTTCTTTGTTCACTTTTCAATGACTTAAACATGTTTCATTGGAATCAGCTAGTATACCACTTGATTCCTTAAAATGCATGCAAATGTGCAAAATAGGTAACGTACGTTACAAAATAAATCCTCAAACCGTTGAAATGCCCATATACAGTTATGCCTCGTACACATATACCAAATTACTCTGTATTTTTCAGTGCGCCTGATGCAAAATGGGTCAATGAATTGTGTTATAGCTTGTCAGCAATTTGTCACAAACGCCCCCAATATTTACGTTGGCTCTTGAGCACACATGCAGACGAGATGGCATCATCGATGTCACATGTTGTAGCACGCAGTGCCAAGTACCAGTGATGATTAGGGAGGTATACAATACATTTACAAAACTGAGGCGTTGTTTTTCATTCGACATGCACAAATATGCGCAGCAAAATTAGGTTTACCAACTTAAGTGGTACAGACCTTTCTTTTATTTACAAACATAAGCTCGTGGTTGGCATGGGCGGCCAAAGGTTGCAAATCATTTCGTCTTTTCGACAGACGGCGTGATCAAATTCAACATTTTTGCAAACTTTCCATAGCTGTACAAAATACATAGCATCATTGCTTGTGTTGTTTCCATTGCATTCAGCAATATCTGTCAATGTTTATGAAACGTTGTGTACAAAATGGGTTATTTCTTATGCCTGGCTTTGATGGCTCTCCACAGTTTCCGCCATCTTGGTTGGCAATAACTCGGGCTGTGATGTTGCAAAAGAAAGGTCTATATCTATGGTTAAAGACTGTTCTCATTGGTTCCCTGCTTCACCAGCACGAAACGTCTCGCATTAGACTGGTTCCCGCCCCAATACATAGAACCTTAATTCGATTACGTATAGACGTCAGGGGACAACGGTAGGGAACGGGAACCAGACTACTTGCCACATTGGTTTGCCATAGGCCTAACATTACTTCTGATAACATGTACATGAATAGGGTTTAGATATAGATTATACCGTTGTGAACTGTTAACAGGGTACAATCCACTACATCTATTCCCATGTAGTTCATTCAAATCCAATCCAAGTCCAATCCAATATGATGCAATCCGATTACATACGATGCAACGGCAAAATCAACCAAAATACATGTAGTTCGCGGAGTTGCAATTATAGGACCATGGAGAAATAAGATTTATCCCTATAGACTGCTAGGGCAGAATATCCAATGAGGTCTCTATCAAAGCCTCACGTCACACGTGCTTGCTACATTATCCCCGTCTCTTGAAGGGTGATGTTGACTAGCTCCTGTAGGCGGTGTCTGAGACGTCGTTTCGCCCCCCCTTGGGGAGCAAATATCCGCCCGCTGGACGGACGGCAACACGGCCGTAAGTGCTCGGTGACAGTTTGCCAGTCTCCTGGTGCAGCCTGAGTCTAGCTTACTTACTGCGTGTGGACTGTGGATCCTATCCTTCTTATAGACCGGGAGAGCCACAATTATCTGTGCAGCTATCAAAACAAAATCAGGAGAAAGAGAGAGACTGTTTCAGCTGGGAATGACGACTCATTTTATGGAGGGGAAAAGAGGGTTTGGAGTTGGGTTTGGCTGGACTTTTGGGAAAGGGGAAAAGGTGAAAAGGTAGGCTAGGCCTACATGAGGTCATGAAAGAAGGGAAAGCCACAGGATGACCACTGACCATCCGTACAGCGGTCACATTAACTGACCGTCATCAGTGGCGCATGGCGGGATGCATCCATATCAATTCAAAAAAATGTTTTCCCGCGCTTATCACATGGCATAGACTCGCCCAGTCCTCTGTGTATTTACCGGTCAATTTCACAGCCCTGCCTTAGCACACAAATTTGCTAATCATGAAATAATTCTGTCTTAATAAAAACAGGATTGAAGGCCATAATTTCCATGTGTTGTGTATCACTTGTGATTGTTCTTTGGCTGTTGTTCGCTGACCATGAATATCAATTGGAATTTCTAATGGCGGTTTGTTTGC
The DNA here is from genome assembly GCA_963971285.1 of Astropecten irregularis. Taxonomy (NCBI): domain Eukaryota; kingdom Metazoa; phylum Echinodermata; class Asteroidea; order Paxillosida; family Astropectinidae; genus Astropecten; species Astropecten irregularis. Next base: position 13,186,305 of record OZ020262.1, on the reverse strand, counting down.
AATTGAGCAAGACATTTTGTGCTAAGCAACTATTTTGTGCTTAAAAGCTCATGCATGAAATTGGCCCATGTTTGCAGACTTTATACCCTGACCAAAAAAAAACCCAACAACAAAATCTTGCGTAAGTGAGTAGGCCTATATGACAGCAAAATGATATTTATCATTATCATATTGAAGTTTCTGTAACGCGAGGACAAGCCACGAAGTCAAACAAAATTTATTGTTGATCATCGACGGATTTGCACGGCAAGTTCCTTCTAAAACGGGCAACCGGTTATCCGTGTCGATATCCCCCGGGACCCTGCTGATGAAAGCACGGTCGCTGCAGCCGTAGAACCGCCCAACATTTCTTCTTCACCCCCTCGAGGGTAGAAAAGCCATCAAGTCTCAACTGTTTTTCCTTCACTATTCTGTCTCCTTATACAAATGTCCATTCTCGAGACGGGCTCAGTTTTCTACCTCGGGGACTGAGTTCTCCGTACACAATTGGGAAAACACTGCGGAGGCACACACGCACCCACACACGTGCAGCAACCAGACATGTTCTGATATCCCCTAATGATCTATATATAATATGACACAGTTACATTTTACAACCTAAAGTAAAGAAGCTTTCCAGACAATTTATCATGCGCGAATCTAGATTATAGGCGTATAGGGCAATCGGAGTGCCATAAAATGCAGATAGTAAGGCTATGTCCCAATTCTCTGGCTGAGGCTGCAAATTACGCATAATGGCAGCCACTAGCCAGTGACTGCAGCCATTTCCATAAACTTGTGTGTTATTTGCGGTCGCAGCCAGAGAATTGGGACACGGCCTAACATACAGAGCGAAAGACCCTATACTGGATGCTACGGAGCTCCATGAGTGCCATTCCACTTATCCAGATAACCACATAATTTATTTCATCAAGTCGACTTATTAAGCCCTAAAAGTCGACTTATCGAGATAATTAATTTATGTCGACTTCTTAGTGAAATGCTTCTAAATCCTTTGGACGAACGATCCTTGGAAAAGACACTAAATCTTGATTTCCTTGAAAACCCCCAGCATCTGATGAACCAAGATTTCCCATGGTGACTGCTTGCACTGTTTACGAACTGTTGAGTCAATTTTCTGTCTCAAACTCAATAATTGTTTTTGGAGGCCTTGCAAATCCTGTACGCTGCCTTTAAATCCTTAGTTTCTATACTGCTGAAAGGGACGGATAGGCCTACTTAAGAGGGCATGCACTGCATGTCTATGTGGACTTTTTTAAAGGACTTAGGACTTGGACTCGAGAGCAATGTACTGGGACTCGGCCCAGTACTCAGACCTTGAAGTACTCGGAGTACTCTGTACTCGGATCTGAGGACTCTACTCCAACACTGTTTTAAACCTTGAACTTGATCCAACACAGGACACAACACAGTTGGAGGTTGGGTGGGGTTGATGGAATCAGTGGGGGCGCTGCGTTCTGTACAAGGTATAACAAGCAACAATGAAGTTTTCCGCGTGTAAAAATTTAATTTGATGTTTTTATTTAATACACCATAAACAGTTGAGCCTAATCAATAGCACATGGTCTTTCACAGCATGTTCCCTGTGGGAATTATATTATGATTGTTTATTATTATAGCTGAATGTATCATTAATCTAGCCTGTGAGAAGTCTGAAGGTGGATAAAAAGTCCGAAAACCCCATGCGGGGTCCGGGTCAGCCACCGAAAAATCCCGGGGGCTTTAAGCTCCACGCACCGGTAAGCTGACTCTCCTACTGACCGGCGCTCATAGGTAGAACCTCCGGCTCGATGGAATCAATTAAGTCCCCTTAAGAGTTATGCCAGCATGGTGCTTTCACGCTGATGCAAATAGCAACGAATGTTTAAAGGTACTTTGGTTTTTATCAAAGAAATACAGATTCATGGGCAAAAATATCAAGACAGATACAATAACAGTCATCTGTGAAAATTTCAGTCCCATACGGTGCCCACTTTTTGAGAAAACAGTGAAAAACAGCCACAGTATTTCTTAAGTCTTTTCTCTTTCATTTTTGATCTTTTAAAAGATCAAAAAGATTTTCGGTCGTTGTTTTTACTAATTTCTGGATAAATACACAATTTCAGGCGGAACAATGTTAACGGTATGTTTCTACCACCAACATCTTCATACCCTGTAAGTTATACGTAAATCTGAGAACATTTCTGTTTTGGTTTCTTACCAAAGTATGATACTACCTTTATTAACTGAGTGATGAACGGTAAGCCCACTAAAGCTTCAAATAAACTGCTTAAACTGCACCGAACTTTCCCCTTATGGCTAAACTAATTAAGCTCCCCAGACTGTATAGAACAAGACGTATAATTATATCTGGTACAGTGTATGTCAAGATTCAACCGATGGTTTTCTTTTTAATTATTTTGAAGAACAAAAATGATCTCTAGAATAATTACTACTGACGTTAAAGCGAAATGAAAAACTGAGCATCGATTCTTCAACATTTATGAACGGTTTCGCTGACATCAAAGATATTTATTGTAGGGGTCTTGCCAAGCATGATCAAGCAGTTAAAATGTGCATGTATAGGTGGTATACATGCATGAAAACAAGCACAGGGGTAAATTTTTCACGTCCATTGCAGGATACTCAAAAATGGGATCCGGAGCAGCAGGATCACTGATCTATCTCGTGCCTGAAACGAACAGGCACCTAGGGCGTTTACGAAACGGAGGCTTAGGCTCAGGCTAAGGCTCCGGCTCCATTTCTTACATCTTACAGGGTATAAAAATGAGATGTTTTGGGGTACGGTTTCGAAGTACATAATCTGTTTCGAACAAGAAAAAGGAACTTTAACCTCAGGGAAAATTCACAACCTGTATTTTTAGCTTTTAGATGACGGAGCCTAAGCCCAAGCCCAATCATAATCATAATCCATCGTTTCTTAAAGGGCCTAGAAACAACACTATATCTACGAATTTGACCCTAATGGAGGCTGACATGACTGGGGGCCATCGACTATTGATTGCATTCAGACACATTGGCAATAGGATGCTGTGAGCCGACACTAGCTATGGTTGCATCCGTGGGAACATCTGCTTCAGGGGGCAACAAGCCTAAAGGCCAGGGGGCAACGAAGGCCATCGAACCCGTCACCTTGGCGGTACGCCTCGTGCAAGGTCGGATCGGCCAAGGTCAAGATTCTTGAATCCATGGGTTAAAGGTAGTATCATTCTTCGGTAGCACACCAAAACAGAAATCTTCACAGATTTACCTATAACTTGTAAAGATGGTGGTGGTAGAAACATACCATTACAATTATTTTGTTCTGCCCGAAATGCTGTATTTATCTAGGAAAGAGTAAAACCAGTGACCAAAATTATTTTTGATCTATAAAAATGAAAGAGAAAAGACTTAAGAAAAACTGTGGCCCCTTTTCACAGTTTTCTCAAAAAGTTGGCACCGTATGGGACTGAAATTGTCACAGATGACTGTTACTGTATCTGTCTTGATAATTTTGCCCACGAATCTGTATTTCTTTGATAAAAACCAAAGTATGATATTACCTTTAAAAGCGACAGCAAGTCCCAATGTTATTTTTTAACGCCTTTTGGATTACCCTGTACGCTAGCGGCTCGTTTGTCTGCGCTAGGCATGACACTAGGTGAAACCCTATACCGATCCACACACACGCTCAAAACACGTATTGTACACGGAAGAAAAAACTTCAATCTTGTTTGTTTATCACATCAAGCATGAAAAACAAACTGATTCAGATGTTATTTTATATCTGTTCAAGTTCAGAGAATATGAACGAAGGCGCTCAACCAGAATCAGTAACTCTTGTAATAATGGTAAAATACTGTTTTCCCAATCACCAATTGACCGAAACGCTGCGTTTCCTACCAAAGGAAGTATGCTTGCTCGTCAGAATGACGTATGGGTTTTATTTATGGACCTATACAATAATTATAAAAAGGGTTCAAGTTTGGAATGGGCGGAATGTGTACTTAAAGGCAATATCACACTTTGGTTTTTGTTAAAGAAATGTATAGATTCATTGGCAAAAATATCAAGAAGATACATCAGTAACAGTTATCCGTGAAAATTTCAGTCCCATATACGTTACCCACTTTTGGAGAAAACAGTGAAAAACACCCACGGTATTTAAAAAAATCTTTTCACCGTTATTATTGAACTTTAAAAGATCAAAATTGTTTTTGGTTATTGGTTTTACTCTTTTCTGGATACATATAGCATTTCAGGCATGTTTCTACCATCACCATCTGTATACCCATAAGTTATAGGTAAATCTGTGAAGATTTCTGTTTCGGTATGCTACCAAAGTATGATACTACCTTTCAACTTATCATTATTTTTCACAAAATGTGTCAGTGATGTACAAAATGTCATTGCAGTATAAACATCAAACAAACTAATGCCAGTGAGTCGAAATTACAGACGAAAATACTCTGGTTGTGTTCTTAAGATTCCCCCAATGATATAGTTTCGAAGAAACTGTTTCCATTTTCACAAGCCATTAAGACATATATCAATTCCCTCAACAAGGAAATAATCCAACTACACCTAAACGGTTCATGCAGTCGTTTTAATGCATAAAATATACCCTGCAGCAAATTCACGTACACGGGGCTCTATGGCTATTCTTTAGAATACCATTCTTTCGTTTTCTGATGTGAGAAGTTCGAAGAATAAACATAGAATACAGACTTTTCTGGTTCAGGTTATGAAACCAGGAAAAAAAACTCCTGAAAATGTCAGCCATTGTCTCCAAAAAGAAACATAACTGTATTATGTCAATGGAAGCGAAACCTAAGGTCCCATATTATACTGAACGTGGGCGGTCCAAGTACTGCACGGGTATACTGTGATGTGTGGACCTACTATAGCTAGCGGCGAAGGCCAACAAAACAGATTCTATTTCCAAAGGGTAGAGAAACTGCCATTTTATGTTCAAATCGACAGATCCATAAACAAATTGCTTTCAACCTCTCACACACGCTCAATTAGCGTACGATCAGAGCAAGGTTAAATTTCTTTAAAGGGCAATCGTGCCATATCATTACATCGAAGCAGCCTTTAGTGATCCACGTATTAACGGTACGATCATACTTTGTAACATTGGCCTATACCGAAACAGGAATCTCCACAGATTTACCTTTAACTTACAGGGTATGGTGATGCCTAGAAACCATACCGTTAAAATGTTTTTGCCTGAAATGCTATATTTTTAAAAAACAAAATAAAAACAATTTTGATCTTTAAAGATCAAAAATAACGGCGAAAATATTAAAAGAAAAATACCGTGGGCGTTTTTCACCGTTTTCTCAAAAAATGGGCACCGTATGGGACTGCAATTTTCACAGATGACTGTTACTGTATCTTCCTTGATATTTTTACGCATGAATCTGCACTTTGACAAAAACCAAAGTATGATACTACCTTTAAGAGGGACGAAACTTCTCTGGAAAAAAATACATAATTCTTGCCGACAAATTGTGTGAAATCCTTCACGCCCATTATGCATGCATACATGCAGACAATATCGTAATTCCCAATATGGTGATTATCGCATTATATTTGCAACAGTGCATCGTTAATGTCGTATCATATTATCCATTCCATCACTTTGTTTGTAACTCTCACGTGTTTTATCCATGTAAGCATTTCCCATATTGCTTTTTCTTCGTGTGACTGCACATTGTACATGTATGTACTCCCCTCAATAATTCACAGACTACATTATCTGATGTTGTGCACGTCAGCTAGAAACGGGAGGAGAAAAAAATAATAAAAATGGAGGAAACATTACAATAATGCTTAGGCCGCCAGGGAACCATGTCATGACTCGCGAACCAAAAATAAAATTCAGTGCCGAGAGATTTTTCTTTGATTCTGAATGCAAAAAAAAATAAGAAAAACTCAAGATGTAGCAACGCCTGCACTTAGCTGATAGAATTTCCCCCACAAGTAAACAGCTTTTAGGCGAAATGTTGTGTGGGGTTAAAAAACAGCCATTTCTCGATGACTAGACTGATCATGCACTGCATGAGATATTCCTTTGTTGTGGTATGTTGACAAGCTGAAAGATACCTTAAAGGTATAATATCATACTTTGGATTTTGTCAAAAAAATGCAGATTCATGGGCATAAATATCATGGAAGATACAGTACAGTCATCTGTGAAAATGTCAGTCACATACGGTGCCCACCACTTGAGAAAACAGTCACATGGTTTTTGATCTTCCGAAGATTAAAATTGTTTTTGGGTGATTGAGTTTGCTCTTTTTTTGGATAAAATACAGTATTTCAGGCAGAAACATTTTAACAGTATACATGTTTCTATCATCACCATCTTCATATCCTGAAAGTTATACCAAAATCTGTGAACATTTCTGTTTAGGTATGTTACCAATCCTGTACTGTACCTTTAACAACGAACGCACACTAGAAAATCCTATATGCGAAGCTACGCACGCATTAAATCGTCGGTATAGAAAACGTGACTGAACTATTGCAAAATCATGTACCTATATTCACAATTTAATCCGACAGAGATTTGAACATTATCAGATTATATGAGTCTATAACCCATAATCAGATTAAAAACCATCATACTTACGTCGATGGGATATAGATATGCGTTATATTGTGTTTATATTATGCTTGGCATCTTGCCAATATTTCTAGAATGTTCGAAGAAAATTATAGACTTTTGTTAATTACACGTTGTTAATATCACAGGTATAATATAGGCAAATGTTTATATAATGTGACATTAAACACGTAGAGAATATACAGAATCCCCAAATTGCCACAGTCATCCGGGTCCTTAGTGGTATTATGTAATCTTGGAATAGACCCCCCCCCCCCCGAACAAAATCAGAACTTATGAAAATTTTAAGCATGGTTCCTAATTTTATGAGTGTTTTACAGAGTTCATGATACTGTTGTCTTCGTTTCCAATAAAAAAGTGGTGTTTGGTAGTGATCTGGTGCCAATTTCACGGCCCTGCTTAGCACAAAATATTTGCTAACCATGACATTTCTGTCCTAATGAAAACCGGATTAACAACTAAATTTCCATACTGTATGTGTTGTGTGTATCACTTGTGATTGTTCTTTGGCTGGATTTTGACCATGGATTTTGTAATGAATGGTGGTTTGTTTTATTGAGCAAGATATTTTGTGCTAAGCATTTGTTTTTGTACTTAACAGGGTCATTCCACTCTTGAAGTCAATATGCAAATTAGGCTTGTCCTTCACAGATAATACATGTAGATGAGCACTGCATGCTCGGCGCTTTTGAGTGCACATGAAAAAATAATGGGCCGGCTCAGGTGGGATTCGAACCCACCATTATATTCATGATCTTGAAGTCAAGTTGACTCAAATGACAAAATGTTTCAAATCGGGTCACTGTACACATCAGGAATCCGACTTGCAAAATCATGTAATTGGCCCTGCGGTGTATCAGGAGACGTACACCCTGCAGTATAGAGTGCGGCGGAGCGGAAATTCTTTTGTCGCCGGCAAAAGGCGGCGGGGACACCGCAGTAATGGCGGATCAGCCTATACGCAAAGTGACTGGACCCGAATATGCATGCATCATTCGGATATAAACTATAGGTCTTATGCTGTTATTGCTGCAAATGTAATGACTTCTGCTAAAGTATGTCCAATTATATATTATTTTCATATGCCGTTAATGTATGCGGATTCTAGTATTCATAATTTTATTTTATTTTTTATTACCGTGCATTCAAGGACGTATAAAACCGACACACGATATGCAGTGTCAGGATGGAGTCTACAAAGTTTACTAGACTAAACCGTAAAATGCATAATAAAATCTTTACATTTTATGCTGGTATTTTAAACAAGCAATGGTAGTTTTATAAATGACCCGTATAATTATGATACATGCATCTGTGGCTGTTTTAAGCAGATTAGAGACATTCTATGGACATATTTTCCTTCTTTCTTTCCTTTTGTGGCAGCGGCTGAACGATATTTTAACACAATTACAAACCGCACCTGCAAATTAAAGATGGCGACTATAGACGTCAAAATAATGCACGTTTTCTTTTCTCCACGAACAGCATAATGCAATATAAATTGGCGCGGTTTTGTCATGCCCACGAAGACTTTTTGACATATCACGGTCAATTTCCAGACTTTCCACAGGGAGTATTTTGAGTGCAGACCATGATAAGTCTAAAAATCAATTTCTTTTACCCTGTTCATTTTCCGTTTTGCACAAAATAATATGAGGTTGTTTTGAGCGGCACCCGTAATATTCCACTGGCGGTACTTGAGTTGAAGGCTATAAGACTCTCTAACCGCTACTGTGAGTCGGCAAGGTACGGTCTGGAGTTTGGAGTACCAGTCTAACCACGTCATGTTCTTTCCACAGATTATTTATCTTATGTCATCTCTGACTGGGGAATAAAAGAATATCAGTTATAATTGATTTATTCGCGGAGGAGATATAATAATGCAAATAATTTATTGCCCTTCAACCACGTGGGTAAGCACTTCACTATATAAATGCCTTTTGAGCACACATGAAAGAAATCATGCACTGGCTCAGTTGGGATTCGAGCCCACGGCCTCCTGCTTACTAGTGCAAATCCCACAAATTCGAATCGATTCGAATGAAAGATTATGTAATTTACTTATTAAAGATACAGTATACAGCATTGGTAACATGCCCAAACATTGATGTCCACAGATTTACGTATAACTTTCAGGGTATGAAGATGGTGGTGGTAGAATCACACCGTTAAAATATTTCCTCCTGAAATGGAGTATTTATTTAGTAAAACAAAGACCGAAAACAGTTTTGATCTAATGTGTAAGATCAAAACCATTCTTTATGTTTGGATAAGAAGAAAAATGGAGTCGGTTTTTCTCGTGACTTGAATGTCCGATTGAGCCCAAATTTTCACAGGTGTGCTATTTCATGTACATGCTGGATTAGACAACGTTTGAGTGCTATTCTGTGCCCTTTACAAAGTATGTATTATGCCTTTAAACAAGTACATGTATTTGAGTGACGCATGTTTTCTATATATATCGATAGCTATAATCATGTCGTCCTCAGTTCAAGCAGATATGGCATTTTTTACTGAAGCTGCATGGTATATACGTTTTATTGAGTGTATTTCTTGTTGATAGCATACCGAACAGAAATCTTCACAGATTTACCTATAACTCACAGGGTATAAAGATGGCGACGGTATAGAATCATACTGTTAAAATGTTTCTGCCTGAAATGCTGTATTTATCCAGAAAAAAAAAGAGTAAAACCAGTGCCATATTATCTGGCTGCCGCCTCTGTTTTAGTTTATTTCAGATGGATGTGTGTTTAAATCCCTTCAACACGATGTATGGTTCTGTCATCCAGACTGATTTGTTCTTGTATTATAGTAATAAGTCTAATACAATATTAATTGTACATGCATCTTTAATCTGGCGATAATTGTATACGACAGTGCAGCTAATTATCATACCAATGATTTTCCTGTAGACTTTTACAGCATCTTTCATGTATACAGCGTGCAAACTACATGTATAATATGATATTAAGTGCATTGTCAATCTGTTTGCATCCTTTCTATCCTGAGTATAATAGAAATTATGTTGTCCCATTCACGAAGGAAGAGGTATATACGGAGACGTATTTTGTTCAAGGTAGTCCAACACAATTGAATTGAACAGGGGAATTCCGAATGCAGTTGCCATGGTTACGAGGTGATTTTATAGATGACTCGACGACACGGTCACAGAACTACGTTTTACCCGTAACGGGGCAGAGTGAAGTTTGTGAAAGCCCTATACATTGTATAATACATGCTTATTGAATAAGATTATACTGGAGTTATTGAATCAGTGTTCAAGGTAACTTCATATATTTTTTTTTTGGTCAAAGAAATGCAGATTTATGGGCACAAATATCAAGACAGATACAGTAACAGTCATCTGTGAAATGTTCAGTCCCTTACGGTGCCCACTTTTTGAGAAACGGCCACAGTATTTCTTAAGTCTTTTCTCTTTTATTTTTGATCTTTAAAAGATCACCAATAATTATGGTGACTGGTTTTACTCCTTTCTGGATAAAAAAAACTGCATTGTGAGAAACCTATGATGCAAGTTGACACACTACTGTGCACAATTTTTATAATGTATAACATTTAGTGCATTTTGGCGTGAGCAAACTAAATAAATAAAATAAAATAACGAAAGACAAAACCAACAAAGAAATGCTAATTATAAGTCTCATTCAATCCCCAAAACGACGCTCAAGAAAACAAATGTTTCTGCATCTATACAAAAAGAATATTAATTCCAATTTTCAAAAGACCCCAGAGGAATACAACTGACAGCGTAATCCTTACGGCTGAATGGCAATACATTATGCTAAATCGCTCCTTATGGCCTGCACGATATCAATGCAGAGACAATGTGATACGATCATATCAACTACGGACTGTGCATTTTGCCAAATTCAACGGCCAAGACGAATTTCATTACATTTGTGGGTGAAAAACCTATCATAGGATTTTTGAAACGGATCAGCTTTTCAAAATGATGAGAGGAAATCCACCAGAGATCTAAAGGTATAATACATGAATGGTAAAGGTCACAGAACAACACTCACACTTTGTCTGATCAAACATGTACATGAATTTTTTTTTCATTTAATTTATTGATTTTTGCAGGACAAATAAAGGACAATAACATTGTGTATGATTAATAATAAACTACTTATTTACAATAAAACACGTAAAACACATGTGGAAATTTGAGCTCAATCGGACATCTGAGTCACGAGAAAAATAGCAAAAACCCGACTCGATTTTTCGTATAAAACATAAAGAATGGTTTTGATCTTACCCCGAGATCAAAACTCGGATAAAAAGAGCATTTCATGCGGAAATATTTTAATATATGTTTCTACTAGCACCGTCTTCAAATCCTGAAAGTTATACGCAAATCTGTGACGTTTCTGTTTGGGTATGTTATCCTGTATTCTGTATGTATCCAATCCTGTGCTGTACCTTTAAAGGTGATATCGTACTTTGGTTTTTGTCAAAGAAATACAGATTTATGGGCAAAAATATCAAGGAAGATACAGTAACAGTCATCAGTGCAAATTTCAGTCTCATACGGTGCCCACTTTTTGAGAAAACAGTGAAAAACGGCCACAGTATTTCTTAAGGCTTTTTTCTTTTATTTTGGATATTTTAAAAGATCAAACAGATTTTCACAGATGACTGTTACCGTATCTGTCTTGATTTTTTTGCCCATGAATCTGTATTTCTTTGATAAAAAACCGAAGTATGATATTACCTTTAAATTGTTCCAATAATCTACACGACTGCTAACGCCAAGCATCGTGATAAAAAGATGGAGTTACTAAATCAAGGCCCGAGGATAGCATCAAGAAACGGTAAAACAACTTCATTGGGTTTGAACAAGGAGGGATGAGGTTCGTCACATGGGGAAAAATAATGAATATTGGCGGTGGAAACATGCAGCTTAATTTAATTACCTTGGTTTAATTCTCAGTTTGAGAAGTGCGTATAGGTGTCTTGGTTAATCATCTTCGGGACTGGAGGAGAAATCATCGTTCCTCATATCGTAAGATGAGTGCCTCGCTGGTATGTGGATGACGGGACTACCGGTGGGACTAGCCCCACTGATATGGTCGTGAGACCTCGATCGCCCACGGATAATGTACTCGTAGTTGTTATTCGGGCTCGTGTTGGTGGCGAGAGTTGATGATGGATCGTGGAGAGATTTCCAGTCCTGCCAGGCCGACTCGAAGGCCTTACCGATGAAGGCCACTATCTTCTCGGCCTTGTCCCTTGAGGAGCAGATGAAGACGTGACACATCAAGACGCTGCCGTGGGCCTTTCGGATCAAGGCGACGGCTCTGGGATAGCGAAGGTCCGTGGCACAGTAAGCCACGGTCGCAATGGGAATGGTCTCACTGATGTATTTCTCCTCATCATCGATGCAGACGCACTGTTTGGAGATGCTGAGACAGCAGGACTTGACGAAGGATTTAGGGGATTTAGTCAGACGGGGGGACTTGGGAATCACCGGGCTCGTTGGCGACGAGGACCGGGGAAGCGTTAATGAGGATGACGGGGACGATGAAGCGGAGGACAGTGACTGGGAGGACGGGGAGCTATTGAGTAGGTCCTCGGTGGATGAGGATGCTGATGAGGACGCCGCTAGCTCCGGGGCAAGCTTCTTGACGGCATTGACAGCCTCGCTGACCTGCAAGGTGGTCACACGTACACGGCCTTGGTACTTGACGTGAAACTCCTTCCCAGTGAAGGACGACGGCGTGGAGGCCGGGGACACCGAGTCCGGACTGTCCCAGGAATTCCTCCCCGCACTGTGGTTGAGATGAGGCGGCTTGATCCTCCTCCTCAGCATGGAAGGCGAGTTCTTCAGAGTGGACAGCAAGTTCCTCTTGGTCTTAGGATGAGTCGGGGAGCAGTCCGGCTCAAGAGACACGGTGACAGTCGGGGGAGGCGGACAGGTGTTGTCAGACATGGTGACTCTAAAAGCAGGCAATGCCTGTCCAGGCATCAGTTTATCGTGTTGCTGATGGACTCAGAAGTCACGAGCGTTAACAGGTAAACAGACTAGGCCTACACTGATCAAGTACGTCGGGATCAAATCGAAGTTTCTGTAGTGGTTCAAAAGTGTCCTCTTCAAGCAATGAATCTGCCACACATTAGCTACTCGTTTTTATAAACACAGGTCCGTGCAGAGGAAATCGAGACAGTTGACTCAACACTGGGTTAGGCGCACTTCATGTATTCCATAGCTCTACTAGTAATAGTATACAGTGCGAAAAACAGCACTCCCATGTTCATTGCACACTGTGCAAACACATGACTGTGCTATCGTCACGGGGAAACTCGACAAGTACACGTCATATTTATTTACGGCTGTTTTATGATGTGACTCACCCGCCCTCCCGCCGAGCAAGCAATAAGTGTTTGTTATTCTTAAATCGCAGTCACCGCCGTGGCGGGGTATTGAACAGCAGTGGGTTCTTTATAGCCACTGTACAGTGAGTATTTGAAGTGCAGTTGTGAACTTCGATTTGATACATGGTGGTTTGTATAAATTCATTCCAATTAATGACTAGCTAGACCTGAAGCCCCAATCCCAAAGTCAGAGGAGGGAGCGGCGGAGGAAAATAACAGAAACCGATGACTAAAATGAAACCATTTTGCCATGGTAACACTATTGTTTGCATAACTTTGATGACGTTCGCTTGGAGTGGCTGGATAAAAATATCAAAACCCGTGATTGGCGAAATTCTATTCTATATAGTTTTGATAAATTTTGTAGTTTTGATAAATTTGCGAGTTTATATCATTGAGAATTATTTTGATAGATTGTGGCTCATGGGGGGGGGGGGGGGAGTGAAAAAGGGAAATGAATCATTTTTGGCTGGTGTTGTATTTTTTTGTTCGCGTTGTATTTTTTTTTTCGCATTATTTTGGACCGAACATGGGTACTTGTTTTAGCGTCATTAATTCAACTTGATAAATCCCAAACCACGAAACCTATCTGCCTACTATAACGTAGCCGACTTCGGCAATGCGACGATCAAGTTAGATCCTATAAGTAGGCCCCTGTGTAACATGTTCGCGTAAACAACGGTGGCAAACTTTAGCTTTGGCGGGAGGTAAGAATTGTTTTTTATATAGCTCCTCATAATTTGGTTTCGCTTCTAATTTGTGCCCGTGTTCTGTTTTTGTAATCATGTCGATCTTGGGTGTTTGTTTCTCGTGCGATAGTAAATAACTCTCCTTAAAGGCATCATAATTATTTTGGTAGCATACCGAAACAGACATTTTCACAGATTTACCTATAACTTACTGGGTATAAAGATGGTGAGGGTAGAAACATGTCGTTCAATTGTTTTACCTGAAATGCTGTATTTATCGAGAAAAGAGTAATACCAATTTTATTTTGATCTTTAACTTGATGAAAAATAACGGTGACAAGATTTAAAAAAATGCCTTGTGCGTTTTTCACTGTTTTCCCAAAAAGTGGGCACCGTATGGGACTGGGAATCTAACAGATGACTGTTGCTGTATCTTTCTTGATAATTTTGCTCATGAATCTGCATTTCTTTGACAAAAACCAAAGTAACCTTCAATTCAATTGCGGGATATTGTACAGTTCGGCAATTTCAAATAAAACAGCAGAAATACGGAAACACTGACTGTTTGATGTATTTACTCAATAGTTTTCGGCATTGAACTTATGCTAAAAATTACTTAGTGTGAATAGTATGTTGGCGTTTTCGAAACGGAGGCTCAGGCTCAGGCTCATGCAGGCTCAGGCTCAGGCTCAGGCTCCAGCTCTGACATCCATAATGCTAAAAATGTACGTTGCGGGTTTTTTTTCCAATGAAGCTGAAGCTCTGTTTTCCTTATCAAACCACAGAGAATCTACTTTTCGTCCAAAGCCTCTATTTTGATACCCGTTATTTCATAATGGATTCACGAAATGGAGCCGGAGCCTGAGCCTCCGTGTCGTAAACGCCCATGGCTCTTAATTCTTGCGGACGGCTTTGAAACTTGTGGGTTGGTCACGTGACCCCAAACCAACTACCAGTGTAAAAAAGTTGTGTTTGCGTCAACGTTCAGTCATAAAACAGCCGCAGGGTAGAAGTTCTCTGTACTGTCAGCTAGGGTGGTGGTTACGTAGCCACCGTGATACGGTTACTCTTTTCTGTGTAGTTTGTTTTCTGCCACTGCACAATGGTGAACCGGTGTTAAGCTCCACTAGACAGCGGACAATGTGGCCCGCCACTTCAATGGGACAAAATGAAAAGAGAGATTTTTGTTTGGTTTCGACATCGCCGTAAATACTCAGGTATGAATGATCTCACCAAAACGTAAAGGTAGTATCATACATTGGATTTTGTCAAAGAAATACAGATTCATTGGCAAAAATATCAAGGAAGATACAGTACTAACAGTCATCTGTGAAAATTTCAGTCCCATACGGTGCCCACTTTTTGAGAAAATAGTGAAAAACGGCCACAGTATTTCGTAAGTCTTTTCTCTTTTATTTTTGATCTTTTAAAAGATCAACAAGATTTTCGGTCGTTGTTTTACTAATTTTTGGATAAATACACCATTTCAGGCGGAAATAATTTAACGGTATGTTTCTACCACCACCATCTTCATACCCTGTAAGATATATGTAAATCTGTGAATATTTCTGTTTTGGTGTCTTACCAAAGTATGATACTTACCTTTAACTGACAATGATTTCATCAACAGTAATGGAACGGGAGTACATTAGGCCCAAGCAGCCAGTTTATAGAGGGCGCACTACCTTTGTAACATTGCGCCGACCTTAGCATGAAAAATTCAACTTCACGTTGAAAAGTCCTCATCAGGAAGTCGCCTGGTTTTGCGCCTCATCCTCTAAACATCGAAAGTTTGAATCTGAAGTCTGTCACATTCTTTTCACTTTGTGGCGCGCGGGTCAGTCAGTGTAACATTTGCTAGGTATATACGCCTAGCCTCGGAACCAGAAGTTTATCACAAACCAACTCGAAACTAATTCTGATACGCCCCTTTCATAAAGACTAGTACATCCAGTACTTGTGAGTGATGACCAGGCTTTGTCCGTGGCCATTCACATCAGAAACTCTTCATTCTGAACTGACTTAAGAATAAGATGCGGCCTTCATTATCATGGGCGTAGATCCCGGGGGCTAGGGGGGTTGCAACCCCGCAGGTTTTCACTTTTTATATATATACAAAATCATTTTGTGCACAAACGTATGGAAGAACGACCCAGCTACACGATCAACCCCCCCCCCCCCAGGTCTGAGGACGTGTCTACACTTCTGTTCATTATGGTCTAAGGAAAGGGAGGAAAGTTCAGTATAGAGACTGATTGAAATTGCCACTAAATTGGTAAAAAAAAACACACCCCAAACCGAATCACAACATTGATAATCAGAATGAAGCTAATGAGGGCGCTGTAACGAATGAATAAAGGGACTTTACATGGGGTGCTGGCTGGTGTCTCTTGTAGTAGCAATGGGGTGGGTTGGTGGGGCGTGGGCTGTCGATGGGAGTATACAACTATATTATTATAATCATATTAATCAATGGATAATTGAGCAGCCATTTTGATTCCAAGTTGACCCGATTCTCTGTGGTAGTAACCATGCCCGATGTATGGTCCACAACTCTTAGGCATACTACACCACGGTCCAATAATATTTCATAGAGCAAAATTTGCTTAACTTAGCATGAAAAGTCTTCCTTGATCAAACAGGATTGCAAATCAAATTTTCACGTGATGTTTACTGCTTTTGAATTGTATTCGGCCATTGAACATACAAGTTGGGCCAAACAATATAGTTAGGGGCCTATCTTGTTCACGAGACAAAATTAAACCCAAATACAAGAACCGTCTTTAATTTGATAAAAGCTAGGGGCGCTCTATACCCCATCTGTCAATCTGATTTCTATTCCACAACATAACGTACTTTTCTGAATCGGGAACGTAGAATAATAATGACCATACGCAAACAACGCTATTATTATTTCGGTAGGGCAGTATTCAATGTACAGAGAGGACGCCCTCTGCAGCTGAACTGAAATATTTTTTAAATTAATTTTTCGCCGCCGCCAAATTCGCACGACAGCGTGTGACTTTATAGTTGATTAATCCATGACTAATAATTTGGCAAGTTTTCAACGACGCGTCCACTTTGATTGAGGTTTTCCTGATCGCATTAAGAGACAGGAAGAGACACAACCGAAAAACCTTGAAAACATCGTAAGAGAGACGCCTCCATTTCCCCGAACCAAGTTGTCGGAAATTGGACCAGTAGACCTACAGTATTGTACGTGTTGTAAAGCACGTGAGACGTCATTGACCGATGACCCTGATCCTCCCATGCATGTTACGACGTTCATTTTCAAAGCACGTAAGTAAATACGAACTTGCTTTTTTTTTAACATTACAAATTTTAACAATTCACGTATATTTTGTGTGCATCGAAAAGAGGTCTGGAGTTTTATAATAAGAAAGCAAATTCCGTCAAAATGAAAACTGCATTCTTGAATCTTGCTTGATACACGAGCATAATTATGTTCGTGAATCGTGTTTTGTTCAAATGCTTGGATGTTCAGAAATAGGTAAATAAAGTTTCGTGCACAACCCTATGGAGATGTACCATAACACAATGATGCACTTATAATGCGCATTATTCCGTTTAATTATGCGTTTTACATAAAATTACACTAAATTAATAAAGTACACCAATAATACATCATCACAATCACATATAATAATGACACTAAAGGATTTCATTTATATTAAAAGCCAATTAGAGACGAGTTTTTAACTTGTTTCAAAATATAGTGAGTGCATCATGTATTAAAGGTAGTATCATACTTTGTCGTGTACAGATTCATGGGCAAAAATATCAAGATACAGTCACAGTCATCTGTGAAAATTTCAGTCCCATACGGTGCCCATTTTTTTTGAGAAAATCGTGAAAAACGGCAACAGTATTTTTTAAGTCTTTAACGGTAGGTTTCTACCACCACCATCTTCATACCCTGTAATTAAGTTATATGTAAATCTGTGAACATTTCTGTTTGGGTTTCTAATACCAAAGTATGATACTACCTTTAAATGGCTCGTACACTGAATAACACCTGTTCAATTTTATTTGCTATCGATGTCTGTGTGCTGCTGCTGATGTTATTGACCCATAATACGTTTGTGTTCATTTGTGAAAATCAGCACCTCTGTCAAATACGCTTTAAATGGCAGGCTTGTGATAAATTGCAGCGGAAGTGAAAAATAAAAGAACTGTGGGAGGAATTGATAACATCAGGTGATGCCCTCAGTCACACTATAATTATGACAGTGTTCATGTCAGAATTTCTCTAGGTTCCAGAAACACGATGGGGAATCCATGACGTCCGAGTGGCATAACTCGCCTTAGGGGATTTCAATTTACTTATAGGCCGACCATACAGACCTTAAAGGTAATATCATACTTTGGTTTTAATCAAAGAAATACAGATTAATGGGCACGAATATCAAGACAGATACAGTAACAGTCATCTGTGAAAAAATTCAGTCCCATACGGTGCCCACTTTTTTGAGAAAACGGTGAAAAACGGCCACAGTATTTCTTAAGTCTTTTCTCTTTTATTTTTGATCTTTTAAAAGATCAAAAAGATTTTCTGTCGTTGTTTTACTAATTTCTGGATAAATACACCATTTCAGGCAGAAACATTTTAACGGTATGTTTCTACCAGCACCATCTTCATACCCTCTAAGTTATACGTAAATCTGTGAACATTTCTGTTTTGGTTTCTTACCAAAGTATGATACTACACTAAACGGACAAAGCCCCCTGTATAAAAGTCTATAGTCTGACACGATATTAACCCAGATATTGTGGTACCATTTTGACCTATGTATTTCAGTGATAAAAAGTGGTTATGTTTAGTCATAGGATCAGATGGCATTGTGTCTGTAACATATATGAGATAGTAATGTTTGCTAATGATCATCCCAACATTTTACATTGTATAACTCCAACAAACCGATAAGAAAATAGTCATGCACATACACCGACTATCGTACACTATTCCTCGCGCTTTATCTATTTAAAATAAATGCCTAGCTGTAGGCCCCAATAAAACACATTGAATAAAGTGCCCCGAAGGTCATCAAGTTGTAAAAGGAAACTAAGGAGAAAATTAGCGCAACCAAGGAGGGGAGGGGGGGGGGGGAGCAATTGACACAGCGAGAAAGGAAAACTACGGAGCTCCACCAATGCCATTCCACTTTACCCAGATGATCACATAATATTTATCTCGAGTCGACTTATTAAGCCCTTAAAGTCGACTTATCGAGATAATGTAAACATTCGAACAAGAAATCTAAGAAGTCGAACTTATCTCGACAAAACGACCTCCTGAAATAAGGAAGTCAACTTGTCCTTAGACGACTTAATAAAACTAGGGTCATAAGACGACTTTTTAGATGCACTTCGTTGACTTGGCCAGATAAATAATCAGGATCAGTCGACTTTTCGTTTTCCCATAAAGTCATCTTGTTGAGATGATTATTGAGACAAGACTACTTTTACCACTCCAAAAGTCGACTCAGTGGCGAGATAAATAATTGTATGTGGTTACTGGTTAAAGTGATGTGGCACCCGTGGAGCTCCGTACAGAACTGAAATGGGCATGGGCGTAGATCTGGGGCTAGGGGGGTTGCAACCCCCCCCCCCCAGGTTTTCACTTTTTATAAATATAAAATGATTTGTACACAAATGTATATGGAAGTACGATCCAGCTACAAGATCACCCCCCCCCCCACCCCGGTCTGAGGACGTGTCTACACTACTGGAAATGGGAGACGTTTCCCGCCTAAAATTTTTGTTGATTGGCTGGCAGACGAGCACTGATTAACAGGTAAAGCCGCCATTCAAACAAACAAACGACATAACGAAAAGCTAGATCTATGTGCAACGTCTATGCATACATCATATCCTTGTGGAGACATAAGTTTGTTCTTAATACCACTGCGCACTTACGCTAAAAATAGCACCAAACCTCAGACAAACATTGCAACGTGGCCATGCAAACGTATGGTGAGTGGAAGTATGTGTGCGCGTCGCCCGTGGTGTGACGTCATTAGTGCGGAACGCTATTGTGTACTAATAATGAACACTTTCCAACTAGAGCAGAATTGAAATCGTCCCAAGACCCAGAATCACTTTCCTGGGTTGACATTTCTAGTGAACGTCGATCCCTTATACAATATACTTCTCTTTGCGAAGGATAAGTCTAGGGAATTCCTCCATTTTTAGTTCATTCCAAAAATCAGTTTCCTGAAAATCTTGTGGAGACTTATACAATGTATACATATCTGCACCTTAACAATTTCCCTGTGGAGACATATTTAACCTATTGTGCTCGGTCTCCTGAATTAGGCACCAGTGATATTATGCATTCATAGATTCTGCGTTATGAATATGGAAATTGTCTTTGGCTTAAGGTAATATCATACTTTGGGTTTTGTCAAAGAAATGCAGAAATGAGGGTAAAAATAACAACACACATACAGGTAGTCATCTGTCAAATGTTCAGTCCCATACGTAAAGTGCACACTTTTTTAGGAAACAATGAAATACGCTCACAGTATTCTTTTTTTAAAGATTTTTAATTTACCGTTATTTTTTATCTTTACTAAAAGTTCAAAATTGTTTTTGATGTTTGGTTTTACTCCAAGTTCTGGATGAATACACCATTTCAGGCAGAAATATTTTAACGGTATGTTTCTACCATAACCATCTTCATACCCTGAAAGTTATAGGTAAATCTGTGAACATTTCTGTTTCGGTATGCTACCAAAGTATGATAGTAGTAGTAGGCCTACCTTTAAACCCCCAACCACATATTTTGTATTCCTTTTGTGGCGTTAAAAAGAAATGCAATTTACACAGAAGCGCACTTTCAGTTGGTTGAATGAACTTATAGGAATTATAATACAATATTTGACGCGACCTGCGGAATGTACGCCTACGCACTCGACTCAGTGTAACATTGAATAATGTCCCATTCAGTACATAAGAGATCTTCTGATCCGTTTCGAGAAGCAAAGTTCAAAATGCGTATACAATGTACATTTGCACGTCGACTGCATGACCTTGTTGATTTTGGGGAAATTTAAATAGATATCAAGGCAAAAAAATATGCAATCGTGAAAACATAGTCGTATTTTCTGCCCCAAGTCCTTGATATGTATTTTGGTGAATGATTATGTAATTATATAATTCATAATCCATTCACAGAGAAATAACATTAAAAAACCCAAAACAAGACAGAAGCAAGAGCTTAAACCCATTTGTTGAATTTTCTTTTGTTTTTCTAAATTTGTTTTTTTTGGGAAATATTGCAATAATTATTGGGATATTACACAAAAGTGCTACCACAATTTGAGGATGTTCCCTGAGGTCTACTATTCCATCAATTTCAAAAGTCAGACCTTAGATGTAGTCGGGGTTGAGAACTCTAATTCTTTTTCATGGTCCATGCTCCTTGTCTAGTGGTCTGAAAAGAACAGCGGAGCTAAGGGAGTCGACGTTTCGAAAACTGTGCTCAGTTTGTCAACAGGGGAGACCACTTGTTAGTCAGCGATTTATAAAAATCAATAGTTTTATGCCAGAACGTGCTGTGGGTATTCGTGTCAGTTGGTAAACCTTCCTACAGAAACCAACCCGTATTATACAGGCACTTGCCAGCCGTTAATACATGGTGTGCACAGTGGGCTGCCCGGTGAAACTTGAGCTCTACAGATCCATGGCACAATAGGTTTGACGTCACACACAAAGAAGCCTGTGTTATTCAAATACAACACCTTTTTACAGGTTCCCCGATAACACAGAGGCCGACCACATACTATACTCACTCAATGCGCTGTTGGCATTGTTGGGGACCGGTTGGGTTGTGCATAACTGTTCACGGGAGTTGACTCAATGTAAAAGAGGTGCTAATTGTTTGCTACTGTCTTCTCGACCAGCTTCCTAAGGCAAATGATGACACTAGGAGGACACTGTACCGCATCAATCTGAACTAGCAGGGCATTCGGTTTGAAGTGAGCAGTTTTTAGACCTGATATATCTGAGGTAGGTGGGATTGTACAATGAAATGGAAATAGTGCCTAGACTTCTCGGCTTTGTCAACTTGGTAAATGAATGCGTCACGCCATGTTACACAGTACACACGATTTCAACTCGACTGTGTACTTCGTTTAAAAAAGGTAGCTTACCCGAGTCGGCTAGGGTTGCACCCAAGTAAATAAACTCCCATAGACAACAGTGATAAATCTTTATACTTCAAAAATCATTTAAAAATACTCAAAACTCTCACATGTGTTCAAGTTGCACAGAAACATGATGATGAACATGTCACCTTTCATTTTCTTTTCATTTTATGGTGGGTTGACCATTGAATTTGAGATACTGTATACTCATTCTCAGCTGACCACCCTTAAACAAATAAAATCCTTATACTTCAAAAATCATTTAAAAAGACTCAAAACTCTCACATGTGTTCAAGTTGCACAGAAACATGATGATGAACATGCCACCTTTCATTTTCTTTTCATTTTATGGTGGGTTGACCATTGAATTTTTGAGATACTGTATACTCATTCTCAGCTGACCACCCTTAAAACAAGGTATGGATCACTCCAGTCAAAGAAGCCATTAAAAAAAAAAATCCCTCTGCAAAGCGGCTGAAATAGACCCAATTGTGTCACAAATGGTCACAAATGGAAGCCCAGAGTCCAGGCAGGAGGTCCAGTGCCATATTTCTTCAATCCTTCAGTTTCATAGCTCTCAGAACTCTCTTATTTATAATATATTGAGTGCTTAACTTTTATTCATGAGCTCGGCGGACGGATTTTGGGACTATTTACTTGGGTGCACCCCTTATGGACGAGTTGACTTGTAATCTGTATTATACCCCTAATGGAGGAACTTGGAGTCTCTCCATGGTTTAAGTAAAGAGCAAGGACCTTGCTCTATTCGCTCTAACCATGGTTTAAGTATGAAGAATTTATTCATGGCTAGAATTCCTTTTTATAGTGCCTTCATGGGTTAAACTTGATAGCAAAACAGGGCCACTAAATAAGGACACTTATTATTAATCTCTTTTTTTTTTTGAAGTCATCTCGCAAAGATGACTCAACTAAAACAATGAGATTAATTATCAGGATAAGACGACTTTTCGATACACTTTGTTGACTTGGCAAGATAGATTATCAGCATGATTATGTCGACTTCTAGTTTTCGCTAAAAATCGTCTTCTTAAGATGACTATTGAGACGAGACGACTTCTACCACTAAAACGGTCGATTTATATGGCAATATGGATGAGTGGAATGGCACTCATTGGGCACCGTAGTTTTGCGCTCGGTCTATAGTCAGAGATGTCTTCCCACACACCCAGGGGCCAATTTCATAGAGCTGCTTAGCACAAAAATTCGCTAAGCATGACATTAATTCTGCCTTAATAAAAACAGGATTAACAACCAAATTTCCATGTGTTGCGTATCACTTGCAATTGTTCTTTGGCTGTTGTTCGCTGACCATGAATATCAAATCGAATTTTCAATGGTGGTTTGTTTTATTGGGCAAGCCATTTTTGTGCTAAGCAATTTTGTGTGTGCTAAGCATCTCTATGAAATTGGCCCCAGGTATAAAGTGTCGTTCACATGGTGAAACGTTTTGCTACTTGACTTGACTTAACTGCGTATGCAAGGTCAATGGGTGTGTAGTACATTACGTGACGTTGCGTACGTCTGTGTATCCTATACAGTGTAATATGGTAAGCTAAGATTTCGTCAGAAGTAACGGCATTTAATAAAGGATTCCATTCCTCTGGCCTCATGGCTCAACCAGAAACGCCATTTCCACTTTTCCAAGTTTCCCTTGAGTTTCATGAATACATTTCCAAAATCCAGTAGGCTTAACTTTTTCAAGCCTGCATATAAACGCTCATAAGTTTTCTTTTCGCATTATGTTTGGATCACACAGGTTAAATCAAGGGTCGCCGTATCAGCTGCAAAGATCTCCACGGTTATATTTGAATTCTCGCAAGTTTAAACAAGTCTCGGCGTTCACGATGCTGGATTCGGCCGGTCTTTGGGCGGGCACTGGCGTCCTTTTGGCTGCCGTAGTCCTTCTCGTCATGTACGCTCTCTACAAGCAACATTTCGGCACACTGGACTTGCCTAATAGACAAGACCTGCCAGTCGCGGGGAATCTACCTCCCAAGCCCAACGCAGACGGTACTGACGCCGGCACCAGAGAAAAGGGCCAGCAAGCGGACTTGCCGCCGCCACCGCCGTACGCCAAGGCGGACTCGACCGTCCACGTCTACGAGCAGACGGTAGAGGACACAGAGGGCGTCGCGGTGGAGGTCCACGGGGCCGACGCGTCCCAGACGGGGCAGGACGCCGCGGAGCCGTTCAGCCCACACGTGTACGAGCAGACCGTCCAGCTTGAGACGAGCATGTAAATAAGTGATCAACTCTGCATTATCTGCATGACAGCAATACTACAAACATTATGTTAATCCTCATGTCTGAACTAGACGGGAGAAGATTATTGACTTAACAACCTTTTGAAGGAGAGTGTATTATGTATTTTTTCATCTTTATCTGAGTTTATCAAACAGTAATTCTTAACAAATATTGTAACACCTTTGATCTAATCTCAAACGTAGGATTAGTTTGGATTTAGCAAGAAGTATTATATTTTTAGTTTCGATCCAATGAAATATCGCACAGTGTTTAAATCAATGCCTGATTTGAGGACTATCCGAAACACGAGTGATTCACAATAGTGCACCTTCAAGAGTTTGCAACACGTTGGCCAATCACAATGCGCGAAATCGGTAGTCTGGTTCCCTGGCCAGAGAGTCCCGACTACTTTTATAAAAAAAAAAACTTAGGGCCTTTACGAAATGAGGCTTGAGGCTAGGCTTGGGATTTATTTTGCTACTACCATTTTGTGTCCTAAATGAAATGAAGGTCTTGAGATGCATGGCAAAGCTGCCAGAGCCTTTCTTCTGCTTCATCATGTGGCCCAATCCCTTCGTTTCGTTTTGTGGGCCTCAAATGGCGGTAGCGAAATAAGTATACCAAGCCTAGCCTGAAGTCAGGTTCGTAAAGGCCCCTAGAAAAAAATTATTGAAACTTGGAAGACAATAGTCGGGAGCTTCTTAGGTCTGGGAACCAGACTACGGAATCGGTCGACCCTTTTAAGATGCACATAAGTTCGCGCATTGTGATTGGCCAACGTCTTGCAAACGGTCGAAACGGATGCGCACTATTGTTAAGAGATTGAGCAAGCTTTTTATGTTGGCATGACCTGGCCATCAGGTAGTAACGTAAAAAACTGCTAAGCGCAGACAGTTTGCTAAACACTTTGAGAAGTACAGTGATACATGTAAGAAAATTAGTGGTTTACCACCGATTACCAGACAACATAATGGGTGTATCAAACTTGGTCGCCTTCCTCAAAACATCGGCTCCGTCTTCAGCTTCCGCACTATTCCGCTGTGGGATCATGTTTTAAGCCATCAAAGAGGCTATGGCTATGGACAGTTTTGAACAAACATGAAGGAAAATGTCATTTCAGCATCATCCGGTCTCGATCTCTTCAGCTATGCAACGACGTAGACGCAGCCGCTGCCGAAGTTTCTTGTCCCAAATCTCTGGCTGCTGCCGCAAATTACACATGCCTTTATGGCAGCCACTAGCCAGTGACTGCAGCCGTTTCCATAGACTTGTGCGCTACGTCCGGTCGTAACCAGAGATTTGGGACACAGCCTAAGCCAAAGATGGCGTCAAAAGGGCGCCCTCATTTGGCCAAATTGATACATTGTCTTCCTTTTGTAAATATTCTTTGTCATTAATTTACCGCAAAATGACAAAACCTACTGAATACAAAACAGCTTTAGCATTGTTATTTTAATTATCGAATACCCTTTTCACTTTTTTATTTAACTTATATTTGTATTCCATTCAGATTGTACAAAATTACCGATGATTGAGTATTACTATATATTGTTATATATATTTTAACGCAAATTTGATTCAAATTGTTTTGAATGACATTTTCTTCTATTTTAATTTTGATGAAATTGTATATTATATTCTTATGAAAGGAATATCGTTTATGTTAGAAAATTATTCGAAGGTCAGTTCATTACGAAATACATTAATTAGAGAAATTTGAGCTACAATATACTGAACATTTGCACTAATAAAGTTAACGTTTATAAGATTTTTTTTTTTCATCTGGATTTCAAAGAAATTCCTCACCGTTGAGTTTATTGTTGTAAATAAGTCAATAGAGAAAAGTAATTCAAATGTCTATTCGTGACTATTATTTTGTGCTGATACTAGACACAACTGCATTTTAATTAACCGAAGAAATGACTTTATGAGTTCTAGAAAATGTTCAGTTATAGAACAGCCTAACGTTTCGATCTTAGCACGGGATCTTTCTCAAATACCTTTGGTGGAGATTTTGCTAGGATCAGAACAACAGGCTCGCCTTACTCTGAGTATTGTCTGAAACTTGTCTGTACTATCTAAATCAGTAGCTATTTTGTCATAGAACGGTCGGAATTTTCCAGTCATTGCAATTCGTTGAACAGTTGTTTTTGTTCATCATTGGTGACTTGATGTCAGAGCATGCAATACAGTCGCCGAATATTATATCAGGACGATATAAACCGACATTTGCTGGAGAAAGCAGGCCACGTAGGGAGGGGTTATACGGAACGGAGGCTCAGCTAGGTCAGGCTCAGGCTCAGGCTCGGACTCCGTCTGCGGCTCCGGCTCCGTTTCGTGAATCCGCACTTCTTAATTAACGGGCATCAAAACAGAGGCTTTTGGCTACGGTTCGGAAATAGATTCTCTGGTTTGAAAAGGAAAACAAAATCAGCTTCAATGAAAAACCACAACCTATATTTTCATCATAATGATGTTAGCCGGAGCCTGAGCAGTGAGCCTATAACCCTCCGTTTCGTAAACGCCCACAATACAAGGTCAGCCATTCTGCCCATGATGTTCTCGTAATAATCTGCCCTATCATTTCACAACAAACAATGGTTATCTTGTCAAACGAATAAAACGATAAGATTAAAAAAAAATTGAACTTTAGCCCACCGCTGGTTCTCCTTGCAGCTCAGGCAGTCAAGTACTCGAGGTCATTTCATCGCACCTTATTTTATGGACAATAATGTCATAATCATCATTTTTAAAAGTTTGAAGGCGATGGGTCATTTTAAATCGTAATTCGGCCATAATAACTTGCACGACCGTGTACAGTGTTTTACATCACTGTGGACGTCTTTGCTTTGTAAAGTTTTAATTGAAAGGTAGTATCACACTTTGGTTTTTATCAAAGAAATCCCTGGGCACAAATATCAAGGAAGATACAGTAACAGCCATCTGTGAAAATTTCAGTCCCATATGGTGCCCACTTTGAGAAAACATTGAAAAACAGCCACAGTATTTCTTAAGTCTTTTCTCTTATATTTTTTATCTTTTAAAAGATCAAATAGATTTTCGGTCATTGTTTGACTAATTTCTGGATAAATACACCATTTCAGGCGGAAACAATGATAACGGTATGTTTCTACCAGCAGTCCATCACCATCTTCATACCCTGTAAGGTAAAGGTAAATCTGTGAACATTTCTGTTTTGGTACATGGTGTCTTATACCAAAGTATGATACTACCTTTAAAGGATATAAACTGTTTTCATACAATTTCAAGTTGGTTTTCCATTGGCTGTGAAATTGATAGAATTGGATGTGTTTTTTAGTTAATTATCTATGCTTGAACATAATATTTCCCTTGAGAATTCGGGAAGCAGGGGCGTGTCCGGGGCCGGGGACGTGGAGGCGTACGCCCCTTTTCTTTCAGCACCTAAGCTCCACCCCTCTGTTTTGTTCACGGGAAATAAACACTAGAGAGAACATAACACCATGAATAAACCCATTGTTTTATTCAAGTCAAACTATCAGAGTAACGTCTCTGGGTGGGATTGGGCCACAGTTTTCCTCATTGAGAATTCGGGAAGCAGGGGCGTGTCCGGGTCGGGGACGTGGAGGCGTACGCCCCTTTTCTTTCAGCACCTAAGCTCCCCCTCCCCACAATAATAATAGAGAGGGAGACAGGAGACAGCATTGATTGGGCATTTCTCGTCAGGCCTGCCGTAACCTGCTAGTTTTTATCGCCCTGAAATGCATCACTCTCTATTGAATTAGTGCAAAATTTATCTCTCAAAAGCTCAGGAAAAACAAGAGCACTACCTTCCCTTGTTGAGCTGAGAGCTAGAGGCAAGAAACTTATTTCCCTACCGCCATTTTTGAGGATCACAAAACAAAAATAAGGGATTGGGCCGCCATGACGAAGCTGAAGAAAGGCTCCAGCTTCACCATGTATATCTCAAGCCCATCATTTCATTTAGGACACAAAATTAATGTCGGTATAGCAAAATAAATCTTAAGCCAATGCCTCAAACTTCATTATAATAGTATAACTTAAGGCTCATACAAAAGCAAATAAAATAGAGGGCGCTATAATAAATAATTATTCCTTTTTTTTTTTTAGTCGACGAGAGGTATTGAGGGCGCTGTTTAACATTGGGCATGTGATGATAATAAAATAACCTCTGACTTATTTATTTTCGGAAGCACACGGAAATAGTTGAACTGTTTTCACAATCTCTCGTGTAGACATGTGAAAAATAAAAGCAGAAACTCGCGTTTGTTTTCTTTAAATCAAGTTCAGGGAAGATCAGTCGACCTGTGCCAGGGGGAAAATCGGGGGCAACTTGAGAAGATGTCGCGGGGTGGTTTCGATAATAATTGGGGTATGGATTCCATACCCTTGCCGCAGGACGAGTACGGTACGTACCCGGAAGTTAGTTGCGATACAGCTCGTCCTAAACTCACGCCTCTTGAAGAGATCCTGAAGACCATCCCACTGGTGGACTTCTTGATCAAGGACAAGGCTAACGCTAAGGAACAGGAGAAGAACTTGCTGTGGTTCCACGGTAAGATCACCCGTGAGACTGCCGTGCATATCCTGCAGGATAACGGCAATGCAGAGGGTCTGTTCCTGGTGAGGGAGAGTACCAGCGCACCTGGTGATTTTGTGGTATCACTCGTCCACGACTCGCAGCCCCAACACTTCCAGATTCACTGCCTTGGAGATTTCTATTACCAGGTAAACGGAAATGGGTTGATTTGTAGGCAATTTGGGGATTTTTTGGTTTCCTACCAAAGTATGATACTACCTTTAAAAAGAGTAAGGTTTACACAATTTTATTCAATCTTGTTCAACAGTGAGTATTTATTTTGTTCTTCTCTTGTGAAAAATAAAACTTCAGGTGGACAATGGCCCACTATTTCAGGGACTGGACGCCCTGGTTAACTTCTACATGGAGGGGGCCAATGGCTTGTCAACCAGACTCATGGACTTTTGCAAAGGGGAGGTACCACCAGCTATGGCCAGACGGAGGGGCAGGACCACACCATTACACAGGTAAGGGGAAGAATCTGGCAAAGTATAAACTTGTTTATAATGCCTGGTCAACGTTACAGTATTTGATTTTGACCTCGGCAATTTTAAGCATTTTGGTGCATACATGTGGTTAAAAATTAACAGACATTTTTAACGCTTATAAAGAAAAAGGAGGGTCGTTTAGATCCTAGTCAGGATATTTTGAGAAAGATTTTGTTAGGATCGAAACGTCAGGCACTCCTTACTCATTTTTATATTTCAGGCCATTAATTTGGTTGATGAGCAGTTTGCAGCAGTTTGCAGCAGTTTATTACTACCCTGGAATACCGTACAGGTGCTCTTACTAGTTGAGCTACCCAGCCCTATATTGGGGGTGTCCCAAATAGTAAATTATCTTTGTTCGTTATAACGCATATATATATCTCTCCAGTCAATCTTTATTTGTTTGAACACTTTCCAATGCTGTAAAATTAATCCAGTATTACTTAAAGCTAAACTTAAAGTTTCCCTTGGGATTGTTTGATGGAAAATACAGTGGAATGCCACTATAATGAACATCGCTATACCAAACATTTGGCTATACCGAACATCATCCTTGACTCTCAACATGTCCAATGCTCGTGTACAAAAAATACATACCCTACCCAATATGGTTCTTCAAATCACTATATAACGAATGATCACTATAACAGACAATATCTGTTTATGTATAGTGGTGTCCCACTCTCTTAAGTGTTTAAGGTAAGATTTGTTTGATGGTGATTCTTGTCTGTAATGGTCATCTCGGACAACAGGGCGGTGCTGGACGGTAACCTGCAGCTGGTCAATAAGATAATCAGGAGTCCGTACTGTTGCCCACTGGACGCTCGCAACACTGCCGGTCAGACGGTGCTCCACGACGCCACCATGAACGGTGACGCTAAGGTGGTAGAGATACTTATTGAGAGCGGGTCCAACGTGAACTGCAAGGACAGCAACTGTGTCACTCCACTCCACGTGAGTTCTGAAAACTCCTGGTTTTCATGTTATTTTATTTTTGGTCGAAACTCCCCTTATAAACTAGTAAACTATGGTAGGATACCAAAACAGAAATCTTCACAGATTTACCAACTTATAAAGATGGTAATAAAGATGGTGGTGGTAGAAACATACCGTTACAATTTTTCTGCCTGAAATGCTGCATTTATCCAAAAAAGTGTAAAACCATTGACCAAAATTGTTTTTAATCTTTTGAAGATAAAAAATACAGAGAAAAGACTTAAGAAATACTGTGGCTGTTTTTCACTGTTTTCTCAAAAAGTGGGCTCCGTATGGGACTAAAATTTTCACAGATGACTGTTACTGTATCTTCCTTTATATTTTTTTCCCATGAATCTGCAATTTTTTGCCAAAAACCAAAGTATGATATTACCTTTAAACTACTTTGGTAGCATGCCAAAACAGAAATCTTCACAGATTTACCAATTTACAGGGTATAAAGATGGTGATGGTAGAAACATACTGTTACAATGTTTCTGCCTGAAATGGTGTATTTATCCAGAAAAGAGTAAAAGCAATTGACCAAAAACAGTTTTTATCTCGCTCAGGGACAAACATTCATTTTCATATAATGATACTTTTTCATTTTCATGTTTACATGTGATTGTTCATGAAGGTCTTTACTCTTGTGTTGAGTTGATTCTTTAAGTCTAGCTGCTTCATTGTCTTTGTTTCTGTAATTTAATGCCTCAATTTGGACAAATGTTGAGTAAAATAGCGACATAACCTTGTCACAATGTTTACAATTGATTTGCTGACTGCAGCTGCACACTGATATTTGTCCCTAATAATACTGTGAACGTGTAATGGCATCGCTTTGGTGCACGTACGGTTCGGTTTTGCTTACATCTGGTTTCCTTTCAAGTGGGAAATAACCTGTATTACCGGTGTGTTCATTCTTTGCACTCTGCATGCAACTAGCAGTACACTGGTTATGTCCTAAAATTTGCCTTGGCCTCGGAGGGAGGGAAATGATGAGTAATTAATGTTTGACACACCTTGTGAAATCAAAGATGGTAGGGGTGCATGGGGGCAGGGGGAGGGGCGGGGATGGGGGGGAGGGGGGGCTGGAGGGCAGGGGGCAAGGTACGTACGGTGTGGTAGGCATTGATCAGAAAGCTTCCTACATGTACATGTATACTAGTACACTACGGTACCGTGCACCGAAACCTACATGTACTGAACCTGTAGGCCTATACAAGTACTTGTGTACATTGGTACATAATGCACGTGTGGCATGTGTGGGTGTTGATGTACGTACAAGGAGGAAGTCAGGTTTAAATAACCGCATGCATGACAAAAAACAACCACACACACTACACATGGTGTGCACTTAACTCAATGCTAAGTATGACAGGTACAGGTAAATGAGATACTTCCCTAAAGTCAGTTGTACTATGTACAATGTATCCTAATACTGCAGGGTTTTGCCCTTTGGTTACATTGACCATCGAGCCTGACTTCATGTACATACACATTTTTTTTTTGTCAAAGATTTCTGTTTGTAAATGCTTGCTACTATTATATTTTACAAGGGTGCTGTATTTTTCTCCGAGTCTTGAATTTCTTAGTCAGTTCTACAGCCATTAATTAGTTAATTATTTGAATCCTTTAGCTTTAAAGGTGTTTTGTAAAATGCAAGTCTAGTGGATAGCCGTGCTATGGGATTTTGTGTACAAATTTTAGTGCAAACTATAAAATCCACAATGGACCCTTCCGGTCCCGTGTCAATCAAACTGAGTGCATTGACCAATTGGAGGATGCCTTTTGAATCAGGTGACCATGAAAGCCTCGGTCAAACTCGGTCACATGCAGTATGGGCGGGGCTTAAAAGCAAAGCCAGAACGGTCCATTGCATTTCTTGCATATATACCTTCACTGCACACTTCCAACCCGAATCAGTGAAAGGGTCCATGATGTACGTTTGCTGATGGTGCAGTACTTCTGCATGGACACCGTACAGAAATTGGTCCCAAACTGTAGTTCTAAGGGCCTGTGTTGAGTTTTGACTTCCTCTTCCGAGGAAATCAGACATGTTTTGATGAGTTTATAGAATTTCTTGTGTAATTTTTTGTTTCTCTTGTAACTCCAGACCGCTTGCATCCACGACGTCCCTCACATAGCCAAGCTGCTCCTGCAAAGAGGCGCTGATCCGACCCTGCGACACCCCATGACAGGCTGGGTACCCCTCCACGAGGCGGCCATGCGTGGGCACAGCAAGTGCGTGCAGGAGCTACTGCGGTTTGGCGCCCCCTGCCACCCGCGCAGCGTGGACAACGACACACCGCTGGACCTCGCCCGGAGATATGAGCATGAGGGGACGCTCCGTACACTGAGTGAGTCTGATTTTTACTTGCTGTTGAACTATAGACTAGAGAGCCAGCAGATAATCAAAGCTATCCTTTTTCAGACCCATCCTTGACCCCCTTTTCAGTCCCTAGCAGATATACACGTGTACTGTATAATTTTGGAAAGGATGACCTGTGTTTTCCACCACCTTTCATAGCTAAGTCCTCGTATTTGTGATATGGAATAATTTCCATTTGGAATCTTGCAACGTTCCCTTCCGTCTCTCTCGGGGGCACCCTCGCCCTAGTCTATGTGATAGACGCACTGACCGTACAACGAGCGAGCGTCTATCACATGCGGGCAGATTTACTGATTAATTATGCAAGCCAACCCAGCACTGACCGCTCTAAGTTTTGACCAATCAGGGGACATCTACTATCATACTGTTTGGCGAGAGCATCTATCACGAAGATAGCTGCTGCCGCGCAGACACGCGAAAATGACCAATCAACATCCTCCGTCACGATCCAGGCGGAAATGGTCTCAAAACAGATCTGATTGGCTGATGTGCCGCGTTGCATAAAATTTGCTTGCACGCATGAATCAGACGTTCAATTTGTACGTAATGACACGGAGTAGAACGGGTGATACTCGGACTACACTGGTGCACAAAAAACATAAATTCAGAAAATCAGCATAATTTGACCTTTCGTTCAGAAACAAAACCACAACTCCAAAGAGCTGATTCTGACGTATCTGTAAAACAAAAAAAGGGCCAAGGTTTTAGTTTCATTGGTACTTGACTCTTATGGCCTGTATACAGAGGGTGGAGTCCGCAAGCCCAATATACACTCATACATGTAGTTTTTAATATGAAACAAAACCTTGGTATTTATACATTTAAGTACGCAGTTTTGGTCAAAGTTGGAGGTCAAAATTCAGTGATCAAATTCAACATTGATAAGATTGCAGCTTGTTAAAGGGTGGCTGCAATGATATTTAATAAAATCCAACGAAATAATTTAATTAACTTTTTCAAAATATATTAAATTTGATTACAGTTATTTGTTTTTCCTCATATCTGGCATTTTTATTTCTCGAAATAAACTGCACCCCATTAGCATTATGTGTTCACGCCCCCACCCCATAGTACAGGATTTGGATTGCCGTCAGTGATGCGGGAACCAGCTTAGCATTACTAGACGACTTTTACCATTCCAAAAGTCGACTTGGCGAGAAAAATTATGTGGTTTAAAGTGGAATGGCACTCATGGAACTCCGTAGATTTGGAGAACCAACACCTAGTGGTCCAAATGTGAGAAACTACAACTTCCTGGTTCCATCAAACTCCAATGATGTGTTTTGTGGGGATTTATTTGGATTTTAGGTCACAGGACTGCACTCATACTTTGTCTGGTCAAACATGTACATGAAATAATAAACCCGTGAAACTTTGAGCTCAATCTGAGTCACGAGAAAATAGCGAGAACCCCTGACTCAATTTTTCTTATAAAACATAAAGAATGGTTTTGATCTTACCCCGAGATCAAAACTGTTTTCGGTCTTTGTTTTACTAAATTTTGGATAAATACACCATTTCAGCCAGGAATATTTGAATGGTATGTGACTATGTGTCTACCAGCATCATCTTCATACCCTGAAAGTTACCGTATACATGTAAATCTGTGAACATTTTTGTTTGGGTATGTTACCAATCATGTACTACATGTATAACTTTAATGGTAGAGTGATGCTACTGGGTTCTCTGCTGAAGGATTTTGTCGCCGAGCAGTGCCATAATAGTTAACCACTGCTGAAATTAATATAGGCCTACATTTTTCCTTTGAGAATTTCCTTGTCACATTGCTTTTCCGACTCGAGGTTTGGGTAGGGTAAGAATACTGTATCACGCTCAAAGTTACTAATTACACACTTGTATGGATTTTTGTCTTTTTAACCTTTAAAGGTTACATTATACTTTGGTTGCATACCGAAACAGAAATCTTAACATAGGCAGGGATGAGATTTCTCAGATTAAAATCTGATTTCAGATTGTTTTGTTTTGGATTTAAGATTTTTGTCCTCACAGGCTGTGTACAAAAGTATAGGAGATTTTCAGATTTCAGACTTTTTATGCTCCCTGTCAGCTGTTTTCAGACATTTTTATCATTGGTCAATCTCATCCCTGCATAGGCCTACTTACCTATAACTTCAGTAAAGGGTATAAAGATGGTGATGGATACCGTTAAAATGTTCCTGCCCAAAATACTGCATTTATCCAGAAAAGAGTAAAATATCAGGCATGCAACTTTTCCTCGGATCAGCTGATTTCCTTGTTTTTCTCATTGTACTCATGCCATTGAAAATAGACAAACACTGCAAAAGTCTTGTAAAAATTAGAATTTCCTCGTTTTTTGTGAAGTCTGAGTTGCAAGACTGTGATATGTAAATACAGTCAAAGAGTTTTTCACTGCTTTGTCAAATAGTAGGCACTGTATGGGACAGGAAATTTTGCAGATGACTGTTGCTGTATCTTTCTTGGTATTTTGCCCATGAATCTGCATTTCTTTGACAAAAACCAACTTATTATGAAGTAAAGGGACCTTTAAACCACAAATTACATTTAAGGCTCTGCAGCACACTACCTGAAACCAGTTTTAAAATGTCTCCGTTACTAAACATTTTTTCAATTTTTGACCGTAGAAAATTACAAGCCACTGTGTCCGAAGGCAGTCCGGAGCCAGTGGGACCACGGGACGCTTGACCGCAACAAGGCCATGGAGGTCATTCAGAAGCAAGGGGCTAAGGATGGTCAGTTTCTCATCCGCAGCAGTTCGCACAAAGTGGGCATCTACGTGCTGTCCATGGCGGCCAACGGTAGCATCTACAATTTTGAGATAAACAAAAAGGTGAGTCTAGCTCAATCAATCAATCAATCAGTGGGAGCATGCGTCGCGGCAATGCGTTTCCACATCTATATTCGAACTGGATCATAAACCACGTATTACCACACAAACCTCATTGTGTTCGGAGGCTGTTGAAATTAACAAAACAAGACATACATGTAACATGGATAAAACAGTTTAGTACCTTCTCATTGGCTTAGGGTGCCCCTTTTTATAACTGTGGTTCTCATTTCTTTTCACCTTGAGGGAGGGTCGGTCGGTCGAAAAAAAAAATATGGTGGATAAAAAAATCTGGCTGACTACACACAAACCTAAAGAAAATTATGAGAAATGTTAATTGTATTCATTATAATGTCGTTTGAATATTTTTTAAATATTTCAATATTTTAAATATAAGAAAGTATAAAAATGTAGGCCTAAAATGGCAAAATTTGTTTCTAGAAATTCTGGGATTTTTTTTTTTTTTGTGGAATTTATATTATGTCATTCTGGACAGGGTCGGCGGCAACAATTTTTTTTTTTTTTTCTTCGGTCAGAGCCCAAACTATGGGTCTGTTGGAAATGAGAACCACAGTAATAAAAAAGGCACGCCCTTATTTTGAAACTGAATGTAACAATTTCATCCAATAGGGTGAAAATTTCTTCATTGATGACGGGCCGTACTTTGACACCATCGAGCACTTGGTCAGCCATTACATGCAGTATGATGACGGCCTGCCCATGCGTCTCACGCACCCTATCAGTCAGGCGGGATTCTTCATCAACCAGCATCCCACCACGGCTGATCACCACCAGGACCCCCAGTATCACCCCTCCCATCGCCAGAACCAGGCCAGGGGACCAGACAGGAATGGGGAACGTCCCCCTACATTGGCTCCTAGACCCCACGACTTGTCCCGAGAGCCACCGCTACCAGCCAGCGGGCCACCCACCAGCCCATTGAGGGGAACTCGAAGAGGACCCTTCCCTGTAAGTAGATCTTTGCTGCGGAAGTCAACGATCTTGACTTCTCTGTTTTCTTGTTGCCAGTTTTGAAAGGTATTATACACCATGTTTCCACAGGCCCATCGCTATTTTAATAGCAGAAAGTGGATATCGCTAAATAAGTTTTTCCGGTTAAGCTGCTGTTTCCACAGCCGTTTAGTGCCGATGGAGTTGCATGACATTCATAAGTCATTCGGCCTTCTTTTTGTCAGAACCGTATCAAATATTGGTTCTTTGGGGTCGATATTTTTTTATCAAGTCATGTAAATCGAGCATGAGTAATTAGATGCTCGAGTACAATTTTTGGATGTCGAGATTGCAGCCCGAGCATGCCGAGTACATGAATCATATTTCAAGCGCGACTACTTGGACGCTCGGGTACGAATAAGAGTACGAGTACTTCGAAAACGGTACTCGAGTACTCGAGTTCCAAGTATTTTGCAGCCTGAGTACAATAATCATAGTTCGATAAAGAGTACTTGGATGTTCGAGTACGAGTGCGAGTACTCTGAAAACGGTACTCGAGTAGGAGTACTACAACACTGCAGTCTGGTGTTTGTTGATGTTCGTTTTCCTGCTTTGTGTCGGACCCAGGACCAGCAGGGAAGTCCGCCTCCATCTCGTCCCAGCGGCTTCTCTCGTCTCTTCTCCAAGACCAAGAAGCGAGCTACGCAGAAGCTGCTGCAGCAGCAGCAACAGCAGCAGCAGGCCAAGGCTGCGGCCAGTGGCGAGACCGACATGGTGTATATCAACCTGAAAGACATATCAAAAGGTATTTTAAAACCCTTCCGCCCGTTTAAACAAATTTGTTGTTGTCACCAGCCAGGATTGTTTATAGACAAGTTCACACAGAGTTTAACTGGCATGGGGCCGATTTCATAAAACTTACGACGCGTCGCAGAGTTGAGATGCATCCTTACTCTATAGATTCATCGCATCTACATGTATGCGACGCGTCACAACCAAATCGAGTTGCGACGCGTCGCAGAGCTTTATGAAATCGGCCCCAGGCCATGTGTGCAGGGCCCAATTTCATGGAATCTGTTACCGTAAGCAAAAATTCCTTGCTTATGATAGGAGATTTTTTGCTTACGGTTAGCGTATTTCACGGGAGAGTTGTCGTTCTCGCTGCACTAAGCAAGGACTTTCTGCAGAATGCATATGACAGCACGTCAAAACGAGGTTAGTCTAGAAATTGTTCGCTATTAAAACCGATTATGCGCCGAAAGTCTTGCTTACGGATTCCATGAAATAGATTTCATGCGTAGCAGTACCCGTAAGCACAAAAATTGATTGACTGCCATTTTTTAAAAGCGCCCTCTTGCTTCTTGCTACATGTTAGGTAGAGAGATAGGGCAGGGAGAGTACGGCTCCGTCCTCCAAGGCAAGTGGCTGAATCACGATGTGGCTCTGAAGACTCTCCACCAGGACCACCTCCAGACGGGCCAGAGGGAGTTTATCAGGGAGGCCCGGGTCATGCACGGCCTGGACCACAAGTGCATCGTCAAACTGCACGGTGTGGTCAGGGGACCTCCTATGATGCTGGTAAGTGGGTCAGTCATCGGGTCATTAGGACGGAAGAGGCTGTTCTGGTTGGCCGGCGGTCATTCGGGGTCTGGAGCCCATTTCATGGGTCATTCTTGAGGGTCTTACTTGTTTTTGGCGAGCTGCTGCGAAGCAGTGCGAGTATATGTAATACCTATTTCCGGCCGTCAGGCTGTCGGGCCGGCCGGCTGTCCGCATAGGTGGTAAGTGCTTTAGGAACTCGCCTTTCTCCAGGTTCTCCGGTTTTCCTCCCTCCACAAAAACAAAACACTTTCGATCTCAGGCTCTGTAATCATAATGGATTGCCGGTACGGCTGGCAGCCGAGGGCACTAATGAATACCGGCAACCCGATTACGCTGTAGCCAGCGCTTTGTAACTTAAAGAAAAAAATGCTTAATAAATGTTTACTATTGCACTCTGTTCATTCTGGTGCTAATTGTTACATGGGCACAGGGGTTAGTTCCCAAGGGCTTTCTGTACAGAACCCACCTGTGGCCATTTCTAGTCCATCAGGGTGAATAGCTGCTCACTAGTGCCCTCAATGCCGGTCAATATACCGATACTATTGCACTCTGTCCATCGTTCTGTTGCCAACCACAGGTGCAGGAGTTAGTTCCCATGGGCTTTATGTATGGAATCCACCTGTTGCCATTTGCAGTCCCTCTGTGGTGAATAGCTGTTCACTAGTGCCCTCAATGCCGGTCAATATACTGATACTATTGCACTCTGTCCATCATTCTGTTGCCAACCACAGGTGCAGGAGTTAGTTCCCATGGGCTTTATGTATGGAATCCACCTGTTTGCCATTTGCAGTCCCTCGGTGGTGAATAGCTGTTCACTAGTGCCCTCAATGCCGGTCAATATACTGATACTATTGCACTCTGTCCATCATTCTGTTGCCAACCACAGGTGCAGGAGTTAGTTCCCATGGGCTTTATGTATGGAATCCACCTGTTGCCATTTGCAGTCCCTCTGTGGTGAATAGCTGTTCACTAGTGCCCTCAATGCCGGTCAATATACTGATACTATTGCACTCTGTCCATCATTCTGTTGCCAACCACAGGTGCAGGAGTTAGTTCCCATGGGCTTTATGTATGGAATCCACCTGTTGCCATTTGCAGTTCCTCGGTGGTGATTAGCTGTTCACTAGTGCCCTCAATGCCGGTCAATATACTGCTACTATTGCACTCTGTCCATCATTCTGTTGCCAACCACAGGTGCAGGAGTTAGTTCCCATGGGCTTTATGTATGGAATCCACCTGTTGCCATTTGCAGGCCCTCTGTGGTGAATAGCTGTTCACTAGTGCCCTCAATGCCGGTCAATATACTGCTACTATTGCACTCTGTCCATCATTCTGTTGCCAACCACAGGTGCAGGAGTTAGTTCCCATGGGCTTTATGTATGGAATCCACCTGTTGCCATTTGCAGTCCCTCGGTGGTGATTAGCTGTTCATTAGTGCCCTCAATGCCGGTCAATATACTGCTACTATTGCACTCTGTCCATCATTCTGTTGCCAACCACAGGTTCAGGAGTTAGTTCCCATGGGCTCTCTGTTGGATTTACTACTGGAGCAGCCGGAGCAGGTATCGGAGGAGAACTGTCGGCTGTGGGCTGCCCAGATAGCATGTGGGATGATGTATCTGGAGACCAAGAAGTTTGTCCATCGAGATCTAGCCGCTAGGAACATCCTGCTGGAGAGTAAGGAGCAGGCAAGTAGACGGCACATGTCACTAAGGGTCAATTCCATAGAGCGGCTTAAGCACCAAAATTTGCTTAAGCACCAACAACCACAGTAAATAAAATCAGTATTCCAGACAAAACTCCTTGTGAATGTTGTGAACTCCTTGTTGAAACTGCTGCAGTCACTGGCTAGTGGCTGCCATAGGTTCCTGTGTAATTTGCAGCCACAGCCATTGATTTGGGACACAACCTTACCTTGTATTTATAATTGTGCCAATTCAGTACCAAAATAACTGGAAAGTTTTTAGAGCAAAGTTGACTATGGCTCTTAGTTTGCGCCACACCTATCTTTTTTACCCAAACATTCGTCAACAGCTACAGAATACTTGACTTTTGTATCGGTTTTTTTTTTATTGTGGCAAATTTTTGTGTGTTTAATTTTTCCACTTCTAGGTGAAGATCAGCGATTTTGGGTTGTCAAGAGCAACAGGCGAAAATAACGACTATTATCGGGCAACTACGGGAGGCCGGTGGCCTGTAAAGTGGTAAGATTGAAATTGATGAATTACTAAAAAAGAATTTGACTGGAGTGGGATTCGAACATGTAACCCCCGGAATACTGTACCAGTGCTCTACCAACTGAGCTATCCAGCCCTATGTTGGCGGTATCCTAAATAGTTGTTTGCCAGTCAGAAGCTATAAAACTACTGGATATTCCAGTCAGTTTCACTTGCGTTTAATCTTCGGAAAGGAAAATCTTTGACAAATTTTGTCAACAATTCTGCTTAGCCATCCTACTGGACAAATTAAACATTCGGGCTTTGCTCTTAAGCCCCGCCCACCTTAGCAAGGTCACACTTTTTACCTACTGCATGTGACTGAGCTTGACCGAGTTAATGGATGATGTCTCCTCCAATTGGTCAGTGTGTAGAGTTTGATTGACAGGCTGGAAGGGTCTATTCCTTCAGAACCTCAAGATGGATTCTGGAGGGTTCTGAAGGGTTATGCTAGATTCACTGACTCGTCTGTCTTCTTTCCCTCCCCCAAGGTATGCCCCGGAGTCTATCTACTTTGGGACGTTCTCCCACGCCTCGGATGTCTGGAGTTATGGAGTTACCTTGTGGGAGATGTACACCTTTGGAGACCAACCCTACGGGGACATGATGGGTGCCGAGGTGAGTTGGTCTAGCATGGATGTGTTAACTGATTTTGTAAACAGAAGATGCTGTTTTGGCTCGTGGACAATGAAAGATGTCAGGGGAGACCGTGGGCCATGAACAAAAGTTAGAAGGGACGATGGCTGACATCACAGGTGGCCATGGACCACAAATAAGGATTGTGGTTAGCGAGGGCAAGCTTCCATTGTTTATCAGGCGCAGTCAAAGAGCCTGTTTGTTTCAGGCAACCGATTGGTGATCCTGCTGATTTAGATTCCATTTTAGCGTATCCTGCCTGCGACGTGGAGCGGCTTTTGAGCGCAGGATCACTGATCGCGTGCCTGAAACAAACAGGCACGAGGCACGGAGACTCCTGTTATCCTCAACCCTGATCCCTCTTGGTGCACCCACCACCACCTTGTCCTGATCGCGTTCCCTCCCTCCAGGTCATCCAGATGATTGAGAGAGGAGGCCGGTTGGAGCAGCCCGAGGGCTGCATCCGGAAAGTCTACGACGTCATGCTCCAGTGCTGGTCCTACGACGCCAACAAGAGGCCCACCTTCATGGATCTGAACAGTTCCTTCAGCGAGGACCCGGACTACAGGGAGTTCTACCACGCGGGACTCAAGCAGGCTCCCAGCCGGAAGCGGTAGATTTCAGGGAGGGGATCGTTGGAGGGTTTCAGAGGGTGGTCTTCAGAGGGTGGTCTTCAGAGGGTGGGCACCAAATTAATTTCATAAACCAGGGTTTATAGAGAGTGCGTTTGTTTAGCTTCCACGAGTCGAGACCAGTCAACCTCTTCTCCCCACCCTCTCGCTTGCTCTGTGCAGTGTACACGACCATTCCCAGGTCAGGGCTGCCCCGTGGAAGCTACATGTAAACGAGCTCACCCAGAGAGGTAGGGCAGGAAGGCCAAGGGAAACTGATTCGTGCATTGGGACAGTCGTCAGCATAAGGGGGAAACGTTTTGGGGGTTGGCGTTGGGTACCTTTGGAGTCACAAGATTGTTTTGTAGTAGCATGATATATACACCCATACATACGTATGTCTTTTTAGATTTCTTCTCGGACCCAGTGTAAATTAGAAATGTTGTACATAGTTTACGGTACATAAGTGTTGGTAGACCTCTTCGTATGGGTCAGTATCACACAAATTTGTTTTGTCAAATACAGGTTACCGGCCAATGTCTCATGCAGTATACACTGTTTGTCACTGGCTCCCTGCTGTTTTTTTCTTTTGAGGGAGCTGTGTGATAATTATAAAAAGGCAGTGGCTGTGTTGGTTTCAGATAGAGGGCGCTATTACTGGGGACCATTGCGTATTCTGTTGCATAATTTCATGGAATCCGTTACCGTAAGCAAATATTCTTCGCTTATGATAGCAGACTTTTTTTGCTTACAGTTAGCGTATTTCGTGGGAGAGTTTTCGTTCTCGATACGCTAAGTAAGGACTTTCTGCAGAATGCTACGGGCAGTGCGTTAGCAGAAAAAAATTCAAGGTTAGCCTAGAAATTCTTCTAACCGATTAAGCAAATAAACAGGGGCCAATTTCATAGAGCTGCTTAGCACCAAAATTCGCTAATCATGACATTTCTGTCTTAATAGTAAAAACTGGATTAACAACCAAATTTCCATGTGTTTTGTATCACTTGCAATTGTTCTTTGGCTATTGTTCGCTGACCATGAATATCAAATGGAATTTTCAATGGTGGTTTGTTTTATTGGGTGAGATATTTTTGTGCTAAGCAAATTTTTGTGCTAAGCAGCTTTATGAAATTGGCCCCAGGCCCTTGTAGAAGCCTGGAAAGGTGGGCCCCTATAGGTTGGTATGCAGTGGCCCCCAGCTATGGCTGCCTCCATCTGGACCATTAGAGGTCTGCTTGGAGAGGTCTGCTTAGGTTAATAGTCAATAGGTCCATATGTAGTGGCCCCCTGCTATGGCTGCCTCCATCTGAATCAGTAGAGGCCATCATTATTTGACGCTTGCCATTACTTCAAGTAAATACTAATTTGTTTTTAATGTAAATACTTCACAGATAGCAGAAATAGTATTTTTGATAAATATTCAGAATATCTCGAGGTAGACAGATCTTTGAAGACACAGTGGGTCTAATGGGGTTTTGTAAAGTATTAAATCACGGAATGGCATGCAATTTTATATAAAATAATTATATTTTTTGATTTGAAGTTTTTGATTTCTGTAGATATGTATCACCAACATTTGTTTTGAAGAGAAATATCAAAACTTTTTTTTTATTCTGCGTAATGACACTTTCATCGCTATTTGTCATTGTTTGCAAAATGCACCGAGCCCTCATTCTTGATATTTTATCTTTCACTTTTAAAATTATTTACTGGGACCAAATTAGCATTAATTACTTGGGTGCTGTGGCCTAGTGGTCTGGGGCTAATTTCACGGCGCTGCTTAGCACACAAATTTGCTAAGCATGACATTTCTGTCTTAATTAAAACGGGGTTAATGACCAAAATTTCCATGTTTTTTGTATCGCTTGTGATTGTTCTTTGGCTGTTGTTGGCTGGCCACGAATATCAAATGGAATTATTTACGGTGTTTTTTTTTTATTGGGCAAGACATTTTTTGCTAAGCAAATTTTTGTGCT
The DNA here is from genome assembly GCA_963971285.1 of Astropecten irregularis. NCBI lineage: Eukaryota > Metazoa > Echinodermata > Asteroidea > Paxillosida > Astropectinidae > Astropecten > Astropecten irregularis. The sequence continues at coordinate 13,142,924 of OZ020262.1, read as the reverse complement.
TAGCAGCTCTATGAAATTGGCCCGTGGTGTGTCATGCTCGAGGTCTTGTGGTCAATCTTTAGATTAAAGAAAGGTTTGTGGAGACACCATGTATAAACTCTTTTATAGTTCTGGCCAGTGTACGCTGAGTCTCTGGCCGTCGTCAGGCCAGAGTACACTGGCCGGAATGTCGAGATCAACTTCTCACCGGTTGTTTTTAGAACCACACATCTATAAAGAGATTATACATGGTGTCTCTGCAAACCTTTCCTTATTACGATTAGACTTCCACCATGCAAAGCTTCAAATCCTACTAATCTTTAGATTGTGGGTTCGAGTCTAGGCATGGGTTAGTGGTGCTTGTGTCCTTGGGCAAGACGCTTTGTACAAGACTCTTTGTGATGTATTGGTCCTCTTCACCCAGGTGTAAATGAATACCTGTGAGGGTAGAGATGGCTTTGTGGTTTGATTAGCCTCTGTGCGCTTTAAAGTAGCCGGGGCTGTATATTCCCCAGGGAGCTGAGATGGTTTCAAGAATGTAAAAAGTAGCCCAATGACCAGGATAATAATAATGATATTAATAGCGCATAGAGACATACCCCAGTCAAATAAGACATGCATATTTGTATCATTGTATCATATCTAGATGCCATATTTGGTGTGACATCTCAGTATTTTTTTTTTTACCGAAATAGAATAAGTTGATTTATTTTTGTATACATACATTAATTGCCAGTAATTTACTTAATACACATTAGGACCAATCCATATAAAGACCACTCATTGTTCATTAGCTCATCAATTTGTATAAAAGAATGTAATATTTATAGAATATGGTAATTATATTTTTCGTTGCGGATTACTCAGATTTTGCTGTATTTTTTTTTGCTCTTGTTACGAAATTTACAAGTGCTTGTAAGCGATAATTTGGATTTTTTGTTTTAGGTAATTATGCACATAACAGGTTTGTGCAATAGCATTGCTATTAAAGGTAGTATCATACTTTGGTAGCATACCGAAACAGAAATCTTCACAGATTTACCTATAACTGACAGGGTATAAAGATGGTGATGGTAGACGCATACCGTTAAAATATTTCTGCCTGAAATGCTGTATTTATCCAGAAAGGAGGAAATCCAATTTCAGCACATTTTTGTGCTTAAGAAGCTCTTTGAAATTGGCCGCAGAGGTCGATTTCACAAAACTCATCGTAACTTACTACCAATCGTGGGACTTTTGATGCACTGCAGCCATATGTAGGATAGGTCTCCCACGATGGATTACCCTTCGGAACTTGAGTTACGATCGATCGTAGGGCTTCGTGAAAACGACCTCAGTGCGATTCGCACGCAACAACACCACTACGCCAAACTAGGTCAAATTTTCACAGGTTTATTATTTCACGTACATGTTAGATCAGACAAAGTGTGAGTACAGTAATCTGTAACCTTTACAATCATGTATATACATTTAATCAATTTCTATTGTTTTTTTTTGAATGAGGAATGATTTTGTTTAATAAAGTGACAATGAACATAATCAGTAATGGTTTATAATATCTCATTACCTTAATATGTAGGTTGTATACTTCTTTGTATCAAAGATACACCGTTCATTTTAAATAAAATATTATTTTACAAACCAAAAATAATATCGGGACCTAACGGGTGACTTACGATTACTTTATGACGTTTTCTACGACTTTCCTTACAACTGATCCTTATGACTTTCCTTGCAACTGGTCCTGATAACATTCCTTACAACCAGTCCTTATGGCTGTCCTTGAACGTCAGTAGTTCCCCCAGTATGGAGTAGTGCCCCCGGTAGTTCCCCTAGTACTCCCCCGCCTATGAAGTAGTGCCCCCCGGTAGTTCCCCCAGTAATGAGTGGTGCCCCCAGGTAGTTCCCCTAGTAGTTCCCCCAGTATGGAGTAGTGTCCCCAGGTAGTTCCCACAGTAGTTCCCCAGTATGAAGTAGTGCCCCCCGGCAGTTCCCCCAGTATGAAGTAGTGCCCCAGGTAGTTCCCCCAGTATGAAGTAGTGCCCCCCGGTAGTTCCCCCAGTAGTTAACCCAGTATGAAGTAGTGCCCCCGGTAGTTCCCCCAGTATGAAGTAGTACCCCAAGGTAGTTCCCCCAGTATGAAGTAGTGCCCCAAGGTAGTTCCCCCAGTATGAAGTAGTGCCCCAAGGTAGTTTCCCCAGTATGAAGTAGTGCCCCCGGTAGTTCCCCCAGTATGAAGTAGTGCCCCAAGGTAGTTCCCCCAGTATGAAGTAGTGCCCCAAGGTAGTTCCCCCAGTATGAAGTAGTGCCCCAAGGTAGTTCCCCCAGTATGAAGTAGTGCCCCAAGGTAGTTTCCCCAGTATGAAGTAGTGCCCCCCGGCAGTTCCCCCAGTATGAAGTAGTGCCCCCGGTAGTTCCCCCAGTAGTTCCCCCAGTATGAAGTAGTGCCTCAGGTAGTTCCCCCAGTATGAAGTAGTCCCCCCCGGCAGTTCCCCCAGTATGAAGTAGTGCCCCCGGTAGTTCCCCCAGTATGGAGTAGTGCCCCCCGGTAGTTCCCCCAGTATGAAGTAGTGCCCCCGGTAGTTCCCCCAGTATGAAGTAGTGCCCCCGGTAGTTTATTTCTTTTTATAGAGTACTCTTTCAATTGGTCAAATTTTCGCCAATCGCAGTCCGATTTTGCTTAAATTCTACGTGGTGATAGCCAAGACATGGTTGTATCATGTAACTTAATCTTGAAGTTGAATTTTAACATAGTGGTTCCCGACAAGGTGTTGCGTTTTTTGGGGACACGTTGTACAGGCAATTATTTATTAATTAAAGATGTAATACATTATAACGTATATCAACAATAATGAACATTATTGAAAGAAAGTTTGATTTTAGATATTTAAGGATAGATTCCGAATAATACAATGTTTCTTCACGACCGGTTTATTTACTACATCTATACGTACCCTTTTGGCTCTAAGAGCAGGCATATCATTTCATACGATCAACTGGCCACCCTTTCGGAAATTATTAAAAAATACTACATTCTATAATACAGTAAAACTTTTCAATTTAAATTTTTCTAAACGTGCATGAAATACACCGTCTCAAAATAATAGCTTAAGAAATATGTATTTTTTTTATGGATCTTTAATTCAACTTTCAGACCTCGCTGTTAATTAGCCTAACCTCAAATTAGTGAACTATCTATGCTACAAAAATAAAATAGTTTACAATCTCTTTATAGAATTATACACATCATATATTTGAAAAAAAATACCAATCAAGTATTGTTCCCTAATGGCGTTAATTATACATAAAGATTCAAGAAAATGGTTAAAATGCTAAAATTAGATTTTTTTTTTAATTCGTGATAGAATCCTACGAAAAATGTTGGCTCTTATTCATTAAAATTTAAATTTATCTGCCCTTGATTTTAAATAGAGCATCTTTCATAGGGAAACAGCAGATATCAAATGCCCCTGCTCTGCGAGATGACTTGTATTGAAACAACATACAATAGTATCATGACGTCTCAGCAGAAAAATTATCATTTTTTAGCCCTTTTCTTAGTGGCTTGGCTTGGCGATAGACAGGTAACCTATGACCATTTGGCTGACGTCGTGTGCTTTGCGGTCAGGGCTCTAGACGTGAGAATATAGCTTGGCTGAAGCCTAGGGCCTTTCTCAAAGTTCGGCTCTGGCTCTGGCTCCGGCTCCATTTCGTGAATGCATTACAGATTTACAAGTATCAAAATAGAGGCTTTTGGCCACGGATCGGAGGTAGATTCTCTAGTTTGAATGATAAAAACAGAGCTTCAGCTTCAATGAAAAGCCACTGCCCATATTTTATTAGCATATGGATGGCAGAGGCGAAGCCTGAGCCGGAGCCGAGCTTTGAGAAAGGCCCCTAGCCCCAGCCGTTTTTCGCAGACTGAGGGTCTTTGAAGTTCAAAACATCTCCACAAATGTACTGCTGCTTGTGGGCCTAAATAAGATGAATTGCTAAGAGCAGTTTACCAGGTAGAAATTGTTACGAGGTTGAGTACTGGCCAATGCTCCCCGACCAAACTGTTAGGAAGTCGAGGGATAACTCTCATGGTCGGTGTACTATTCAGGGCCCTGCTCATTCACATAGCGGCTTCCTCCTTCTTGAAGCTCTCGCTGAAGGCTGTGGCCGTGGTCTTACTCGTCACAAACTGGGAGTCGGACGGCCCACTGGATGACGTGGATGAGGAGCTTGATACCTTGGCACCGCGCTGCCTCTTCACTGCCTTCTGGACCTGAACAGAGATGGAGATTTCATGGGTCAGAAAATACCAAGAAAAATCTGAACTAACATGCCGAGAATGATCTCAAAGTGCTCAGACAGTGAAGTTAGTCAGACATCTTGGGGTTGCTAGAAGTTCCTGAACTTGAGTCTTTGATTAAAGTATCATATTTTAATTTTTGTCTCAGAAAAGCAGATTTATGAGCACAGATATCATGAAAGATACAGCAACAGTCACCTTTGAAATTCCCAGTCCCATACGGTGAAAAACGCCCGCGGTACCTAAACCTTCTCAACATTATTTTAGATCTTTCGAAGATCACAATTGCTTGTGGTCATTGGTTTTACTCTTTTCTAGATGAATACAGCATTTCAGGGCAGACAAGTTTTATCGGTATGTTTCTACCATCAACATCTTTATAGCATGTAAGTTATAGGTAAATCTGTGAAGACTTTTGTTTCGGTATGCTACCAAATTGTAATAGCACCTTTAACTGTATTGACTCAATTCGACTCGAACATACAGACTCGATTTAAATCAATGGAAATTGTGACTTGCGTCGGTCTCAACTGGAGCCACTGACGAGTATATTATAGGCCTAGGCACAGTGTTGTAGTCGAGTACTTTTTTCCGAGTACCAAGTACTGCCGAGTACTTTGACTGCCGAGTACCAAGACAGGTCGAGTACTTTGCCAGTCAAGTACAAGTATACAAGTACTGGTTTCCGAGTACAAGTACTTGTGCACCCGAGTACAAGTACTTATCTTCCGAGTACGAGTACGAGCACGAGCACGAGTACTCGGAAAACGATACTCGAGTAGTACTCGAGTGCGAGTACCGAGTACGAGTACTACAACACTACCTAGGCCTTATATTTACGACCCATCAGCCACAAAAACCCCAATCGACAATGAAGACATAAAGCTTACCTCCAGGTTCATCAGTCCATGGCAGATAAAGACGAAAATTCCCTGTAGCAAAGTACGTAGAGACAAAATAATGGTTGATACATTAATTAGCAAATGTGCAATCGGTCACATCATTTTTACTCGCCAACACAGCACTGCAATTTAAGAATTATTTGATATAATTTGATAAGAATATCATATTGGAAAGATACTGATATTGTATTAAGATATTAATCCAAAGCGAGACCTGGGTCAAATTTCATGGCTCCGCTTTATTTCTGAATCCTTTGCCCATGCTCTTGAGATGGTTTCATGAATCTAGATGCTGCCAAGTGCTGATTTTTTACATTTTACGGTAAGATGAAGCTTGGATTTGGGCCCAGGTCTACAGCCAAATTCAAAAAGGCCTTAGAGTGTGGTCTGCTGCACCACTAGCTGTATGGGGCCCTTGCAGAGTGTCGACATAAAGTTAATAGCGTGGGATGGCCCTCACAACAACAACATCATCGTAACTTAATATCAATAGTAAAACTTACGATTGCATCGCAGTCCTACGTAGGATACGATGGGTTATCCTTCGTAACTCGAGTTACGATCGATCGTAAAGCTACACGAAATTGACCCCTGGTGGGTGCGGTCTATGTCTACATGTAATTAATTTTGAGGAAAACTGTGATCACGGCCTTAAATCTGCAGAGATGCCAGCCCTTGACCTTATCTTCCACACTAATGAATAATGCGACCATCTAATGATCGGCAGACCGTTTTGCCATCAACCAACGTCTTTACACACTGTTACCTGCGAGGCGTTGAAGATGACGAACATATATTGGAACACAACCGACACCTCCATGAACAGGCCGGGAATCCAGGCTAAACCAAGAATGGGCACGAGGACCACCACTGCACGGAAACTTGCCCTGAGGTGGAGGTTGTACAAAAGAAGGGGAGGAGTACAGCTCAGGCGTGAGACAGGTGTGCAGGTGATGTGCTGTCGTATGACACTGTTAATTAAAGTCTAATTTCTTAGCAGTTAATTTCTTGATGATGCATCCATCAATTGAAATCTTCTATGGTGTGAACAGTTGTTCGTGTTTCTGAAATAAACATTTTCCGGAATAACATTATGCCTGTTTAAGATTGAATGAAATTCCTGTCTGTTTTTCTCGCCTTAAATTCAAATAAATAAATGAACAGAATGGCAAAACCACGACGGGGCACTTATAATATCTCCCATTGTTTTCAACTAGATGATTTTATTTTTGAAAGGTTATTATTAACATCAACAGTAGCATTAATTATAGCGTCAGCATCATCGGCAGCAGCAGCAGCAGCAGCAGCAGCATCAGCAGCAGCATCAGCAGCAGCATCAGCATCAGCATCAGCATCAGCATCAGCATCAGCATCAGCATCAGCATCAGCATCAGCATCAGCATCAGCATCAGCATCAGCATCAGCATCAGCATCAGCATCAGCATCAGCATCAGCATCAGCATCAGCATCAGCATCAGCATCAGCATCAGCATCAGCATCAGCATCAGCATCAGCATCAGCATCAGCATCAGCATCAGCATCAGCATCAGCATCAGCATCAGCATCAGCATCAGCATCAGCAACAGCATCAGCATCAGCATCAGCATCAGCATCAGCATCAGCATCAGCATCAGCATCAGCATCAGCATCAGCATCAGCATCAGCATCAGCATCAGCATCATCATCATCATCAGCAGCAGCAGCAGCATGGCATCAGCAACAACAGCACAAGCAGCAGCAGCAGCAGCAGCAGCATGACATCAGCAGCAGAACATCATAGCAGCAACAGCTGCACCATTGTCATCATCATCAGCAACAGCAGCAACAGCAGCAACAGCAGCATGGCATCAGCAACAACAACACAAGCAGCAGCAGCAGCAGCAGCAGCATGACATCAGCAGCAGGACATCATAGCAGCAACAGCTGCACCATTGTCATCATCATCAGCAACAGCAGCAACAGCAGCAACAGCAGCAACAGCAGCAACAGCAGCAACAGCAGCAACAGCAGCAACAGCAGCAACAGCAGCAGCAGCAGCATCAACAGCCGCAGCAACACCACATTAGCAGCAACAGCAGCATCAACATCAGCAGCAACATAATCATTATCATCATCAGCAGCAGCAGCAACAACATCATCAGCAGCAGCAACATCAGCAGCAGCAACAGCAAATTGAAGGTTTTCACATCTTCCAATACCTTATTTTCTCCACTTTATCCCTGTCCGTGTTCATTTTCAGAGACATGAATGTCTTCAGGACAAAGATCACAACGACGATGTTAACCTGTTGACACAAATGCAGCTTTTATTATTCTTAGACGATTACAAATTCTTAGGTCGATTTCTAAGTAGGATACGATGGGTTATCCTTCGTAATTCGAGTTACGATCGAACATAGGGCTCCGGCTCCGGCTCCATTTCTTAAATCCATTCTAAAACCTTGGGTTTTAAAATAGAGACTTTTGGGTGTGGTTTGGAAGTAGATTCTCTGGTCTGAATTAGAGCTTCAATGACAAACCACAACTTACATTTCCAGCAAATGGATGACAGGTACGGGAGCCGGAACCTGAGTCGGAGCCGAGCTTTGAGAAAGGCCCTGTTTAAATTGTTCGAGTCGGCCATCGGGGGGGGGGGGGGGGGGGGATTGGGGGTTGCAGTCGTTAGGCGAGCCTGTCAGGAGGAGAGTTGGCTTGGAGGAGAGTTGACCAGTTACCGATTGGCCAACGCATTGCAAACTCTTGGTGGTACACTTTGGAATCCCCGTATTATATCTACCTATTGTAGTTGGTATTCAAATAAACGAAGAGGACACGAGTAGATAGATCACCTACCGTGAGTACCACGATGACCAGTGACATGAAGGCCCAGACCTGACCACGCTCGGGGTTCAACCAGCAGGAACTGTACGTACAGAGTACAGAGCAGAAATGTTTAAGGTTAGAAAGTGACGAAATTTCAGTCAAATATGTGACCCATTGTTCCAAACCGCACTACCACAAAGCTATAGCTTATAAATTGCAAGGTCCAAAAGTGCCGAAAGCTATCACATTTGTATTACATGTTTTAACAAGAATGGGTACTGTAGTCATTTAAAGATGCGGATGCGGCTTTTTAATCAATATAATCTTCAAACAATCACGAGGGAAACAGAATGAATTTTGAGTCATTAAAAAATGAACAGAAATATCGACTGGAGCGGGATCCGAAGCAGCGACCTCCCGGAATACAGTACCGGCGCCTCTAATACCAACTGAGCTATCCAGCCTGATGTTGGTGGTGTCCCTAAAAGTCAATTATGTTTGTTCGTTTGGCAGTCAGAAGCCATGAAATCACTCACATACCGCCATATCCCAAGTTAGGGTCATTAGAGATACGCGCAGCAATAGCAATGCTGCAATCTGAGAAACAGTACACAGGAAATTATAATCCTGAAAGAAACGTTTACCAATGCTACGGTATTCCGGAGGTCGTTGGACCAAATCCCGCTCCAGTCAATTGTTCTTTATTCACTTTTCGATGACTTCAAATTCATCCAGCCAGTTTCCATTTGGGGTTATTGTGCATTATATTTACATACCTTTGACTTCCATATTGCTCATGTCCAATGGCGAATGAGATCACAGTGATGAGCAATGGAGTAACTGCAGGGACAGATGATACAAAATGTCAACGAATTTGAAGGTAAATAAAAGATGCTAGTGTTAGCGTCACATGTTGCCACCTGCTTTTGTTTGTGTTTACTTTGATATTTTCTTTAAAGGTAGTATCATACTTTGGTAGCACACCCAAACAGAAATCTTGAGTTCACAGATTTACCTATAACTTACAGGGTGTAAAGATGGTGATGGTAGAAACATACCGTTACTGTCTGAAATATTGTATTTATATATCCAGAAAAGAGTAAAACCAATGACCAAAAACAAATTGGATCTTTTTAAGATAAAACAATAATGGTGAATAGATTTAAGAAATACTGTGGGAGTTTTTCACTGTTTTCTAATATCGTAGGCACCGTATGGGACTGAACAATTTCGCAGATGACTGTTACTGTATCTTCCTTGATATTTTTGCCCATGAATCTGTATTACTTTGACAAAAACCAAAGTAATATATATGCAACTTCCACATACTCGTTTACTGTGATGTATCTTTGCAGAGTAGGAAACAAATGTGCAATTAAATTAAATTGAGTTGAATAAAATGCCAAACTGATTTAGCTTTGACAAGAATGGATAGTTTGTGTTTGGGCAATTGGTGACAGTGTGTTAGTGACAAGCTAGGTTATAAATTGAAAGGTCTAATCTGTAATTTGTTCTTTTTAATTAATAGAAGCACTTTTTGCATAATCGTCCATCAATCATACCCCAGCCAATCAGCATCAAGACAAGCATCTTGGGCGGTTGCCTGGATACCATTGTGGATTTCTGCAGCAGGAGCCCGCCCTCTATCAGCATCCAGCAAAACGTGGCGCTGAAGAAGTACTGTGTCAGGACTGCGACGATTTTGCAGCCGATCTAAAAGAAATAAGAAATCGAATAAAATTATTTTGTTTGGAAAGATTTTTTATACACAGAGAACATTTGACAGCCGTGCACAAACATTGAACTGAACAATTCTCTAATGCTTGAGTTAGGAGAGCATGACGTTTCGATCCTGAACTGAACACTTCTCAAATGCTTGGAGTTAGGAGGGCACGACAGATTGAATGAGTTATAGGATCAAAACGCCCTCCTAACACCAAGCATTTACTTCTAATTTTAATATTTGTATAGTTGATGCACTGATTATTGGTTCTGAACGTTTATTTTATCATACAAAAAAGGAAATCGTTCTATTTGTTCCATTTTATCGCCAAAATGAAATGCAATTAGTGATTTTTGTATAAGTTGTCTCAATAAGTTCATCTTCGACAGAAAGTACCTAATGTTGTCATGGGGATTCATTCATCGAGATATAGCGGGAACAAAATGATCCCTAAAAAAGTTTCATCGGGTATCGGCATTTTCAAGCAGCCGCTCAGCATTTTTAAACCAGATCATTCAGTTAAATGTGCTAAATCAGACAACACAACGAAATTGATGAATCAGCAGCCGACTTTTACATCTATGAGTCTCCTTTCCAGCCTGCACCAACATGTTATGACATGGACCTGCAACCTGCAGGCTTTTACTTTCTCATTCAAATGATGACGAATTTCAAACAGTTGAATTGAAAAGAGACTAACCGGGTTTCCAGTGGCGCCACTGGTCGTCAGGAACAAGAGTTGTGCCACGAGCAACGACCCAATCAGGTTGGAATGGATCTTGATCTGAGATGATTTGAATAATCTGTCCAATTGTATAGGAATCAGAAAGAAAATAAAGAGGAATACATGTTAATATTATGCTTTGTTTTACACTTAAAGTTGAAAAATGAAGCACAGGATTAAAAAAAAAATGCACCAACAGCAATGTAGCAATATATTGCAGCAACAACAGTATAACAGTAGGTACAGCAGAAACATGAGGAACAGTAGCAAAACAGCAACAGCAGGGACAGTAAGAACAGAAAGAACATCATTAGCAGCTGAACAATAAAGGTAGCACTAGACAATAAAGAGCAGCAGCAACATCAGCAACAACAGCAACATCAGCAACAGCAACAACAGCAGTAGCAGCAGCAGTAGCAGCAACATCAGCAACATCAGCAGCAATGGCAGCAGCAACAGCAGCAACATCGGCAACAACGGCAACATTAGCAACATTAGCAACATCAGCAACAACAGCAACAGCAACAAAAGCAGCAGTAGCAGCAGCAGCAACATCAGCAACATCAGCAGCAATAGCAGCAGCAACAGCAGCAGCAGCAGCAGCAGCAGCAACAGCAGCAGCAGCAGCAACAGCAGCAACAGCAGCAGCAGCAGCAACAGCAGCAACAGCAGCAGCAGCAGCAACAGCAGCAGCAGCAGCAACAGCAGCAGCAGCAGCAACAGCAGCAGCAGCAGCAGCAGCAGCAACAACAGCAGCAACAGCAGCAACAACAGCAGCAACAGCAGCAACAGCAGCAACAGCAGCAACAGCAGCAACAGCAGCAACAGCAGCAACAGCAGCAACAGCAGCAACAGCAGCAACAGCAGCAGCAGCAACAACAACAGCAGCAACAGCAGCAGCAACAGCAACAGCAGCAGCAACAGCAGCAACAACAGCAGCAACAACAGCAACATCAGCAACGACAGCAATTGAACAGCAGCGGCAACAGCAGCTGCAGTGTCAACAACAGCAGTTCCAACTCCAGACAATAGGATATAAGCTGCAACAATTCCAACAAGAACAGCAAAATTAGCAATGGGAACAAGCATGCCACAAATTTCATCAGCTAAGATTATTTTGACAACTAAGATATTTCTAGCCATTGAACACTCAACATTCTCACTCAGAAAACTCAAAATAAAATCAACAGGGGTTTTATGACATTCATTCACTGACCTCAGGAACGTGTAGAGGGCCAATGTCAGAAATAAGCAGATAACAGACAGCGCCCCCAATACTTTACTGAGAACACTCAATGCCTGTATATATCAATGCAACAAAACACCAACAAAATTAATGATCATCATTTTAAATTAAAACGCATTTTTTTGTTAGCCAATTACATTTTAAGTTAATTTCCTCAATAACAAAAACTATCCCGAAGTGTCCTTTTTGCGTAACCGACTTGCTCTCAGTTTGCATGAAGCAACCCTCCACGTTCAAAACAATGTAGGGCCAGATTTTAAGCCAAAACTTTTTAAGCCAAAGGTTGTCGCCAGTGTACGAGGAGTGGTCGTACCGGATCAGTTGCATCCACAATGGGACGGGCAGTCACCCTGAGAAGCACGGCGAAGCTGGTGTTGTGACCGCACATACAGGCCGTCTTGCCGGAGTCAGACACGGCTGCCTTCTCTGGCGGTGTGAGGGTCCTGCAACCCTTGGTAGACCACACCCTAGGAAAAGACCAGGTGTGACAATGTCAGCAAAAAGAACTCAGAGTTTTGGGGAGAAAAAAATCCAAATGCATTCATTTTGGGCTCAGACCATTCTTGTGCGAGTTCATCTATTGCTGAGTTGCAAAAGAAACGCAAACAACGGGTCCATTTAATTGATTGTCATGTTAATGACCTAGTTAAAACAATGTCTTGCATTATAGTCCACATTGAGACGAGATTTGCAGATCATAAAGCACTATCGCCACTCAATATACATTTCCAGACAATCAGTGATTGCTCAGTGATGCATGCATGAATGGTTTGAATTTATGTCAGAACATGCTCAGGGAGATATTGAATATAACAGACTTAAAATCAAATACTGAAACTATACAATTTCTTGCCACATTAAAGGGAGCATAAAAGGATTTGCAAAGATGTGCGTTTTGGCTGAATTTGGTACTTAAACTTAAAGTGAAGGTCTTAAACTTCCTTACAGATGTTGTTTCATGTACCTTTTTACGCTTTGTTCATCTGGATAGCAGAAATACGGCCGAAATAATCTTGGCCCCCCCGAATCCTTCACGGTTACACCAAACTTTCGAAATGCCACTAAATCGTTCGGACGAATGATCTTTTTAAAAGACACTAAATCTTGATTTCCTTGAAAAACCCAGCATCTGATTAACCGGGATTTCCCATGGTGACTGTTTGCACTGTTTATTTACGAACTATTGAGTCAATTTTCTGTCTCAAACTCAATTATTTTTTTGGAGGCCTTGCAAATTCTATACGTTGCCTTTAAATTATTTATAAAATATGAGTATCGTTTTGGGGGACACATTGTACATAATAATGATTAATTATTTGTGTTTCCAATCCGCATTGTTTTCTTTGAGATTTCCCCTCATATAAATAATTTGATTGGCGAGCCAGAAAATTAACCTTTACTTTTTCCCAAAACCCTTTTGCCCAAAACACAGCGCTGCATCGTTTCCCTTTTGTTCTTGACGGCCTACATAAAATAATGGGGACACGATCGTTTACGGTGTTTTTATTTGTCACGTAATGTCAAGGAGCGCGGACTCGATTGCTTGGTGAATCGGATGAGATGACAGCCAATTTCCTGGTAAGAAAGGATGACAGTGTCCCAAGGGAAGTGTTCTTATAATTGAACAGACTAGGCACTGTCATTTGAGCTAGGAAGAGACGGACAGGCTCGAAGGCCACAGCCGGGATGCCAACTCGGCCTCAATTACACCCACTTCCGAACTGGATGGAGAATCAACTCCCATGTTGTGTATTTCGCTAGTTAAAGGTACACTGTAATAAAAACTCATATGAAGTTAAATACAATCTCCACTGTTATAAAACTCAACATATCTATCTTTGTTTACGCTAAAAAATATTGTATATAGAGAAAGGAGGTATTTTAGACCCATAATTGAGCACCCCACTTTTCGCGAAGAAAAACCTTGCTTACGTCACATGCAGAACACCACGCTGTATACTGCTGTGCGAGCCTATACTAGTTCTGTAGGTGACGTCACAAGCTATTGTTGCGTGTGTCGGTTCCAAGGGGGACTTTTTTTTATATTGGGCAGGACATTGTTGTGATGAGCAAGTTTTCGTGCTTATCAGCTCCTTGAAATTGGCCACAGATCTTGATACGTCTAGAATAGCAAACAGGAGTTTGTGGATTCGAATGAAATCGACACGATAACAGACCGAAAGACCAAGCCCGGATTTTGCAAAGGACCTTATGGCGAAGGGATTGGGCCACACGACGAAGCCGAAGAAAGGCTCCAGATTCGCCATGTATCTGAAGCTCTTCATTTCATTTTGCACACAAAATGGCGGTGGTAAAAAAAAATCCCAAGCCTAACCTCAAGCCTCATATCGTAAAGGTCAATATTATGCCTCTGCCTGGGCTAGATATAGAGGGCGCTATGTATTTGAACTTACTCTAGGGTCGTATCCCAAAAGCTGCACTGTCGCTTAGCGATATTTCTGGTACTATTACCAGAGTACTGTAAAAAAAAAAAAAAAAAAAAAAAGAAGAAGACAGATTCAAGAATGAGATATTATAATATCAGTATGTTCAAGTAAGAAGGAAGGAAAAGCAATATACAAGGTAGAATGTCTTTCTATTTCTCGCTCTCCTATTATATTGCATCGCTATTTTGTCACCTTAAGTCAAAAAAGCACCTTACTTTGTGGATGTACTGAAGGTACATGTTCTGTAGAAGCGGGCCAATCCACAAGAGGTATCTATCTTTCTGGTAGAATGCAGTGAATACATCATTAATCCCAGCGCTGGTTCCCCCTCTGGATCCAGCCTTTTGGATGGAGGGAACCAGCGGTTGGATTATACTGAACGAGACACTTACGCTTGGCCTTGGTGCCCCCTTATGGCTTGATTATATGCCATTGGCTTTGCCTTAAGGTTGGAAAAGCCTCGGCTTTCAGGGTTACGCCGATGGCATTTGGTTTGGCCCTGAGGGTCTTTTAGTCTTTGACTTGGTGAGGCTGGCGAGCAAAAGCCTTGGCATTGAATGATAAGCCTTTACATTGGTTTTTAGGCTTGGTGGTCTAAGAATTCGCCTTAGTCCTGGGGGCTCCAAGGGCCGATTTCACTAACGCTTTTCGATCATCGCTAAAGCCCAAATCCATCGCTAAATGGAAAATCAACTTCGCCACTTTTGTGTAGCAATTTTCCGTTAAGCGTTTGGGCTTTAGCGATGATTGCCCAAAGGCCAAAAGCCTTGACCAAAAATCCTTGGCCTTGCAGGTTAAGCCTTTACATTGACGTCTAAGCCTTGACCTTGGTTTTTATCCTTGGTGGTCTAAGCCTTAGTCATGGGGGAACTGGCCTTACAAATTTTGATTGTATGGTCTTGGCCTTAGCCCTATAAAGGCTTGGGAGCAAAAGCCTTGGCCTCGCAGATTAAGCCTTGATAATTGAGGGCTAAGCCTTAGCCTATAAAGGCTTGGGAGCAAAAGCCTTGGCCTCGCAGATTAAGCCTTGATAATTGAGGGCTAAGCCTTAGCCTATAAGGCCTGAGAGCAAAAGCCTTGATTGAGTGTTAAACCTTAGCCTTGGTCCTAGCCTTAATGACCTAAGCCTTGGCCCTAGCCTTAGCCTTAAGGATCGAAGCCTTAGCTTCCATATATGTATCAAGTCTCCTACCGGATGATGCTGCAAGGAGAAGTTGAGGGCTAGATCAAGGGGCACTCCACCAGCCAGCACGCTGCAGGTTAGCACGCCACTGTTGACGCTCAACGTCTCATCCGACCTTTAAAGAGAAACCGAACATTACAATAGTCACAAAATAGAGAACTTAAAGGTAATATCATACTTTGGTTTTTGTCAAAGAAATGCAGCATGGGCAAAAATATAAAGAAAGATACAGTCACAGTCATCTGTGAAATTCCCAGTCCCATACGGTGCCCGCTTTTTAAGAAAATAGTGAAAAACGCCCAAGGTATTTAAAAATCTTTTAAACGTTATTTTCGAAGATCAAATTTTTTTTGTCATGGGTTGTACTCTTTTCTGGATGAATACAGCATTTCAGGGAGAATTATTCTAACGGTATGTTTCTATCGTCACCATCTTTATACACTGTAAGTTATAATTACAGTTGTGGCAGAATTGCGAATGCTAAACGATCTAAGAGATCTTGCTAATAGGTCAAATGCGAGGAGATCGCCCAGCTGGTACGACAGAGGGCGTATTCTCCCATCTATGTTTACCGTTCTCCACAGTACCATCTGATTGTAATATCCCAAAGAGATATAATCCAATAGACATATAACTGTGCATTTTAAATTAATGTTTCACTTTCACATGTTAGTGTTACGACATACATTTTGGAAAACAAATGATTGAAAACAAAAAATGTTATCTTCAAAAGAATCAAACCCAACAATGTAGTCCCCTTTAAATTTAACCCCACCGTAAAAGTGAGCCTATAATATCATACTACATCGTTGGTTGATGTTAATGCAGTGCTCTAGATTTTTCAACAAGGAACACGTATTTTGTAAAGGGAATAAATGCCCATAAATTACAGTGGACACACGAAGCAAAATGACCATAGGCCAGGAATTAGGACAAGAGAACACGGGAGGACACTGGTAATGACTTTAACAAATTGACAACTCGAACCGCGAATGCTGTCACCAGCATTGGAATCAATATAGTGGTTGGTCGGTGCTACATCTCGGTTCAGTGCACTGAGCGACACGTGGGGCCAATTTCATAGAGCTGCATGATTAGCACACAAACATTGCTAAGCATGACATTTCAGCCTGAATAAAAACAGGATTAGCAACCAATTTTCCATGTGTTGTGTACCATGGATATTGATTATTTTGGTCGGGAAATAGATAATATGCAAATGTATCATTCGAACCCCAATCCAATATGGCGCTGTCCATGGAACGGCTATGTGTCGCACTGACCCCCCAAAAGCAAATTAGTCTTACCCGGTGTCAGTCGCCGCTGATCCCGCTGTCGTGTCCCCCGTCTTGTTGCTGGCTTTGTAGACAACAAGCACACTCACCGGTCCTTGAAAAAAAAAAAAAAAACTAATTTAGCGGAAGCAGCTTTCATTAAACAAAAAGCCATTAAAAATGATATACTTTCACATTCTGTTTACGATTAAAATCACTCATCCATTTAATAATCTACCAGTGTTGAGTCTCAGGATTCATTAGACGGCAATTTGCAAAAATGAAAGAAATTGGTGTCGACAATAACAAAAACCAGACCACTAGGAGTACGGAGAAAGCGGGCGACGCCGGCTGGAGGTCCCAAGCGGTTACGGCGGGCCGGGCCCCAGCGAACGCCGCGCCGGCCGGGCCCATATTCCCAAGAACACGCAGTGTCTTGTTCGTTCACAATGGAGATTTAATTGATATCGTTTGCATTGTTGAAGGTATATGATACGTGATTGGTAAAGTTCACAAAACAGCGCTCACACTTTGTCTGATCTAGCATACATGTACATGAAAATGTGAAAATTTGAGCTTCATCGGAAATATGAGTCCCGAGAAAATAGCGAAAACTACTTTTTTTTGTCTTATAAAATATAAATAATGTTTTTGATCTTGCCAAGACGTTAATCATTGTTTTACACTTTTCTATACAAAAAATATAGCATTTCAGGCGACATATTTTAGCAATATAGGTAAATCTGTAAACATTTCTGTTTTGGTTTGTTACCAATCCTGTACTGTAGGCCTACCATAATACGAAGCTTACATATTTATGAGGATGAAATAGGCCTAATCATTACATCTTCATTTGTTCATTGATTGAATATCCATAATAAGTTGACGTATTTCTGCTGACTTCGGTGAAAAGTTCTCTGCAGTACGGAAGCTATAGTGGGCCCCATGCGTATTTCCACTTTTTCAATATAATGCAAGACAAACACCTCTCATTATCGTAAAACTTTACTGGAAAGGTGAAAACGTACATGTCCATTTTAAGCTCCCGTATAGTACAAATTCAGTGGGCGTGTGCTTGTGTGATCATAAATCTTACATCACACACAAATTAGAAGTCTATTACCATCGAAAATGAGCCGGAAATGATAAACTGAGAAAGCCATTTTCTCTGGTCTAATGGAACTTGGGGCCACTTACCAAATTAGGATTTTTCTGAATAGTCGCTCATTAATTTAAAGAAATGACCGTTATTCTACATATTCCAGTTCGGAATAATGCATTTTTTTTGTGGCAGAGCACAAATCTGGCTTTGAAATTCAACACACGCAAAATTAAGCCAGGGGCATACGTAGCATACGCACAATGCATACGTTAATACGGACATAATGTTTCTTTCAAATTATATATTTTTTTAAACCAAATATTCTCTATTTTGTTAAGGAAACCACAAACGAGTTAATCAATTCTCGCCCGGAAATGAATTTGAAAGAAATGGGTCTTAGTTTTACAATGATCTAATTATAGCTTTTTAGAAGGGCTAGCTCTCATTATAAATTACCTCGGTTGAAATCTAATTATTTTGGTCAAGAGCGCTGCAGTGTGCCTTTCCCCGTAGAAACTAGGGCAAAAGCCCGCCACAGATTCCAGATCACTGCCCAAGTTAGAAAAAAAAACAATACAAGCACGGACGGAGGCGAACGATCACTATATTAAAGATGGGCGACTGAAAATATCAAGAAAGATACAGTAATAGTCATCTGTGAAATTTCAAGTCTCATACGGTGCCCAATTTATGAAAAAAATAGTGGAAAACGCTCACGGCATACGGTGTATTTATCCAGAAATTAGGAAAACAACGACCGAAAATCTGTTTGATCTTTTAAAAGATCAAAAATAAAAGAGAAAAGACTTAAGAAATACTGTGGCCGTTTTTCACTGTTTTCTAAAAATGGGGGCATCGTATGGGACTGAAATTTGTCTTGGCATTTTTGCTCCTGAATCTGTATTTCTTTGATAAAAACCGAAGTATGATATTAACTTTAACATTCTGTTTTGTTTGTCGTCAACACTGCATGTGTTCGTCCTTGAGTGCAGGGGAGGGGAAAGGGCAGGTAGGGGGTGGGGAGGCTCTTCCGTCGCCATGTTCTATCACTGTCTTTCTGTCATTAAGCAACTTCCACTTAATTGTTTTTCATCTGAAATGTCCCTCAATGAAACCGTTCCCTTGAGCCGTGGCGCGTGATGAGGTCCACACGCGAGAGATTCCTGAGAGGCACTCAAACCTTTCAAACCCTTTCATGCACCCATTATTTTGTCCGCGATTCGGTTAAAGGACTGTGGAAAGAAAGGGTGATTTCACCGAATGCATATTCCCATCACCATTCTAGCTGCATGATGCATGTTTAATAGCAACCGATGATGCATGGACGCCATGCACGGGCAAATGTTTGCATTATGTCGTAATCCAATGAGTTTCTTCTGCCATTTCAATGCATCATGTTGTCGATTTCACTAAACTCATCGTAACTTAATATCAATCGTACGATTTGATGCATTGCAGCCCCACGCAGACGTCGTAAGTTACGACAGGTTATATGAGTTACAATCGATCGTACTGGGCTTCATGAAATCGACCCCAAAACCAAAAGAAAAATATCAAACCTCAAACCTTACCTTTCACTTGAGAGAAAGATCCGCTCTGGACATTCAAAGTGACCTCTTCGCCTTGCGATCCCGAGTCTTTAGTCTCAACGCCCTCCGTCTTGGCTGAATCTCCGCCCACCTTGAAGACGTAGTCCCCCAGAGACTCGGAAGAGGTGAAAGATGTGACCTCAATCCCTGGATGAAAAAAAGAAAAAGAAATAATATTAAAGCAAGCCGAGTGACCCACGTGACTTCGTCCATCAAATTACTGTGAATTAAGAACCACACGTCGTGGTCCCAGTGGTAAGTTGTTTTTGAGCAAGACACTTTGCATAATTTGTTCAGTCCAGTAGAGTAAATAATACTTTTAAAGGTTAAGGTCCACCATCATAAATATGTGTTTATTGATTAATCGATTGACTAATTGATTTGACTGATTGGTTATTGATCATCGATCAATTGACTCATCGTTCGGTTTATTCATTGGTAAATCAACCGATCGATTGGTTGGTGGATAGATTGATCGGTCGATCGATCGATTGATTGACTGACTGGTTAATCAACCGATCGATTGATTAATAAATTGATCGATCGATTGATTAATTGTCTGACTGATTGATCAACCGATCAATTGATTTATAAATTGATCGATCGATTGATTGTATGACTGATTGATCAACAAATCGATTGATTGATAAATTGATCGATCGATTGACTGAATGATTGATCAACCGAACGATTGATTGATAAATTGATCGATCGATTGATTGCCTGACTGGTTGATTAACAGCTCGATTGATTAATAAATTGATAGATCGATTGACTGACTGATTAATCAACCGATCGATTGATTGATAAATTGATCGATCGATTGACTGACTGACTGGTTGATCAATAGCTCGATTGACTGATAAATTGATCTATCGATTGATTGATGAATCAATTGATCGCTTGAATTTTTGATTGATCGAATGAATCCAACAGCAATGAAGTGTCATTTACAGGGAGATTACATCAGCAGGCAAGCCTGTATATACTTTCCTATATGAAGTCAACTTGGCAGGAAACAATAATGACCTATAACATACTATGAAAAAAGCACAGCAATGATACAACTACAAATTCACCAATCGCATCTAATGTTATACCTATGAGGAACGCAAAGCACAGGGACCACGTCTGTGGTCCATTTTACCAAACTCACCGTAACTTAACTATCAATCGTAGGACTTAAGACGCACTGCAGCCCTACGTAGGATACGATAGGTTATCCTTCGTAACTCGGTTACGACCGATCGTAGGGCTTGGTGAAATCAACCCCTGAACACAACTTGTTTTGGGATCCGTTCCTACGGAGAGATACTCACGCGTGCTATCCACGGTGAGCTGCAGGGTCTCGTCCTCACGGAGTCCAAGGGCGATCTTCGTCAAGGAAGCCTCCATGGCGGTAGACACGGCCATCGAGGTCGTCTCGTCCTTCATTGGTACAAGACAAATAGAAGAAGACTAAGACGTCGAATGTAATCATATACACTCACGGTAAATACAAACTTCATTTTGTTCCCATCTGACCCGGTCATGAGGTGTAAAGGGATCATTCTGCTCTCCCTTTCTTTTTTTTCAACCGGGATCACTCTGTATGGATCAGTGACATTCAAGACGGATTCAATTAAAAGATGTGTTGCCATAGCAACGGCCTGACTGATGAAGTACGGTGTCTCCTGAAGACCATCACATGACCCAGACACTAAAGGAAGAAAGTAGTTGGCTAGAAGGTACTGAAACAAGGTTTTCGCTGATGAAGTACGGTGTCTGCTGAAGACCATCACTTGACCCAGACACTAAAGGAAGAAACTAGTTGCCTGTAAGGTTCTGAAATAAAGTTTTGCTGTTGTAGTACGTTGTCCTCTGAAGACCATCCCTTGACCCAGACACTAAAGAAAGAAACTAGTTGGCTATAACGTTCTGAAACAAAGTTTCGCTTTTGAAGTACGGTGTCCCCTGAAGACCAACCCTTGACCCGGACACTAAAGAAAGAAACTAGTTGGCTATAACGTTCTGAAACAATTTGGGCTGATGAAGTACGGTGTCTCCTGAAGACCATCAATGAACCATTCAATCGCACGGTATTTTCAAGCAAATACAGAAATTCCCTTGGTCTCGCAATGTTCAATCGTCCGGCGTTAGATTCAAATTTACCAAAACATTTTGTTTTGAATATAGGACATTTATATTGTGCAGCTACTATATTTTATATACTCTACTGCGCATTACAAATTTCCGGCTAGCGTAAGTGCACAGAGGCTAATTAAACAACAAAAACCCTCACAGGTACCCATATACTCCTGGGCGAAGAGGAGCAAAAAGTGACAAAGCATCTTGCCCGAGGATGCAAGCACCACTAGCCCATGGCTGGATTCGAACCCACAATCTGTAGATTGACCACAAGATCTTGAGTTCTACACGTCATACCATGCCCACACCCACACCCTACAGAAGAGCCCATGTCTTCGCATAATATTATGTCCTCTGCAGCCGATTTCACGAAACTTTACGCAATGGCGTAAGTCTTACGCCATAAGTAGATATGGCGTAAGTTACGCCAAGTTTCGTGAAATCGGCTGCTGATCACCCAAACTTAATCAGGCCATCATTTCTATTTTGAATTTTAAACTTTGCAATATCATTATTCTGTCCGTTAATAGCGTTCATGGCTTGTGTGGTTATCTGCCAAAGCGGTAATAATTATAGCAGCGTATTTGCTACGCACGGCCGAACATCAGGAACCCAATCAATGGAAGTAATGAGTATTGCAATCAACTAAATATAATGACTTCGTCTCTGTGTAATGGACTTGACGATCTGAAATGAAGTAATCATCTTGATATATAGCTAGCGGAATTTGATATGCTTCACTAATACAAATTAATGAGCTGTCTCGTACACGTCTGCTCGTATTAGAATGACACGGGTTGCATTTTTCAAATCAATGAATAATCATGTTTTGAAGAAAATGTAAAACTTTGCTGCTGATTTTCCCGCCAAAAATGTTTGATACGAAACGGAGGCTCAGGCTCCGTCTCAAAAACTACGACTGAATTACCCAACCTCAAAATCCGATTTTCATCTTTCTTTCATACACATTATGTGTGTATTGACCACTTTGCTATTCTTGTAAATATGTTTTTAAGGAGTACTCATTCAATTGGTCATATTTTCGCCAATTTCAGCCCGATTTTGCTTACATTATACATGGTGATAGCCAAGACATGGCTGTATCACATATCTGAATCTTGAAGTGATAAACAGTTTAATTTTAACATAATAGGTCCTGACACAGTGTGGCGTTTTTTTTCTGGGACATCCTGTATATCTTTATAGAAAATGCTCTTAATGTTTATTGCGTCCTAATACGGTTTTCGCAGCGGTGAGAGACGTGCTTCAGACAATGGAACATCGCATGGCAAAATGAACGCCAAGCACGGGCGAGATTTACGAGATGCATTCTGATTAAATTACTTCGTCTGGCCAGTCACTTAGGTAGAGTGGCATTGTGGGTTAAAGATTCTTTCTTTACAAAAAAACAACAATCTAGTTTCAAAAATGCATAATTTAAAAAGTAATAATTAAAGCTGTACGAATTTGCATCACAATCGATGTCCCCGTTATTGAGAATGAAACGAACAAAGGTTTGTGTCTGTGTAAATGAATGTCGGATGTGCGATTGTACAGTGTTTAAAGTCTGTAATCAAAACTCAAATGAAGTAAAATATATCTGTAATATTATTGTGCATGCTAAAGAAATATTGTATGAGGTATTTTAGACCCATAATTTAGCACCCCACTTTTTGCGACGAAAAGCCTTGCTTGTTTTTCTTCTAAAACATGAAGAATGGTTTTGATCTTACCCCGACATCAAAACTGTTTTCGGTCGTTGCTTTACTAATTTCTGGATAAATACAGCATTTCAGGTGAAAATATTTTAACGGCATGTTTCTACCAGCACCATCTTCATACCTTGAGTGAAAGGGGATAACTAAAACAACTCAAGTGAGGGTGTCCTTTATGTTTGTTCCAAAAATCGTTCGGACGAACAATCTTTGGAAAAGACACTAAATCTTGATTTCCCAGTATCTGGTGAACCAAGATTTCCCACGGTGACTGTTTGCACTGTTTACGATATGTTGAGTCCATTTTCTGTCTCAAACTCAATACTTTCTTGGAAGGCCTTGCAAATCCTGTATGCTCCCTTTAAGGTTGATGTCAATTTAATAAGAGAAGAGAAATGGCTATACGCTTTATTTACTCTCGTCTACCGAATCAATATCCGTATAGCCTCCATTACTGGCATGACATTCTCCTATAAGTGAGAGAGAGAGTGTTCCCTGATGTGATCGTCGGCTGCAAATGTCAAAATGACTAATGGCCACGAAATGTGTGCCTTAAAATTAATTAAGAACCCGCATTTCAAATTCGATAAAATTCGCCAAATTCGTGCCATTTGGATCATAACTGCGCATTAATGGATCCTTTTCAGAGGACCTTTTAAGAAGACATTAACAACATTTTCAGGCCCTAATGGACTTCATTTCTTCCTCTTCCATTTATTAATCTTTGTCAATAATGACTCCCTTACTTTCCTCCACATTCCGTGCCTTTCTTCCCGAATTTCAAGCTGATATGCAAACCGTGTTGGGTATTATTAAATTGAAAACGTTTCTAAACAATTCCATGCAGTCACTTCACCTTGAGGTATAGGGTGCATTCGTTTAGCTAACACGGGTCAGCCCTTACTGGGAATAGTCGTGCTATATTGCACAAAACAAGGGAGAGAATGAGGACGAGGTTGACTGGTGTCGACCCGGGGGAGCTAAACGAATGCACGGAACGTTACAATGCTTGATACATCTGTTTTCTTTAGAAAGACGTTTCATTGATTCTTGTATCCAGTAAGCATTAACCCATTTAGCAATTAAACACGTATTTTCAGTTATTGGCACGCGTTCATTGTTTATGTTGACTATATACACGCTGGTCAATCTTTTCATATTAAACATATAAGTTTTAAAGGTATAATACATGATTGGTAAAGGTCATCACAGAACAGCACTCACAATTTGTCTGATCCAGCATGTACATGAAATGATAAACCTGTACAAATTTTAGCTCAATCGGACATCTGAGTCACGAGAGGAAAATAGCGAAAACCAACTAAATTTGTCTCATAAAACTTAAAGAATGGTTTTGATCTTACCCCAGATCAAAACTGTTTTCGGTCTTTGTTTGACTATTTTTTGGATAAAAATATTTCTGAGATTGCGACTGATATACGGGTCATTCCAAAGAGTACTCCTAAGAATCCAATACAAGTCAAAAGCAATTAAAACATGACATGAACATTTGGTTGGTAATCCTGTTTGATCAAGGAAGACTTATCATGCTTAAGCAAAATGTTGTACATAAGCAGCTCTATGAAATTGGCCCCTGATTTCATGCATTGTGATTGGCCAACGGCTCTTAAAACTCTTGAGGCGGACTATTTGGAATCGCCTGTACATACCACAATAAAATTTTGCTGTCGTGGTTTCTTAAACGTGAACATACTGAATTGAACTTACCACGCTGTCTTGATTAGCAAGAAGGTCGGAGGACGCACCAAGGAGTGTCTGTCAAAACAAACGGGGAATAAACAAAACGAGTTCAACACATGAATGAATAGGCGATTAAAATATTTATCCACATCACAATAACGATAACATGGCCGCCACCATTATTTTTGTCTGCTTACCTTTTAAAAGGACTCCGTAGATTTCAGGGTTAACAAGAGTATACACTGTCATTATTTTCAGTAACAATCTCGGTAACATGTTGCCCAGGTCCCTTGTTGCTGGAAATGTTGTCAGTGTACACAGAGCGAAACGAGTTGGGTAACATGTCGAAGCAACATCTCAGTAACATGTTGGCCAAATGTTGCTAGTGTACACAGGGCCCAAAGTCGTGTTGCCCAGTAGCCAATTTCACGGTGCTGCTTAGCACAACAATTTGCTATAAGCATTCTGTCTTAATAAAAACAGGGTTAACAACCAAATGTCCATGTGTTGTGTATTGCTTGTGACTGTTGTTCGCTGACATTTAATATTCATATATTAAATGAAATGTTTAACGGTGGTTTGTTTTATTGGGCGAGACATTTGTGTGCTAATCAATTTTTTGTGCTTAGCAGATCCATGAAATTGACCCCAGGTGTGTTGCCCTAACTGGGTAACATGTTACCAAGAATGTTAACGAAAATGTTAATTGGGTACACTGCATTATTGCTATTCGGGTGCTATTGCTATGACAAGACTCATTCACAACTAATTTACATAGCAAGCTACAGGCAATTTTAAAGGTGGTATCATACTTAGACTTTGGTAGCATACCAAAACAGAAATCCCCACAGTTTTACCTATAACTTACATGGTATGAAAATGGTGATGGTAGAAACATACCGTTGAATTTTGTTTATGCCTGAAATGCTGTATTTATCCGGAAAAAAGTAAAACCAGTGACCAAAAATAAAAGAGAAAAGACTTAAGAAATACTGTGGCCGTTTGTCATTGTTTTCTCAAAAAGTGGGCACCGTATGGGACTGATATTTTCACAGATTACTACTGTTATTGTATCTTTCTTGAAATTTGTGCCCAAGCGCCCCATGAACCTGTATTTCTTCGACAAACTTAAAACCAAAGTATGATACTACCTTTAAGACACTGAAAATAATTATACGAACCATGGCAGCGTTTTGAAGAGTTTCCTTAGACGTATTTCCAGCAGTGATGTCGAAGGCTTGCAGCTGTGACTGGAATGAGTTCTCTATGTCCATCATCGTAAGCTTTGGCTTGGTGGTCGTAGTCTCCGAACCAGGCTGCTCTGTTTGGGCGTAAGCGGGCTCCGACGTTCTTGGTTCTGATATGGGGTGTGTTAAAAGATTGAGGAAAAAAACAAATAACGACACTAAATTCTTGTGTGAATTTTGAATACTCTGAAAGCACTATGGGTCGATTTCACGAACGCCCTACGACCGATCGTAATTCGAGTTACGATGGATCGTATTCTGCGTTGGGCTGCAATACATCGTATGTCCTACGATTGATAGTAAGTTACAATGAGTTTGGTAAAATCGGCCTCAGGTCAAACATGAATATCATAATATGTTATTTTAAGTATGAAATTTGAAAAGTCACTTATCATGATTTGGCATAATGTCTAATGATATCTTTCAAAGTTTTCTCTTTAAAACTCAATTTCTGAATATGTTAATGTGTTTATCTCGGGTTTCGATTCAAATGACCCAATAATTCAAATTCAAATTAATTAATAGTGCTGTATTTTTAGAAAACCAAAAACAAAACAATCTCGTGGATTTCAATGACAACGATTGAAGAGATGAGCTTTGACTACTGCACAATTTTGAACTGATTGGTTCCTGAGTGAACCAGGAGATTCCACTGAGCATGATTTGACATCATGTACAATTAGTACTGACCTTTACTGGTGGTTTGGATGGATGGTTTGGATGTAGCTTCGTTGCTTGATGTTGTACTACGGCTTGCAGTGTGATCATAGAAGGGGGAGGAGACATCGCCTTGGCCCGTAGATGGACCAGCAGACTGACTGGTGATGTGGGCAGTTGTTTGAACGGTCAGTAGTTCCAGGGGCTGAGCGGTAGTTGGGGTGGTAATCTGAGCGGTAGTTTGTGCGGTAGCCTGTGCGGTAGTCTTTGTCGCGGTAGTTTGAGCCGCGGTAGTTTGTGCTGTAGTTTGTGCGGTAGTTTGAGCGGTAGTTTGAGCAGTAGTTTGAGCGGAAGTTTGCGCGGTAGTTTGTGCGGTAGTTTGAGCAGTAGTTTGAGCGGTAGTTTGAGCGGTAGTTTGAGCGGTAGTTTGTGCGGTAGTTTGAGCCGCGGTAGTTTGAGCCGCGGTAGTTTGGGTCGCGGTAGTTTGTGCGGTAGCTTGTGCAGTAGTTTGTTCGGTAGCTTGTGCGGTAGCTTGTGCGGTAGATTGAGCGGTAGTTTGAGCGGTAGTTTGCGCGGTAGTTTGAGCCGCGGTAGTTTGTGCGGTAGTTTGTGCGGTAGATTGAGCCGCGGTAGTTTGTGCGGTAGCTTGTGTAGTAGTTTGTTCGGTAGCTTGTGCGGTAGATTGAGCGGTAGTTTGTGCGGTAGTTTGAGCCGCGGTAGTTTGAGCGGTAGTCTGGTCTATGGTTTGGTCAGTAGTTTGACCGGTGGTCGAGATGGCAGAAGTAGGGCCAGTCGTCTCACTCATGACTTGGTCGGTCGTACCGGCGACCGGGTCAGCGGTTGTACCCGGGGTTGTTCCGTCGGTAATAATAGTTGTTTCGCTCTCGGCGGTGGTCTGTGGGGCCTCCGTAGAAAGTGTATCTGTGCATAAAACATGGACATTGCAATACTGAAATACACAGGCTTTTGCTTCGGTCCATAAAAAACATCACTGTGAAGGCAGCGTTTGAACATTATTTTAACAATTTTTGTTTAATGAAAGATTCTTAAAAAGCATGTGCTCTTCTTTATTGCACTAATCCATTTCAACAAATCAATACAAATCAAATATTAAAATCCACTTCGTCGCATAAACTGCGAGCGATATGGCTACTCAAAAATATTTCTGGACCACCTTGTTTTCGAGCAGGTGTAAAGGTTAAATCTGCCACCCCTTGTACATGTGCCCGCCCAGACACGGTTGTGGCCATGAATAGTTGTCCGGGGACACATTTACACGGTTGTGGCCATGTACAGTTGTCCGGGGATACATTAACACGGTTGTGGCCATGCTGTTCCACAGTTGTTTGGGGACACTTTTACCTGGGTAATTCTGTCCACGGATAAAAATTATGAAATGCATAATACACTACATGGTATTCTGTGTTCGTCCCATGATGTCATTATTGATGACTAGCTTGCATGAAGCTAGACTTGGTGACACATTACAGCATATTCAGTGCTTGTTGAGTGCACATGCTAAAATTGGGATACGAATACAACACCTTCTACTTATTAGTTTAGATGATATACCACTAGGCCACAAAGCTAGCTGGGATCAGCACGGTAAGTCGAATCCAATATCGCAGCGGGTACCGCAATTAATTATTGCAATTAATGATTTTTCGTCAGGGAGATCTACGTCGGTGTAGGGCAAGCCTAATTTGCATAATCATTAATGTCTTTATTTAATTGCGGTACCCACTGCGATATTAAATTCGACTTACTCTGCTAATCTTGGTGGTATAATAATGGTATGACATTTGCACTGAAAAGCAGGAGGTTGTGGGTTCGAATCCCACCTGAGCAAGCCCATGATTTTATCATGTCCATTCAAAAAGCAGTGAGGATGCAGTGCTCATCTGCGTCAGTGAAGGGCAAGCCTAATTTCCACAATTCTATCACCTCGACGAAAACTCATAAAATAACAAAGACGATAATTATCGGTTCATGCAACAGTCGTTGCCAAAACGAAAAGCAATTTCCTGCGAGTGGACTCGTGTTTACACACGGCCTCCTATACTTGAAAGGGAATTACTTAACGGATACGCATATACGTTTAGATATCCGTAAACGTCAACAGCCGAACCGATGTTTCGCAATAGTGAAGTCTATTTCCGACAACGGAGGACCACCTTTGTCCCTGAATTTCAGGCTAATTTTGTCTTATACTTAAGTTTTGAAATGCATTGAAATGACTTATTCGTGTTCAGCAAATCCTTTCTTTTTAATCTATATCATGCACATGACAAAAAATGAACAGAGAATTACGAAAATACTGATATTCGCTATGCGTTTAACGCTTACGCGTAGCGAGCAAGATATCCGTGCCTCGAAGACGTATATCGGAACCCGGGAAAACTGTGACATCATAAACTTGTACACAAACACTGTTGACGTATCCGGCGCGCTAACCGTATCCGTATCCGTTCGCTTGCGAAACCTCTCTATTGTAATAATTCAACTATCGTATACGTGAAAATCAAAGAGCAAAGGTAAAGCAGGTTTATACAACCTGTCGTTACTGCATGAGTTTATTTTGACACAATTCTCAAGTATCAAATACCAGGTAAAGCAATTTGACAACTAGACCTTGATAACAAAATTGGTGCAATTTTCAAACGATATTATTTCGACTATAAAAGCGTGATAGAGATAAGTATTTCACAGTTGTCAAAAGATGCATATTACATAAATTCAAAAATTCCCACGTATCCAAGTGTGGTACGTGATAATGTCTCCAGAATCACAGTTAAACAGTTTGCATCGTGAACTCACCGAAAGGGCAAAATCTTGAGCATGGAACCGACAGGGCATCACCATGCACTGAATTGGTTATCGCAAGACCAACGAAGAGCAGGTAAAAGACTGACGTCCAGCGTGCCACGGCAAGCAGCCGACGGGGCCGAACTGCGATGGACACGGTAGCCATCTCGGTGACACGACCGGTCGGTTTTGCTTATTCTCGGAGTATAGCTTTTATACAGCAGAAGTCAGAATTTGTTCTCGCGACTAGGCCGGTTTAATACTAAACTGCATAATGGTCTGAACAATATTTGTAGAGGCCCTATGCATTATTACAAGACTCAAGTCCATGCAGTAATGTCACATCGCCTTGAAGGACTGACGAATCGATTCAGAGGACCGATACAGTCAACATGGTCGATTGATGCCAGAAATCATTGGGCGAAATTGAATCAACTTCCTTATTATTATTAAATAGGCCATAGTGTGGGCATAGCGTGCTGCCAGCCGTTGTTTCGATCGCAATATGCGGTACAAAATATCGGCAAACAATGCACATCTAGCTTGTTTGCATTGCTGCAATGTATCGATTATGTTCGTCTACTGTTTCATTTAATATTGTATGTGATATGAGAGAACCATTATCAATCACGCTCTGTTTGGTTGTTGCCATGCAGCCAAATGTCTCATGACGCCGATTTGATCACGCAAGTTGAAACATTGACTTTCAGCCACGAGTTTGAAGATTTGATCACAACAATCGGAGGGTGCATTCGTTTAGCTAACAAGGGTCAGCCCTTACTGGGAATGGTCGTGTTTTACTGCACAAAACAAGCGAGAGAATGGGGACGAGGTTGACTGTGTCGATCCGGGGGAGCTAAACGAATGTACTCAATGGAACCTTTAATAAGGGCGTTCAAAGTGAGTGGGAAATCAGCACACGATTCCACCCAACTCATCGTAACTTACTAATCGTAGGACTTATAATGCATTGCAGCCATACGTAAGATATGATGGGTTATCTTTCGTAACTGGAGTTACGATCGATCGTAGGGCTTCGTAAAATCGAACACTGTATGATTAGTGTTCACATTAAATCTGAATAGTATCTGGTACACAGACTTCTTTCATTGCATTATAAACACCCCGGTTTGAATTTCCCAGACTAAGACACTGTTGCTATATCACGTGATGCGGTTCAAGCTTTTGCGTAGCAATACCCATCTCTGGAATGGACTGGTTCCTTTGTGCCATTCTTATCTATTGTGAACTGTGTATTGGTGCAAGACGTCTGTTATGTAACCAAGCAAAAGCTTGCACCGAATCACGTGATATAGCAACAGAGTCTTTAGTCTGGGAAATTCAAACTGGGGTGGTTATATGCAATGAAAGAAATCTGTGTACCAGATATTTACAGTATTATGTTGCTAGTGCAGCATCGCATGCCATTGCCGCTGTTGCTGTTGCTGCCGCTCTGGCTGCTGCAACTGGCTGTCTTAGCTGTCTAAGGCGTACAACAGTGAACCACTTACCATTTGGAAAGCATATCAACGGTCCGACTGTGCATTTTGTTGTACGAATCGCATCCAAGAAGGTGGGGTCGGTGAACTTGAATCGCAGGCCAGTAACGGGTAAAGTAGCCGCATCAGTGATGTACCCTTCGTCTATTTGATAGCTGCTTAGTGTGTATGTTGTGTCACCGCAGTTGCACTGCCCTCCATATGCGCAGCCTGTGAATGATAGAAATCAATGCGTTTCATTGAATGTGCGGCATTGAATGGGAACTTACGGAGCCCCTTTAAAAGGACGGAAAAAAAATTCGGAGTGAAAAAGAAAAAATCCGATTTTCTTTCCCGTCCCTTTAGGGGCTCCGTAGGAACTGTTTTGGGGAGAAGGAATAATATCCGGTCGGCAATAAAAGGGCTATTTGTTGTGTCATGTAAAAAAAACAATAATGTTAGGAAAAAGTCTGATTTTCAATAGTTTGGACAATGAATAGCGATCAAAATACACTGTTAAGGTACACCATTGAAGTGTACATAAAAAATTATTTTCAATGTAACTATTCTTGACTAAAATTGCAAACTCAAAAAGGTCAGAAGTGTGGCCGCAATGTTATTCTTGGAAGATCAAATTTAAGTGAAGAAAGCACCTTTTCCATTGTTATTTTCTTTTTTGCATATTTTGATTATGCTTTATTACAATAGCTTGTTTGATTTTTTGGCCGTTCTAATTTCCAATTTTTTTGTACATTTCACTTGATTTCTAATTATCGTTAACTAAAGCAAGAAAAGATTTTTTCAGAAAAAATCATGCCACTATAAAAACACACATTCAAATAAAAATGTGTGGAGATTTGTGTTGTACGATGTATTAGTATACGTCATTATAATGCACGTGCAAACATCGCAGATATTTGTGAATTAGTTTTTTTTGTGATGTACGATGTACCAAACATCACAATGTGCGAAGATATTTCTGATGTTCGATGTTCCTCCTGTGCCACCATTCTTTGCCGTCTTGCGCATGATATTCATAGTTAATTTCACAGTAATGAAATGCGCGCCCCATGTGTCATGTGTCATGGCGACCACCGCATTTTGCGCTGGATACGAAAACACACTATACGTCTTTCGGAGCTCATCAACACCTTCTTACCTCCATATACATTGCAGGAGCAACCTTGTGATCCAGTCGGTGCACCTCCCCAGTTTGACATGGCTGTACCCTTCCAGGACAGCCATGCTATCTGCTGCACACCCGACCACCACATGGGCAGGCCACTACACTCATTCTTTACGAGCTGATGACACCTAGCAGAAGCACCGATAAGTGCCCGGATGGAGCCCAGGTCCGACACGTTGTCGTAGCTCACGTTGATTTTGAAGTTTCCGTGTACGACCAATGGGAATAGGTTTTTCGGGTTGACAACTGTGGTACCTGTATAAAGTATGATATGTTTGCCCGTTATAACACAAAAGGGTCGATTACACGAAGCCCTACGATCAATCGATTTAGCGTCCTAAATGAAGGGCTGGAGATACATGGCGAAGCTGGAGCCTTTCTTTGGCTTCGCCATGTGGTTCAAGGCCTTCATTTAGTTTTGGGACCTGAAAAAGAAAAAAAGAAAAAAAAAAAAAAAAAGTGAACTGATATACTTTCACTTATAGTTAAAACTATAAGTGAAAGATCAACACTTAAGCCTGAGCTTTACGCCGTGCTACTGCCGTGCCGAACTTAAATAATTTTTTCAAGTTCGGCACGGCAATAGCACGACGTTTAGCGTGAATTTGGCTCGGCACATTGAGTTCGGCACGGCAAGCTCTTTGGCTCGACAGGGTCTGCCGCGCTATCGGTATTCGGAACGGCAGTGACGGTGAAACTTTCAATAAAGTTCGGCGTATAGCGCAACTGCCGTGCTACTGCCGTGCTATTTCTGCACTCATTTAAGTTCGGCACGGCAGTAGCACAGCATTAAAGTCTTGGCCTTACCTGGTTCGCCGTGTTGGTCAGGATTCAACCGACAGAAGGCCTTGAATCCTGGGTGGCCCTGTGGCCCATCAGGGTCGATGTAGAAGTAGCCGTCTTGCATCAAACCTGTTGATGTCATCACTTCCATACACGTCCTGGGATTCACGTCTAAAATGACAAGACAAAAAAGAAAAGAAATAATTTGTAGGCATCATGATTATTCATAGGTATAGGATTTTGATTTTTAATCTTCAGTCACGTGACTTGATCATGTTTCTGTTACAAAGAAAGACACTGCCTAACATCGACTCTTTTGGTGAAAGAATCATGATCATAGGTCTTACCACTTTTAAATGAGGAGCTTCTTCATGTTTGACCAGAAATAGAGGTCACAGAGGTCAAGCAATGTGTCACAAAGAAAGACCGTTCCTAACATTGGGCGTTTACGGAACGGAGGCTTAGGCTTAGGCTCAGGCTCCAGCTCTGACATCCATTTATGCTGAAAATATAGGTTGTGTTTTTTTTTCACTGAAGCTGAAACTCTGTTTTCTTGCTCAAACCAGAGAATCTACTTCAGAACCGCAGCCAAACCTCTATTTTATGGATTCACGAAATATAGAAATGTTATTTGACACATGATGACGTAAATGTTCGGCACACAACTACGCTATAATTATGAACTTGTTTGGACCAAGTTTGGTTAAAATCGGCTGATTAAAAGTGGCCAAAGGGCCACTGACAATGCACATGTGAGAAGTCTATAGGAATTCCAACGACAAGAAGAATACTGAAGAAAAAAAAGCAAATCCGAACAAACGCAATAGCTTTTCCGTTGATCGCGGAAGAGCTTACAACAACATTTCAGTTGATTAAAAAAAGTCACAAGTTCTTCGCCATTTCCATCCGAGAAAATGACAGAAATACCATGAGATATTGGAATTCCTATCTCTCAGTGCTTAAGATACCTAATTTGCAACCTTTCCTGGAGAGGGTTTTGTTGCTATACACTGTGACGCGTCTCCGACCCCAGTACTCAAACAACGATCCATAATCATTATTTCCGATGATTAAACACGACAATGTGATGATAATTAGCTGATTAATAGCTTTTCAGCTGATGGGGACCGGACTGGGGCATTGTTTGGTTATTAGTAACCATGACGACCGCATGGTTTATTATAATTGTGGCGCGGTGGTGCATGCACATGTAAAATATCGTATTGCTTTTTCGTGCCAATTTGCAAGGCACAAGGTAGGTTTTAACTCAAGTACTGTAAGGTAATAAGCCACAATGCGAGTACAATATGCCACACATAACATACTTCTTTCATCGCACAATAAACGCCCCAGTTTGAATTTCCCAGGCAGCGTACAGGATTTGCAAGGCCTCCAAAAAAAGTATTGAGTTTGAAACAGAAAATGGACTCAACAGTTCGTAAACAGTGCAAACAGTCACCATCGGAAATCTTGGTTCATCAGATGCTGAGTTTTTCAAGGAAATCAAGATTTAGTGTCTTTTAAAAAGATCGTTCGTCCGAACGATTTTTTTTTTTAGCATTTTGAAAGCGTGGTGAAAGGATTCGGAGGGGGAAAGATTATTTCGGCCGTATTTCTGCTATCCAGATGAACAGAGCATATAAAGGTATATGAAACAACGCCTGTAACGAAGTTTAAGACCTTCACTTCTATTTAAGTACCAAATTCAGCCCCAAAACACATCTTTGCAAATCCTATAAAAATTATGCTCCCTTTAATCAATGTTGGTTGATAGAGAAAGAAAGTAATTTTCAGCGCAGCGTAAATAGTTTTTGTTGCACTATAAATGGACGATATTCGACCGTTATATACGGAGAAGAATGATAGTATACAGCGCAACCCTGTTATGGAAAAATGATGCGACTTATTTTACACCATTTTTGCCCATTACGCGTTCAGTGACCCATGACCAGGTATTCAAGCATGTCCATTCCTGCAAATGACTATATATTGATGAGCAACTGTTTGTTGTTGTCGGTGTCATAGCAATGGACGTGCATCTGAGAGAATAAGGGAATGTTATTGTTGGCATGGGTACGGCGTGGCTTTTTTGAAATTGGTATTAAATTTGCATTAACATCTGATTTCATTTGCATAAGTCACGGATTAACCTTGTACGTGCGACGCTTTTTGTATTCATACTTTGTATAATCTCGTTTGAACGACTTAATATGTCGTTCGCATGAGATAATATCCGGTTTGAACGACTTAATATTTCGTTTGTACGAGATATATCTCTTTTGAACGACTTAATATGTCGTTTGTACGAGATAATATCTCATTTGAACGACTTAATATGTTGTTCGCACGAGATAATATCTCGTTTGAACGACTACTTAAGTTGTTCGCACGATATAATATCTCGTTTGAACGACTACTTATGTTGTTCGCACGATATAATACTCGTTTCAACGACTACTTATGTTGTTCGCACGATATAATATCTCGTTTGAACGACTACTTAAGTTGTTCGCACGATATAATATCTCGTTTGAACGACTACTTATGTTGTTCGCACGATATAATATCTCGTTTGAACGACTACTTAAGTTGTTCGCACGATATAATATCTCGTTTGAACGACTACTTATGTTGTTCGCACGATATAATATCTCGTTTGAACGACTACTTATGTTGTTCGCACGATATAATATCTCGTTTGAACGACTACTTATGTTGTTCGCACGATATAATATCTCGTTTGAACGACTACTTATGTTGTTCGCACGATATAATATCTCGTTTGAACGACTACTTATGTTGTTCGCATAATGTTCGCGTATTGTTTTGCGTATGCAATCATTGTGCTTGACGACCAATGAGGTCACGTGAATAACCATCCAAGCAAGATCTTTCTCAAATGCTAACATTTATTGTCAGGCGCGGTGGGGGGGGGGGGGGGGGTCTAGGAGACCAATTTTTTTGCGGGGGGGGGGGGGGTGGCTAGACCCTTCGCACGTGACGTCATCGTTCCAACATTCACTTCTGCTGCCTTATTAGGTGTAGAAATACAACCTAAAGCCCTATACACAGCGCGTTTTTTTCAATTGGCGGGTAATAACTGAAAAGATCCAGTATTTTCCCAATTACCAGCATTTTTTGTTTCAATTGCATTTTTTTGGGGGGGGGGGGGGGGGGGGGGGGCTCCATCCCCCTGTAGCCCCCCCCCCTAGAACCGCGCCTGTTTATTGTCGTTTAATGACAAGAGGACAAGAACATGCCAGTAAAGATACACATACATGCATGAGAATATCGGGACAGGGGGTAGGGGTGGAGTGACACTAAAATCTTAGGAATAACATTAACATTTGGAAAACAGCTGAGAACAGACAGTTCATAAAAGCGAGTTTGTCTGAAATTTAAATGCGACAATTTTATTTTAAGAGTCAAATTTCTGAAAAGATTGGAATTTCCAC
Organism: Astropecten irregularis; assembly: GCA_963971285.1. Classification (NCBI taxonomy): domain Eukaryota; kingdom Metazoa; phylum Echinodermata; class Asteroidea; order Paxillosida; family Astropectinidae; genus Astropecten; species Astropecten irregularis. Next base: position 13,106,503 of record OZ020262.1, on the reverse strand, counting down.
TCTGACTCCCCCATCCCACCGGGCCCTATGGTCGACACAGCTTTGAGTCAAGGCCAAGGCTTCGTTCGACCGTTATCGATCATTACCTGTGGCCTAGAAAAAAAAACCTTTAGAGATTGACAAACTCGCCCCCCAAAACAAATCTTGACTTCGATTCGATAACTGCGAATTATCAAGGCGTGAAATTCTCGAGCAGATAACATTGATTGGACGCACTCGATCGGTCAATATCTTTCCATACATTACTTTATGCAGAACAGATCCGCCGTTACGGTAGACCTATGTGGTGAAGGCAGGCATTCATAACTGGAATATTTTATCCCCGATGGTCAGTTAAAAATTTCGATGACCCCGTGCAAGAAGATGATTCTATTTTCTCAATTTCATCGAGATTCATGGGCACAAATATCAAGACAGATACAGTAACAGTAATCTGTGAAAATTTCAGTCCCATACGGTGCCCACTTTTTGAGAAAACAGTGAAAAACGGCCACAGTGTTTCATAAGTCTTTTCTCTTTTTATTTTTGATCTTTCAAATGATCAAAAAAGATTTCCGGTCGTTGTTTTACTAATTTCTGGATAAATAAGTCTTTTTCGAGTTGTCTTCCACTCTTGTAAAGTGAAGTTTGCATCGTTTTGAGTGATTTTTCAAAAGAGTGAAATAACCACTCTTTTTCAAGAGCCATAGTTATGAAGGACAACCCGACTAGTTTTGAATGAGTGGTATTTTTTCACTCTTTTGCATTTAGAGAGTAGACCAATGACCATCTGCGCCCTTGAATAGTACTTTCATATACTATGTGCACGTGATAAATGTTGCATTTATTATTATCAACATGTATTTATAAGACCTAATTTATCAATCTTGGGGAAGTATTACATGGGAAAGATAGGTTAGTAGTGCATGGGAATTGTCTTTGATATTTTCAGACGAGGAGAAAGAAATCTCAGTACTCTTATTATAGTCACAAACGGGGCTTGCATGTAGGGCTATCGACTTTGATCACAGCGCTCGGGGGCATGAAGACTATTTGACCGTGACCTTGAAGGGTAAGATCGATACTGGGTCATCGCTAAAGGCACTCACGCTCATCACGACCCATCGGGTTTGAATTTTTAGATGAATTCGTCTGGAAATTGCCAATTTTACTATGCAAAATAACAGTTACGGTTCAGTCAACAAGATAAATTGGATGAAGACGTCATTTTAAAACGGCCCTCGGCAGATGGTCGTTTTAGCGAGCATCGATCACCATGGAAACACGGTGGTTTTGACTTTCAACCTGTCATAGGGGGTTTGTGTACGAAACGGAGGCCCAGGCTCAGGCTCAGGCTCAGGCTCTGTATAGGCCTACTTAAAATATAGGCTGTGTTTTTTCATTGAATCTGAACCGCAACCATCAAATAACCACAAGGGAAACTGACTGAATTTAAAGTCATTGAAAAGTGAACAAAGAAAAATTGACTGGCCGGCGGGATTCGAACCGGCGATCTCCTGAATACCGTACAGGCGCTCTACCAACTGAGCCATCCAGCCCTACGTTGGTGGTGGCCCCAATAGTCAATTATCTTTGTTTGTTTGGCAGTCAGAAGCAATGAAACCACACACACACCGCCATATCCCAAGGATCGTTTCAATGATACACGCAGCAATGCTGCAACCTGGGAACGGTATATACATGGGGGATCACTCAAAGAGGATACGGCGTTATATTTGTGTGTGTGAAATATACGAACAAACTGTAATTGTAATTTGTTTAATATTTTAATATTTCTAGCTATAGTCTTGCTGTTGATGCATTAAAAGCTGAACAGCCTTGACCACGCGGATCAACGGTTTGGCTCCATTGCTAATAATACTGCAATGTGAATTATTAAAATGGGGGTAAAATAAACAAACACACTTGACACGGTCTAATATATAGATAATGATTCTTAAAGGTAATACCGTACTTTGGTTTTTGTCAAAGAAATGCAGATTCATGGGCAAAAATATTAAGACAGATACAGTAACAGTCATCTGTGAAAATTTCAATCCTATACGGTGCCCACTTTTTGAGAAAACAGTGAAAAACGGCCACAGTATTTCTTAAGTCTTTTCTCTTTTATTCTGATATTTTAAAAGATCGAAAAGATTTTCGGTCGTTGTTTTACTCTTTTCTGGATAAATACAGCATTTCAGGCGAAAAATTGTTAACGGTATGTTTCTACCACCACCATCTTCATACAGTGTAATTTATACGTACATCTGTGAACATTTCTGTTTTGGCATACCTAAACAGAAATGTTCACAGATTTACCTATTACTTACAGGGTATAACGATGTTGATGGTAAAAAACATACTGTTAAAAATACTGCCTGAAATGCTGTATTTAACCAGAGAAGAGTAAAACCAATGACCAAAAAAAAGTGTTGATCTCGGGGTGAGATCAAACCTACTTTGAATTGATTGAACTGTGGGCGTTTTTCATTCATGTGCAAAAATATCAAGGAATATACAGTCACAGTCATCTGTGAAATTTCCAGTCCCATACGGTGCCAACTTTTTGAAAAAAAAAAACAGTGAAAACGTCCACAGTATTTAAAAAAAATCTATTCACCGGCGTTATTTTTGATCTTTAAAAGATCAAAATTGTTTTTGGTCATTGGTTTTACTCTTTTCTGGATAAATACAGTATTTCAGAAACATTGTAACGGCATGTTTCTACCATCACCTTCTTTATACCCAAGTTATATAGGTAATCTGTGAACATTTCTGTTTCGGTATGTTACCAAGTATGATAGTACTTTTAGAGGCAGCGTATATAATTTGCAAAGCCTAAAAAAAAAAAATATATATATTGAGTTTGAGACAGACAATGTCCTCAACAGTTCGTAAACAGTGCAAACAGTCACCATGGGAAATCTTGGTTCATCAGATTTTGGGTTTTTCAAGGAAATCAAGTTTTAGTGTCTTTTAAAAATGATCGTTCGTCTGAACGATCTTTTTAGCATTCGAAAGCGTGGTGTAACCGATCGGATTCGGAGAGAGGCAAAATGATTTCGGCCGTATTTCTGCTATCCAGATGAACAAAGCATAAAAAGGTGCGCGAATCAACGTCTGTAAGGAAGTTTTAGACCTTCACTTGTGTTTAAGTACCAAATTCAGCCAAAACGGACATCTTTGCAAATCCTATATGCTCCCTTTTTAGTTCCTTAAAAAAAATATGGAAACCAACCTTCATTTTCGGGTACCGGATCCGAAATTCCGGGACTCTGAGGAGGCTGGCTGGCGACTGTTAACTCCAGCAGACACACAAACGTCAGGAACAAGGTCCGGAAGAGAGCACGGATACCAGAAGAGAAGCCCCTTCCCACGGGACCGCGACGGGGTTGGGTACGGCCTCCCATCTCAGCTCACACGGCCGGCAGTCTACGGTGCAGTTAATTTCCCCCTGTACGGTACGGTGTATCCCCTCGTTATGCTTGTTGAAGAGACTCCTTGTTAAACGTCGTTGTGTCAGACGTTGCAGTCAGAGCGAAGCCCAGGGCATGCGATTTAGTGATGTGCTGTATTGCCACAACCGACCCTTTTCTCTGCCTCACTTAGTTCGCCTATACATCTCTGCACTTAGACCGCTGCACATCATATTTTTGAGCTCGATAGCAACCGGTAGACTCCGTTACCTTCACGACAATGTAACTACTTACCCGTTTAGCCTTTTAAAAAGATCCTGCTAGGATCGAAACACGTCAGGCCCTCCTAACTCTATAGCACTTAACCGTAATTAGACCTTCCACTACGGCCTTGCACAATGTCAAGTAAAAGAGCGTAGTCTTAACCGCAGCCAGCCGTCTCTCAGTGGAGTGAATCGCGCCTGCGCAGCGATACGTCCGTCCGTCTAACCGTGTCCCGACTTCGGAAGAAAAAGGGGTTTACGAAATGGAGGCTCAGGCTCGGGCTCAGGCTCCAGCTCTGTGCTGAAGCTCTGTTAATTTTCCTTTTCAAACCATAATAGAATCTACTTCCGAACCACAGCCAAAAGCCTCTATTTTGATACGCATTATTTCAGAATGGATTCACGAAATGGAGTCGGAGCTGAGCCTGAGCCTGAGCCTGAGCCTGAGCCTGAGCCTGAGCCTGAGCCTGAGCCTGAGCCTGAGCCTGAGCCTGAGCCTGAGCCTGAGCCTGAGCCTGAGCCTGAGCCTGAGCCTGAGCATGAGCATGAGCCTGAGCCGAGACTGAGCCTCCGTTTCGTAAACCCCCTTAGTATAGGCATACCACTTGCTGGCTATACAGGTATTCCGTAACGAATGTGCCAAATCTGATGGATGAGCATTTCGAACGATCGTTTTAACTTGATTTAATTTTCCAGTTCCCCATGATTAATTGGAACGAAGAGGTAATGGAGGTGCTTCATTAAATTTTGAAAGTGGGTAACATTTGGAACGCTGGAAAGCAATAGAAGAGACTCATGGTAGCCATAAAAAGTCAGCCTGGTACGTTAAGCGAAACTGTATAGGTCATTCGGAGATCCCTAAAAGCGTTCCAGATCGACAGGGGGCGTGGCAAAGCGAGGAGGCGGTTGTAAGAACGTGAGAGTCATGTTTTTCACGGAATATACGTCCATTTAAACATCCTCGGTCTTTCATCACAAAATAGAATAATGGAAAGTTACATGTAACGTTTGCCAAAACCAAAACCATGCAATAACCAAAACTAAAACCACTGCCAAAATCAAAACCAAAATCAAATCCAAAATCCAAACCCGAAACCAAAACCCCAAACCCTGGCAAGACAAAAACCCAACACCCAAAACCCAAAACCCAAAACCCAACACCCAAAACCCAAAACCCAAAACCCAAAACCCAAAACCCAAAACCAAAACCAAAACCAAAACCAAAACCAAAACCAAAACCAAAACCAAAACCGAAACCAAAACCCCAAACCCTGGCAAGACAAAAACCCAAAACCCAAAACCCAAAACCCAAAACCCAAAACCCAAAACCCAAAACCCAAAACCCAAAACCCAAAACCCAAAACCCAAAACCCAAAACCAAAACCAAAACCAAAACCCAAAACCAAAACCAAAACCAAAACCAAAACCAAAACCAAAACCAAAACCAAATTCAAAACCAAAACCAAAACCAAAACCAAAACCAAAACCAAAACCAAAACCAAAACCAAAATCAAAACCAAAACCAAAACCAAAACCAAAAACAAAACCAAAATCAAAACCAAAACCAAAACCAAAACCAAAACCAAAACCAAACCCAAAACCAAAACCAAAACCAAAAACCAAATTCAAAACCAAAACCAAAACCAAAACCAAAACCAAACCAAAAACCAAAACCAAAACCAAAACCAAAACCCAAAAACCAAATTCAAAACCAAAACCAAAACCAAAACCAAAAACTAAAAACCAATATTATGACCTTAGTCGTGTTTCGTATAGCGTTGGCAGAAACCTATAATTTCCTCAACATTCCCTTCTCTGGGGATTTTGTTTTTGTTCAAGTGCTTGCACTCGGGGAAATAAAACGGTAACCTTGTAGGGCAGAGAGTTTCTCGCCCGGCTGGAAATTACATTTTCCCCGTCGTTTACGGCTCGATCGACGCATGATTTCCCCCAAGACATGCTGGAGAATTTGAGTGATCAGCCAAATAATGAAGCTGGAAATTGTTTCCCAGGAAGGAAGTATGCCGGTTCGGTTTGTTATTACGGCCTTCAAGTTTGAGCGCTGGTAAATATCGAAAGATAGCCAACAATTAATTTTGTACGGGTAATTTCATGTCCCTATATACTAGTGCCACACTACCACACAGTGCACACGTTTCGTAAGTCTAGGCCTAGTTGATATGGATTTTGTTAACACGCCACTCTTAAAGGTAGTATCATACTTTGGTAAGAAACCAAAATAGCAATGTTCACAGATTTACGTATAACTTACAGGGTTTGAAGATAGTGGTGGTAGAAACATACCGTTAAAATGTTTCCGCCTGAAATTGTGTATTTATCCAGAAATTAGTAAAACAACGACCGAAAATCTTTTTGATCTTTTAAAAGATCAAAAATAAAAGAGAAAAGACATAAGAAATACTATGGCTGTTTTTAAGTGGGCAACGTATGGGACTGAAATTTTCACAGATGGCTGTTACTGTATCTGTCTTGATATTTTTGCCCATTTAATCTGTATTTCTTTGACAAAAACCAAAGTATGATACTACCTTTAAGCACAACAAAAAATGCTTAGCATAAAAATGTCTTGCTCAATATAAAACAAACAATTCATTACAACATTCCATAATTTTATTACATTCATGGTCAGCGCATACTAACCAAAGAACAATAACAAGGGATTTATATAGCACATGGACATTTAGTTGTTATTTCTATTCTTATCAAGAAAGAAATGCTATGGTTAACAGCAATTTTTGTGCTAAGCAGGGCCGTGAAATTGGCCTAATTGTTTGTTAAAATCCTTTCTTAATTAAGCAAACACGGGATAGTATATTCAGTTATTGTTTGTTTTAATTTTCCCCAGTGCTAATTTAAACAAGTGCCACGTACGTGTAATTATTACATCATGATATATAGGTGAAAGAAATTTGTTAAGATTTCATAATGGTGGATTTGATTTTTGCTATAACCATAGAATCGTCGCTAAATAATAGCCAACGGTGACAAGAAAAAACAAACATTTTCCCGGGGGGGGGGGGGGGGGAATTCCAGGGGAGGGGCTTGGGAGGCGTATACGCCCCCTTCTATTTTTTCAGCCCCAAAAAAGAGAGAACAAAAGAGAGAGACTCAAAAAGAGAATAAAAGGGAGAATTATTAATTTGGTAATTCACATCAGGCACCCGCGGTAAGCAGGGGCCAATTTCATGGCGCTGCTAAGCACACAAATTTGCTTAGCACAAAAATGTCTTGCTCAATAAAACAAACCACCGTAAACAAATTCATTAGATATTTATGGTCAGCAAACAACAACCAAAGAACAATTACCAGTGATACAAAACACATGGACATTTGGTTGTTAACCCTGTTTTTATTAAGACAGAAATGTCATGCTTAGCAATTTTTTGTGCTAAGCAGTGCCGTGAAATTGGCCCCCATAGCCTGTGCATTCGTCCCGAATGCATATTTTTTATTTACACCGCAGCCTAGGGTTTTTCGCTGTGGCAATGTAGATTCATGCTTGAGAAAAGACTACAGCTGTATGTTGTGCCACGCGCGCATCATTCCCCCGTCAGTACAGTGTTGCCAGTTACAATGCAAGAATGATTGAAACTTGACAAATACGTCTAAATACTGCGAGGCTCTTCACCTCTGCTGAATAAAATTGATAATGAAAATTATCATGTATCAATCGTCAGCCTAGTTTGTAAATGAGTTTTGAATACAGTGAGGTGCTGAAAATGACAACGATCACAGAAAAGAAACTGTACGCCGCGAAAAGAGTGCCTACGACAAAAAAAGTACGAGTCAGAGAAATTACACTTTGGCACTTCGCCTATCTAACATTCGTACTGTTATTTGTTGGGTCCAATTACTCCAAGCATAGATCAAGTTACTCTGACCACTGGAGGACTGAATGGTCGCAGTACATACATCACATTTACATGTAATATTCACGTGTGTTTTGTCGTGATTTTTCCATTTCATTCCGTCCCTCCACAACGTACAAAGCAATTAAATATACTGTACAACTCAGGTATGCACATTGCTTGTACACGGTATGTGATGTAATGTTTGTAGTCCTAAAAGTACTGTACAGTAAATGTACACTGTACACCCACATGTAAATTACGCTACAGCTACAGGCCTACAGCTAGAGTAACAAGCGTGAGTAGCACACCACTTGTAGTCTCTTTTCAAGCATGAATTTGCACTGCCACAGCGAAAACCCCTAGCCTGCGGTGTAAATAAAAAATATGCGTCCCGAATAGCCAAAGAAAAATAATGCATTATAGAAATAATACACAACTCGAGCATTGAGGGCGCTATACTAGAATTCTCACCCATTTCCTGAGATTGAAAGCAGACGAACGGATTGAATGCCCGGCCAAGTAAGTCGCAGAAATTACACTTTTTCAGCAAGTTTTCCCCCGAATAAACTAACTCATGGATAACATTGCATGCACTGGAGTCCTGTGAAGTGTTTAATGTTGACCAGAAAATAGTGATAATCGACAAAAACCAGAAGCAAAGTCGGAGTAAGTTTGACCTCTTATCGCGTGTGGGTGGGTTTGGTTAGTGTACAGTGCATACCATTGATTGCTGCCATTACGTTGTGTACAACATTCCTCACATACCGAACGGAAACATCATCAATTCCGGATTGTATTTTATATCATATCGTGTGTAAAAGAATCCAGCTATTTCCTTTGGGTTCTCTGTGCAGGAGTCATGTAGTTCAGTTACTGTGTAGGCTCATTTGACATTTGTCTCATAGGCCTACATGTTGAAACTATTTTTGTGAAGTAGGCCGAAGTACGTGGTCTAGTGATCTTGCACTTAGACTAGTTTGTAGGCAATGATGTAGGCCTACTCTATACTGTTTTTACTGTAGTGTAGGCTGTACATTGAGCAGTGAGCAGCGATGTTGCAACGAATCTTCAAATCGTCGGATTTACAAATCCGGTGCGAGGAAACTAGGAATCCCAGTTTCGTTGACAGATTTACAAATCCGTTGATGCATTCAGAGATATTTGCGGTCAGGTTAAAAAGGCAGTATTTCCAGTCTATTGGGTTTATTTGATTGTTGTTTGCAACGTTTCACGCTGTGTGTGCTCTGCCTGTTGCATCAGCAGGAGACCAAATTTGACCCAATTCAACCGAATTCAACTGCGTCAAAATGATTTAATTTCTTGACACCTTCTTCTTCTCTTGTGATACAGCTGACCATGTCGCTGGGTGGGATTGCCATCTGCACCCGCTGCAATGACGGCTTCCGAGAAGACGAGAAGATTGTCAACTCTAGCGGGGAGATGTGGCATGAGGAATGCTTTGTGTGAGTTTGCTGGATAATCTCTTCGTTTGTATCCGCCTCCCATTCAGGATGGCCAAACCTGTCCCACAAAAATATGGGGTGATCTTCAGGCCTGGAATTTGGTTCTGAAAGGGGCAAGGCCACTTTTCCTCTGCAAGTGCAAGGGGCACTTCCATTGGAAAATCTTAATGTCTATGGAAATATTTGAAGGGGCACCAAAGCCAAGAACCAGGGCAACGAAGGCAATGGCCTCCGTGGCCTCCGTTAAATTTCAGGCTTGGATCTTGCGTGCAAAGGCTGTTCCGGATCGCATTTTAGCGTATCTTGGGAAGGGACGTGGATTTGTTAGAACAAATATGGCAACCATGATCCGTGGTGAAACAAACAGGCCCTAGAGCTCTTCAAGTCGGCCTGATTAACTGCTGCAAACTGCGCATAATTTAAAAACAATGACCTGAAATAAATACTTGGCGATAGATGTCAGAGGGCCTGAGGCCGCTATCTTGCACGAGGGTCAAATCATTGGGCAATCCTAACTCGAAAGTACTTTACAGAAATCAGAGCTGTACATGTACTTCCATTGTGTTCTTCAAGTTGCAAGATTTATTGTAAGAATATTAGCGCGAACATTGCATACACAAAAATAACAGATGTATACATGTATCCACTTGTTTGGAAAAATTCAGTCGTTGTACCCAAGATTTTTGAGAAAAAATTTGTACATGTCCACATGATGTGTTTAACCTCTTCTTCCTTATTTGTTTTCATCTGTTTATTTGATGCAGATGCGCTCAGTGTTTCCGCCCATTTCCCGAAGGAACGTTTTTCGAGGTATTTATAATCATCATCTCAGGGCAGATCTGCTCAAGTGCTGCTGATTATTAAGTCATAGTTAATTCGCCACTCATATAAAAATATGACATAATTTATGACATACATGGTGGAAATTGCTTGGTCTTTGCTCCACTAAAAATACATACAATATACAAACATCATTAATACAGCAATAAAAACAAATAGACCAAGATATATATAAATAGATTAGTAATTTATCATTATGGTAACAAACAATGCAAAATCAAAAATCAAAACACTACACTGAGTTGTTCAGCTCCCGCACAGCACTGGGATAGAAGCCACTGGCCGCTCTTTTAGTTTTGGCCGCAACAGCTCTGTACCGCCTTCCAGAACAAAGCATTTGGAACAGTGCATTGCCTGGGTGTGACTTATCCTGTGCAATTGCCACGGCCCGCTTCCGTAGCCTTGCCAAATAAATTTCTTCCACTGACGGTTGCGGCTGACCGACGATCTTAGATGCGGTTTTAACAACAAAACGCTCTCCACCACGGACTGGTAAAAATCAACCAGTACTCGCTGGCCGAAGCCAAAGCTCTTTATCCGGCGTAGGAAGAAAAGCCGCCGCTGGGCCTTTTCCACACAGTGGTGAACTTGTGCCGACCAGGTCAGGTCACTCGCAATGTGGATGCCTAGGAAGTTAAAGACATCAACTCTTTCAACTTCTAAAGAGTCAATAAAATAAAACAAAGGAGAAATCAGAGTTTTGTTGTGGCGAAAACCTACAACAATCTCCTTGGTCTTTTGTGTTGAAGCTCATGACTGTTGTGACTGTATTATAGCGCGTCATTTTGTTTGTCATTTTAATCTTGTTTGAAACTGGCAAGAGACGTAGTTGCTGCATCGGGATTCGGGAAACCATTTCCAGAAGTTATCTTTGAATTGCGTATCTGTTTTTGTTTTCAGTTTGAAGGAAGGAGGTACTGTGAGCATGACTTCCAGGTCCTGTTCGCTCCGTGTTGCGGAAAATGCGGTAAGATTCTGGGAAATCCATTAGGCGTGATTTTGGTGTGTTGTCCTGTGTCATAAGCCTTTAAGATAAGAAAATGTTTGAGTTAAACAGTTGCATCCTCTTGGAAAGATCCCCCCTTATACATGTAATAATGCTTCTCAGGTTTGCAGCATTGCTTATGCTGCACGTATCTTAAAATGATCCTTGTTTTCATTGTGATATAGTGGTATGTCATTGGTTTCATGGCTTCTTACAGACAACTGAACAAAGATAATTGACTATTAGGGACGCCACAAACATAGGGCTGGATAGCTCAGTTGGTAAGAGCACCGGTACGGTATTCTGGAGGTTGCAGGTTCAAATCCCACTCAGTCAATTTGTTTGTGTGCATCTTTCATAACAACTAGTCAGTTGTAGGTTTTCATGAAGTTCCCACCCAAAAAATTGATATGCCCAATAATAAGTTATTATTGGGCATATTGGGCATGTTATTATAACACAGCACTAAGTATCTGGTGTGCCATTCAAAGGCGAGAATTATCCCTGTTCATTTGGCGACATTTACACTCCTGAAACCATCTCAACTCCCCGGGGAGTATATAACCCTGGCTGCTATAAGCGCACGGAGGCTAATCAAGCACAAACCCATCTCTACCCTCACAGGTACCCATTTACACCTGGGTGAAGAGGAGCAATATGTGACGAAGCGTCTTGCCAAAGAATGCAAGCACCACTAGCTCATTGCTGTTGATCTGTGGTTTGACCTCAAGATCTTGAGTGTGACACACCATACTATTAAGCCATGGCACCCCAGTTTTAACCAAGAAATTGTTGCTGTGCCGTCAAGTCAACCGAGAGTGAGCCCTGTCTTATTAATGTAATTTTTTTTTTCAGGAGAGTTTGTGATCGGCCGAGTCATCAAGGCCATGAACAACAACTGGCACGTTGACTGCTTCCGCTGTGAGCTGTGCAACGCTGTCCTGGCAGACTCAGGATTCATCAAGAATCGAGGACGGTAAGGCGGCCTCATCTCTCACATCACCACCATTGATTCTCTTTGCTGGTTGAATTTTGAACTGTCCTCTTCATGGGTGACACGCCTGTGCCACCCGACCCCGCCCTGATTTCTAGGATTCCATCCAAACCCCCAACCTCTCAGCGTAAGGTCCTTCATTTGATAGCCGCTGTTTCTTCAGGACACCCGACTGCATGTTTCTTTCTCCTTTTTTTGCATCACAGATCTCTTTGTCGCCCTTGCCACTTGAAAGAAAAAGCCGCAGGTAAGTTTTATGCAACTGGGTTTTTTTTCATGAGATTATATTTATTAATTTGCAGTTATATCATGAATTGTCACTTCACTTAATAGATAAGAGACTTGGGGTCGAATTCACAAAGCCCTATGATCAATCGTGAATTGAGTTACGAGGGATAATCCATTGCAATCCTATGTAGGGCTGCAATGCATCATAAATCCTATGATTGATAGTAAGTTACAATGAGTTTGGTGAAATCAACCCCTGGTTACATACAAATTTACATGTCTCCCTAACTTTTATAGTCTTGGTGAAGTTTTTGAAATTCTCCAAATGACCTGCCCAAACTCTTCCTGCTAAATTACCTGAGTCGATAAATGTTCAGGGATAAAGCCATACATAGACTAGACTATCCTACACTAACCTTTTTGAAAATCAGGCAAGAAATCCTGACATGTCGAACCACATGCTCCCCCGCCCCTGTTTTGTGTGCCCCCACCCCTCATGTTTTGAAATCCACTTTTTTTTTCCTTGCAGGAAGTGGAAAGTACATCTGCTTCAGATGCCAGTGAGTATTCTTCGCATTTTATTATTTATATTTATCAAATAAGCACCAGGGAAACTGACTGGATTGGTTTGAAGTAATTGCAAAGTGTTCCATGAACAATTGAGTGGAGTGGGATTCGAACCTTTGACCACCGGAATACAGTATCGGATTATTGATCATTTGAGAATCTGCAAACATTAGACTTGATAGCTCTGGAAAAAAAGCTGAAACTACCCCAAACCACGAACGTCATATAAACGAATCTGGGCATGCAGTACTCCCTAGCTCACTAAAACCACAAGTATCCATCTAGGAGGGCCAAATACAAAGGAAAATACAAAGAAGCGCTCACCATTGTTAGTTAAAATCCGCCTGGCAACAATAGTTACTGCGTTGTATCTGGCACGGTAAGATGGCCGCAGGTGGCTTCAGTCGATTACAAAAGCATACACATTTTTTTATATGACGTCCATGGACCAAATCCTAGCACCCGCTGGATCTCTGCCCCTGTAAATTGCTGGCATTTTGATAACCTACACACTCTAGTATTGAAAACTTGCGTCAAACAAGATAGAATTTTGACGACCACCTCTTGATTATGTCTTGATTTGCAGTGGACTGATCGAGGAGGATGAACATCTCAAGTGGAAGATGGAGCACTACCATCCCTATCACTTCAACTGCTGCAAGTGTGGGTAAGCACTAGGGTAGCATCAGGGCGAGAGGGGAAGGATGAACAATCTCTACCCCAAGGCTCTAGTCTTGGTTCAAGACATTATTGGTGTTGATACTCGAACCGCACTGACAGATAGGCACGTACATGTGTACATACAGGTCATCCGCACACATGTACACATGTATGTGTCCGTTGGAAATGGCCGCGTGCCTTTTTTTAATGGTCAATTTCTTTGCGACGCAACGCACACGCAACATACACGCAGCGGATGATTAAAAACATGCATATGGAAAGGCGCCTTAACTCACACAAATGACTCTGAACTCATGTAATCCTTTCCTCCCTCAGGGAAGAGTTGACCCCCAGTGCCCGTGAGCTTCGAGGGGAGCTGTACTGTCTACCGTGCCATGGTAACACGCTGAACTCATGTAATCCTTTCCTCCCTCAGGGAAGAGTTGACCCCCAGTGCCCGTGAGCTTCGAGGGGAGCTGTACTGTCTACCGTGCCATGACAAGCAAGGTATCCCTATCTGTAGTGCCTGTCATCGTCCCATTGAGGAGCGCATCGTAACGGCATTAGGGAAACACTGGCACGTGGAGGTAAGTCCCTTCAAGAATACAAGATCTCATGACACGACGCGAACAAATAACTCTCAACCATTGAGAAATGTTCTCATGGTTGCAAAATCTTACAAAACTGTTATGCGTCCTTTCACACGGTACAGTGTAACATTCCGCAAGACTCCCTTGAGACGGAATGTGGGTAATAGATAAACTATGCATATGAATGTAAAACACTGCTAGTACCATCTCGACATCTGAGTCACGAGAAAATAGCAAAAACCTGAATCAGTTTTTCTTATAAAACATGAAGAATGGTTTTGATCTTACCCTGAGATCAAAACTGTTTTCGGTCTTCGTTTGACTAATTTCTGGATAATTGCAGTATTTAAGGCTGAAATATTTCGACAGAATTTTTCTACCAGCATCATCTTCATACCCTAAAATTTATATGTAAATTTGTGAACATTTCTGTTTGGGTATGTTACCAATCCTGTACTGTACTTTTTACGATACACCATTTTAATTCTGTAATCTTTGAATTAGATTTACAATGATTGAAGTTCAGGACTGGAAAAATTTTATATTTTCTTACGTTTCTGTGTCGTCTTCAGCACTTTGTGTGTGCCCGCTGTGAGAAGCCTTTCCTTGGCCACAAGCACTACGAACGCAACGGCAAGGCCTACTGTGAAATGCATTACAATCAGGTAAATGATTTCAATCACCTTTGTCTGCAAAGTTCTGTTTTGCACAAAATCGTGACCATTTTACGTGTTCTGATCGCTTCACTTTACTCCACTTATCAAATGGATTTTCTCTGTTTTTTTTTTGTGGCAGCTTTTCGGCAACATGTGCTTCTACTGCAACAAGCCTATAACATCCGAAAGTAAGTTCCATTGTCAGTATAACTTGCTTAGCACGAAAAAGAAAATCCTCCTTGATAAATGTAACCCAAGATTACCAACCAGATCTTTGACAGATGTTCATTGCTTTTTCGGGCCCAGTTAAGAAAAATAATCTGCTAGTAACCTGTAGTGATATCGTTGCATGACAATTTTATGATTTAATTTTTTTTTTTTTTAAATGTGTCGGTAGATTCAGTACATGTTAATTGTCCGTAGTTGACAGTAGTTGTCGATAGTTGACGGTAGTTGACGGTTGTTGTCGATAGTTGACGGTAGTTGTCGGTAGTTGTCGGTAGTTGACGGTAGTTGACGGTAGTTGACGGTAGTTGACGGTAGTTGTCGATAGTTGACGGTAGTTGACGGTAGTTGACGGTAGTTGACGGTAGTTGTCTGTAATTAGGAATTGGAACTGATAACCAGAATTGTCTCAGTGTAATTGGCCGTGGGTACAGAGCACAAAGCTTGTTACTAACAGGCAGGTTTGGTTGTTGTTGTTTTTGTCTATCTCTAGTGATGTGCACAATGAACAAAACCTGGTGTGAGGATCATTTCTTCTGTAGCTGCTGCGACAGTCTCCTGAGTGCCAAGTAAGTTTGCACCAACGACCCTTAATTGATTCCAAATCCCCTGCCTTTTTGGCTGAGTAATTATTTTGTCCATTGATAGATGTTAAAGGGAGCATATAGGATTTGCAAGGCCTCCCAAAAAAATTATTGAGTTTGAGACAGAAAATGGACTCAACAGTTCGTAAACAGTGCAAACAATCACCATGGAAAATCTTGGTTCTTCAGATGCTGGGTTTTTCAAGCAAATCAAGATTTAGTGTCTTTTTCCAAATATCGTTCGTCCGAACGATTTTTGGAACAAACATAAAGTAAGCTATTCTTCATGTTTTATAAGAAAAATCGAGTCTGTTTTTAGCTATTTTCTCGTGACTCAGATGTCCGATTGAGCTCAAATTTTCACAGGTTTATTATTTCATGTACATATTTGATCAGACAAAGTATGAGTGCAGTCCTGTGACCTTTACCAATTTTTGACAAACAAAACTACAAACTGTTCTCGTCCGAATTCAGGAGCAAGTTCATCGAGTTTGACCTGAAGCCGGTCTGCAAGAAATGCTACGACAAGTTCCCCAACGAGCTGAAGAGGCGACAGAAGAAAGTGGAGACCACCAGCAAGAAGTACGGCAAGGCCGATCAGAAGTAAGGACTTCTTCAGGAGAGGTCCCTAAGGAGGGTGTTGGTGAGGTAGCTAGGATATGGTGGAGTACAGGGTGTGGCCAAGGGGATGCTTTACACCAAAAAAATAATTTTTATGCAAATTTAATATTGGGATTATTACCATTGGAATGGGCCGGTCGAGAGCTTTCCAACGATATGTCACACTTGGGGTGCTATCTTACTCCGTCTGTTGAAATTTTAGATAATTTGGGACATTTTAATGGTTATCAAGTCAACAACATTTTGCCTTAGGTTAGGATAAGGTTGGGTTATTAAGCTATTTCGTTTCAGGCCATGTTATTTTAATGTGCCAACTGGAGAAGCAATGAAGCCAGTCTTCCGTGAACATCCTAAGTCTCTTCTTTTCTTTGTGCTGTTGCAATAATTAGATTGGTCTGTTGATAGTCTTTGAAGTTGATTCGTTGTTCTTGAGGCTATCTCGTCTTAGACATCCTGTGCCAAGCATTGTCAGGGCTTAGATGTTCTTCTTAGAGTGGCAAGGTACTTTTGGCCATAGGTAAAGGAAAGTAGGATATAAACTGAAATGTCTTTTGGAACATCTAAAGGGAAATGATCGGTGGCATTAAGGCAATTACCAGACTCACTAAGGACATGACCTGAGGCACCAAGGGCATCAAGGGAACGATCAGGGCTTCCAGGCCAGTGGGCTTTATAGGGCAACAAGACGGTGAACTGATGATTATGGGTAGCAAGGAAGTGACCAGGGGCAACATGGCAATTACCAGGAGCTCCTTGGTAATGGCAAGTTTGGGCAACAAGGCAATGGCTAAGGCTACCAAGGCAGTGGCTATGGGCACCAAGGATGTGACCAGCCAGACCAAGGCAATGACCAGGGGCACCAAGCCATTGACCAGGGGCACCAAGGCAATGACCAGGGGCACCAAGCCATTGATCAGGGGCAGCAAGCCATTGAGCAGGTGCACCAAGCCATTGATCAGGGGCACCAAGCCATTGACCAGGGGCACAAAGCCATTGACCAGGGGCAGCAAGCCATTGACCAGGGGCACCAAGGCAATGACCAGGGGCACCAAGGCAATGACCAGGGGCACCAAGCCATTGACCAGGGGCACCAAGGCAATGACCAGGGGCTCCAAGGCAATATACATTCATTTTCTCTAAGACGTTCAACCCCCTGAATTAATTTCCATATCCATCTACTGATTAACAATCACATCCAAGCCCAAGTCATAGTTTTCATAGTTTTTGTTTCAGTAAAGATAGGCTTCATTAACCTTGTTAAAATAATGTTTTGATTAACATGTTAAATCAATATTTATCTATTACCTACCTTGAGTTATTCTTTCTGAAAAAAAAAAAAATGCTGGTAGATTTGAAGGCAGATTATAACCAGGGGCCAATTTAGTATCTAGAGGTGATAATTATACACATTTTGCTTAGTGCCAAAAATACTTATGAATAGCAAACACAAAATAGCGGACAATATTTTGTCTTAGAACTATTGCTTGGGAGAGGCGCTCATAACATCTTCCTTAGATTTTTGCTTGAAGAGTTTCTAGCGTAGTACTGTTGGACTTTCTTTCAAGATTCTTTTCAAGCCCATTGGGTGGTTTTGATGCCTTTTGGGCTGTGTTTAGTTTTAACCATCCGCCGCGATAAACTAATGACATTAATAAAGAATGCATGCTTTTTATGAACTTAATCGTCTTGAACTTATCTTAGGCCGCGTCCGAAACGGGCTTCCAGAGCTACGGCTAGGTCTATTGTCTTGGTGTCTTCCAATGGTGCGAAGACCTAGACCTAGCTCTAGACAACAAATTCGGACGCAGCCTCATATTTTGTGTAGGATACACAGAAACAATAAAAAGAGTAGGTATGCGTCCTACTGCGATTAACAATCATGATTTTGACGATGCACTGACAATGTGCAGTAATTCATGTAATTGTACAATACTACAAGAAGTCAGAATTTCTCAGACCCAAACCAGTTTCATAGAGCTGTATTTGTGTTTAATCTCGAGTATTGAGATTCAAAATTAATTGATGCGTTCTTTGAAGTATGCAGATGAAATTTTGTTTTCGATGATGAAAAGATTTTCGTGGGGAAAAAAATATCAGATCAACTTTTGTATTAAACAATAAGCTGTTACACGTTTTTGGTCATTACCAGTTGTGTATCATGCCTTTACTTTAAGGGAATATAAATTTATTGCATCTCTTTCGTTTGACATATTAAACTAATTACAGGCTTTTCATGACCTTCATACATGTACAGTATTTTGCAAACCCTGATGTCCTATGAATATGGCCGATTCTAAATACTGCGCCACCAAGAGTTTCCAATGCATTGGCCAATCACAATGCGAGACATCTGTCGACACAATGCGCGTCTGAAATTTAAAAGTGTCGACAGATTCAGTGCATTGTGATTGGCCAACGCGTTTGTAACTCTTGGTGGCGCAATATTTGGATTTGCCCTCATTTTATTAAACCCTTAAGCGCTTGCTGCATCTATTTTCTAGCGTTTATTCTATCCGTTACTATTATTGTTCATGATACCATACATTTTATACATTGAATGCCACTAATCTGTAAAGTAGAATTGAATTTATTTAACGTTAGATGATTACTTTACTTACAATATGAACGTAGCCGAAACGGAGAAAGACGAATTTCGTGAAGATTCCGTGGAGTATTAAATAAATTGTCATATTTTGCATGAAAATAAAAAACATAAAGAAGACATACACACATAGCGAATGAATGCGTTTCCATTTTTTTTGTCTAATGGGTTTCATTGTAAACTTTTATAATAATTTGGTGATAGATGCAAATAACTGTCCTCTTAAATAAATTGATCGGAATGAAATCTGGGCAGCTCATTGGTTGATCGGAATGAAATCTGGGCAGCTCATTGGTTGATCGGTATGAAATCTGGGCAGCTCATTGGTTGATCAGAATGAAATCTGGGCAGCTCATTGGTTGATCGGTATGAAATCTGGGCAGCTCATTGGTTAATCGGAATGAAATCTGGGCAGCTCATTGGTTGATCGGTATGAAATCTGGGCAGCTCATTGGTTGATCGGAATGAATTCTGGGCAGCTCATTGGTTGATCGGAATGAAATCTGGACAGCTCATTGGTTGATCGGAATGAAATCTGGGCAGCTCATTAGTTGATCGGTATGAAATCTGGGCAGCTCATTGGTTGATTTGAATGAAAGCTGGATAGCCCATTGGCTGATGAATAAAATCCTTTCCAGGTGTAATGGTTAAATCTGCCCCCTTCTATAAACTTGTCCACGCGGACACATTTTCACGGTTTTTGCGAGGTTCAGTTGTCTGAAGGCACATTTACACGGTTGTGTCAAGGGGACACTTTTACCTGGGTAATTCTGACCCCCGGACATAATTATTTAGAGGGGGCAGAATTATCCTTTATACCGGCCACCCCAATGGTTGATCAATGGACGCCGTTTTACCACCCCACTACAATTTAACAGACGTAGGCCTATGGATTTAGTTAATACAAACGTCAATTTTGATGCACTGGTGCGTTTTTTATCAAAGTCATAGCTCTGCAGTTATTTAAATCTGAAACGTCCTGTCCCAAGTTAAATACCTCAAAACTCGACTCATAAGAATGTGCGTTGCCTAATCTATAATTATGCACTCTAGTGAAATAGCGCTCTCGGTCAAAGGTTTACCTCTTATCAATTTCCAAATACACAAACGTAGATTTTCGTCAACAGCAAAGCGATCCAGTTAGTGTACATGTACATTATCAACTATAGTTTATAGGCTATCGGATAAAAATGAGTTACTATTTGTTGACATCGGTAGAATGTAAATACAAAGGCTATACCAACATAGGGCGTCAGACATTTTACACACGTATTCTGGGATCACAGGCTAGTAAACGTGTAGTTTGAAATGCAGTGACTGGGATTATAAGGACAAGATAACCAGCGTGTGCCGTGACGCTATACAGCGAACCAGTGACTGAATCCGAGGTTTTTTTGGCACAAGGGTTGAGCCTGGCTTGTTCAGACATTGGCTGATCTCATCGAAGTGTTTCAAGCATCACTGTGGCAGTAGAACAAGGAAGGCTTATACAAATCATCACAGCCGTCACAAACTGCTGAGCTCAAGACGTTCCTTAATACCTAACGAGGGGTGGTATTTGCCGGAGTCAAAACCACACCATGGCCAAGAGGGTCTTGATCGGTGTCGTGTCGGTAGCGGTCGTTATCGTGGTCTTCCTGGCGGTCTTTCTCCCCGTGTACCTGACCCAAACTGCCCAGGAGGACCCTGACCCACCGGAGAAGCTTACCCCGGACGAAGTCTTCTACCGGGACGTCAAGGACGAAGAGAGGTATAAAGCTATTGTGTTTCCATATTGATTACCTGGGCCAATGTCATAGAGCTGCTTAGCTTAAAAAAATTGCTTAACACAAAACCAGCTTGCCCAATCCTGAAAGTTATTTGTAAATCTGTGAACATTTCTGTTTGGGTTTTTATCATTTTTTGTACTGTGATGGTCAATCACAAAAATATCGATCAAATCAACAACAACCTTAATAATGACATGAGTAGAATAAGCACTTGGTTAAGAAATAATAGACTGGTTCTTAACAGTTCGAAATCCAAGAGTATGTTGATTGGATCGGCTCAACGACTGGCTAAAATCCAACAGCCGTCAATGAACATTCTTTTTAACGATGTGCCTCTTGAACAAACCTTTTGTATGAAGTATCTTGGTGTTTACATTGATCCAAACCTCAAGTGGACTGAGCACTTAAATTACATTAGCTCCACGATATCCAAGCGCATTGGTTTCCTTAACCGTGTTAAGAAGATTCTTCCCACAAAAACGTTGAATCTTATTGTTAAGTCAATTATTTTCCCCCATTTTGATTACTGTGATATTGTTTGGACCAACGCTGCTCAAACGCACATTCAACATATTGACAAACTTCTCAACAGGGCAGGACGAATTATTTTAAATGCTCCCTACAGAACATCTACTAGTGACATATTTAATCGCCTGGGCTGGAAAACTTTACATGAACGAAGGGAATTGCATCTGAACACCATGGTTTTTAAATGTTTAGCGGGGTTGGTTCCAACTTATCTTAGTGACAATTTTATTAGGGTCAACGAACACCATTCACATCGCACTAGATCCAGTACTAATGGGAATGTTATTTTACCACTTCCTAGAACCAAATTTGGTAGAAATACCTTTCAATATCGTGGTGCTCAAGCCTGGAATAATATTCCAGCCGGACTAAAAAATCCTTTCCCCACATCAATACAAAGCTTTGTTAACCAATTTTAATCATAGTTCACCTTTTTATGTGTACCTTTTATCTGTAGCCCGGGGGGGCTTGGGGTGCACTGGGGGCATGACGTGGGTTTTTTTTCATGTAGGTTTTTTTTTTTTTTTTTTTATTTTTTTTTATTGTAAATTTGTAATCTGACTGTCTCTTTTATTGTTTTGTTTACATTGAAATGTTTTAGCCAATATTTATCTATATAATTTTTGGTCTTTTGTGTGCAATGTAATTTTATTTACTTCGAAAATAATGTAATTTTTTGTGGTTTTTTTTTATTTTTTAAACTGTATGTATTCATGTTAACTGGGACCCATGGGAGATCAGTACTTTGTAAGCACTGAATGGGACACCCAGTCTAAAGAAGAAATAATAAATAAATAAATAAATAAATAAATGTAATAGCCCACAAAGGCTAATCAAGCACAAACTTAGGCCATCTGAACCCTCACAGGTATATCCATTTACCCCTGGGTGAAGTGAAGCAATAAATAAATATAACGTACATGTAATAATATAAGACAAAGTGTCTTGCCCAAGGATGCAAACACCACTGGCCCATGGCTGGATTCGAACCAACAATCTGTAGATTGACCACAGGATCTTGAGTACGGACACGCCAGACTTCGAGGCAACAGTCATGGCTAAATTGAAAGAACCAAAGCTTGTATTCTGTATAGATTTTAAAACGAAACCCATATTCTGTACTTATAGCATTCCCAAGTCTAATTAAGTTTGTAGCCACTCCTAGTCACATGAATAGTCGCGTGTATGCCATTATCATGTTGCTTATGTACCCAGTTACCATATTTTATCAATATGCACAGATAATGTAACCACCCATGCTATGTCGCACACTCTGTTTTGAAAACGTTTGTTTTCATTATATGGCATTGCAATAAAGTCACAATCGTTTATTACCAAACGCGAAGTCCTATCGTAGAACCTCCTCCAAGGGCGTTTCTAGCGTGTTGGCATGGGTTTACAAGTATCGGAATAAAAGTGTCTCCGCCCACAATTGGACGTAATTTAGATAATAAACTATTTTATGTAATGGAAAACATATTTGGCAAGGTTGGCTCACTACATAAAAACAACAAAGTAAGAAAACGCAATATCAAGTTGAAGCTTCTTTGCTAATTTCATGTATTTATTTCCTGAAAGCCCCTGATTGCGACGAATCTACCAAAATGCAGGAAAACGAGTCTGTGAGCTTATGTCAGTAATATTTTCGGAATTCACGGCCCAAACGTTTTTGCCAAAGTCCAAAAACTGTCTCAAATAATTATACAAATTGATATCAATCGGATGTGAAGCTTTGCATGGTGGAAGTCACGTAATAAGGAAAGAATTGAGAAGACACCATGTATAATCTCTTTTTATAGATGTGTGGTTCTGTAAAGAACCGGTGAGAGGTTAAAGGTAATATCATACTTTGGTTTTTATTTAAATGCAGACTCATGGGCAAAAATATGAAGACAGATCCAGTAACAGTCTTTTGTGAAAATGTCAGTCCCATACGGTGCCCACTTTTTGAGAAGACAGTGAAAAACATCTAGTATTTCTTAAGTTTTTTCTCTTTTATTTTTGATCTTTTAAAAGATCAAAAAGATTTCCGGTCGGTGTTTTACTAATTTCTGAATAAATACTCCATTTCAGGCGGAAACATTTTAACGGTAGATTTCTACCACTACCATCTTCATACCCTGTAAGTTATACGTAAATCTGTGAATATTTCTGTTTTGGTTTCTTACCAAAGTATGATAATGCCTTTAAATCTCTTACTCTGGCCGTCCTCAGGAGAGTGTGCACAATCGTCGAGACCATTCTCACCGGTTCTTTTCAGAACCACACACATCTATGCAAGAGTTTATACATGGTGTCTTCGCAAACCTTTCCTGACATGTAATCAATTTCCTCCCGTCAGATTCGATTGCTTCCCTGATCTCGACACTCCGGCGACGAAGACTCTCTGCGAGGCCAGGGGATGCTTCTGGAAGCCGGCTACCCTGGCCAAGGCACCCGTCTGTTTCTACCCGCTAACCTACGGCTATCAAATGCCCAATATGCCCACGGAGACCGTCCTAGGCTGGGAAGCTGGCCTGACGAGGCTGGAGGGTGTGCCAAGCCGCTACGGTGACGACATCGCCAACCTGAAAATTGAGGTGGAGTTCCAGACGGACTCTCGACTTCATTTCAAGGTAGGGCCGAAAAGGAGTGACTTCCCCCAAGCTATTTTGAATTTCAAACATGTAGTGTACCTCATCTGTTTGTATCGGAACACCTATTAGATGTCAGGATTAGTTATACTAGATTTGCTATTAAAGAATAAAGTATGTTTAGGGTAGGGTTCCTCTTTGAAACAAATCTAAATATTTTTTAGCGCAGCCTGTTGACCTATAGACGCCGGGGACCAGTTTCTCAGAGCTGTTTAAGCACACAAGAAATTGCATTGCTTGAAAAATCATCCTTGATAAAAAAAATGGATTACCAATTTACTACATCTTCTCGCGGTGATAAGCTAATTTCTACTTGACCGTCGATTGCTAAGCATATAATTCACAAACATTTTTAGCCTACAAGTTGACTTGATGTTTGAAGTTTTTGTTCTAAGCAACTATGTCATGTATCGAGTATACTCGCTCACGTCAGGTGTTTTTGTCATACTTGCCCCACATTCATCGACCACGATGTCATCATTTGCACTTTTCTTTTCGTTGTCTTTGAAAGATAACCGATGCGGAAAATACCCGATACGAAGTTCCCAGCGCCGCCGTGAACATCGTGACCCCGACCAAGAAGGCCTCCAACCCCATGTATGAGGTCAGCTATAAGTCCAACCCGTTCAGCATCCAGGTTCAACGTACGAGCACCGGCGTGACAGTGTAAGCAAGGAGATCAATATGACATGCATGGGGGCTCGGGAGGCGAAGGCATCATTGGTATTAGTAAGCATCATAGCAATGGTGGATGACAAGACGTCTGGTAGCAGAGACTGTTACAGGATATGCCTATAGGGCGTTTACGAAACGGGGGCTCAGGCTCAGGCTCCAGCTCCATTTAGTGAATCTATCTAAAATAAGGGGTATCAAAATAGAGGCTTTTGGCTGTCCCGAGGACATATTTACACAGTTGTGGCCATGTATAGTTGTCCGAGCTGGATACACTTTTACACGGTTTTGGTCATGTACATTTGTCCTGGGGACATATTTACACAGTCGTGGCCATGCACAGTTGTCATGGGGACACATTTACACAGTTGTGGCCATGCACAGTTGTTATGGGGACATATTTACACAGTTGTGGCCATACACAGCTGTCCTGTGGACACATTTACACAGTTGTGGCCATGAACAGTTGTTCTGGGGACACATTTACACAATTGTGGTCATGCACACATGTCCGGGGTAATTCTGTCTCCCGGACAGATTTAGATGGGGGCAGAGTTAACCATTCCATCGGCAATAAAGCTCTTTGAACTTAGCCGAATTCGGATCGCCCTTTTCTCGTTCAAAACATAGCATTATACCTCCAAAAACTCCGAATTACTCGAAAATTGACCCAAAGCCAAAACCCACACCAATCCAATTTGGGATAAACAGATCACAAGTCAGTCAGTGGTTTTGCATGCGTTCTATCTTTAAACCAGGTTTGATTCCTCGGTCGGCGGTTTTACATTTGAGGACCAGTTTCTACAGCTCTCCACCAAGCTGCCATCCAAGTACGTGTATGGCTTCGGCGAGCACAACCACAAACGATTCCTGCACGATCTAGACTACAAGACGTGGACCATGTTTACCAGGGACGTCGCACCAGTGGTAAGAAAAAAAAAATGAATGCCTTGGATTCTTCTAAAAGCACACATGTATAATGCAGACTAAAATGATTACATTGTGAGAGTGTGTAGTTCTGAGAAGAACTGGTGGTATTATCTGGACGTAACGAACAGTGTGCTCCGTTCGTCCTCAGGAGATCTCGACGTTCCGAACAGTGTGCTGTCCTTGGACAGCACACTGTTCGGAACGTCGAGATAATAACACCACCGGTTCTTCTCAGAACCACACACTCTCACAGAAGAGATTACATGGTGTCACCGCAAACCTACCTTCTTTTTAGTACTTCCACTATAACAGTGCCAAGCTTAGCTTCAAGTCGAGACTAGTAAAAATAATTTTCAAATGATCGCCGTGAACTTTTCTGCAGGATGAGTGGAATCTGTATGGACACCACCCTTACCACATGTGTGTGGAGGACAGAGGAAACAACGCACACGGCATACTATTCTTAAACAGCAATGCAATGGGTGAGCAACTCATTAAACAAATTCTCAGTTTAACAAGTGTATAGTTATCAATTCAGTCAGTTTCCCTTGTGGTAATTTGATAGTTATTTTAATTATAAAAGCCGTATCCTCTTTGAGTGATCCCCCATGTACCGTTCCCCGTTCCCAGGTTGCAGCATTGCTGTGCGTATCGGTGAAATGATCCTTAGGCTATGGCGATGTGTGCGTGGTTTCAAGGCTTCTGACTGCCAAACGAACAAAGATAATTGACTATTGGGGTCACCACCAACGTTAGCACTGGATGGCTCAGTTGGTAGAGCGCCCGTACGGTATTCAGGAGGTCGCCGTTTCGAATCCCGCTCCAGTCAATTTTTCTTTTTTCTTTGTTCATTTTCAAGGTGTATAGTTGATAGCAAAATCAATCTTTAACCTATATCCTCAAGTCTCATTTCGTAAAGGCCTTGTGAATGGTAATTGTGTATAGCAGCTTCTAATAAATTATGCATTTATGTTATCACGATACATACATGTAGATGTTACTCTTCAGCCCACTCCTGCCCTGACGTACCGTTCCATCGGTGGTGTCATGGACTTCTACATGTTCTTTGGACCAACACCTGAAGATGTAGTATCGCAGTATACAGAGGTATTATAATAGGCTATATCAAGCTTCGGCTTAGTGGAGTTGCAGAGTGTTTCCACTTAAGATTTGTTCGTTATAATAATAATAATAATTATTATGAATTTATAACGCGCACACATCTGTCCAAAGACACTCGTGGCGCACAAAACAGAGAGCGAAAACAAAATAACAATTATAAAAACGATAACAAAGAACATAGCCTTCAAGGTAGTATCATAATTTGGAAAGAAACCAAAACAGAAATGTTCACAGATTTACGTATAAAAGTATGAAGATGGTGCTGGTAGAAACATACTCCGTTAAATTTGTTCCGCCTGAAATGGTGTATTTATCCAGAAATTATAAAAAAAACGACCGAAAATCTTTTTGATCTTTTAAAAGATCAAAAATAAGAGAGAAAAGACTTAAGAAATACTGTGGCCGTTTTTCACTGTTTTCTCAAAAAGTGGGCACCGTATGGGACTGAAATACTCACAGATGACTATTACTGTATCGTCCTTGATATTTTTGTCCATGAATCTGTATTTCTTTGACAAAAACCAATGTATGATACTACCTTTAAATGCAGCTACAAACAATTACACATGAATACAGCTAAACAACGAAACAATATGATGGACAAATCTATACTGAACTAGGTACTAAGATACTAAAGATGCATCATCAACTAAGAGAAAGATTTATTGATAAGGTGGGTTTTTAGATTTGATTTGAACGAAGATAAGGAACCGGTATGTTGTTGAAGATTATATGGGAGGCTGTTCCATGGGCGTGGAGCAGCTACAGAGAAAGCTCTATCACCCCATAATCTTTTTGTCCTAGGAACAGTTAACTTGGGTGCAGATGATGATCTTATTTAAAGCCAGTTCTCCTAGGGGTATGAATACTAATTAAATCATTGATGTAGTCAGGGGCCAATCCAGTGAGTGATTTATAGGTAAGGAGACATATTTTGAATTAGATTTTGTATTTGACTGTAATGGAGGTTTTGAGAGCCGAGGTGATGTGTACAGACCTACGGGTGTTTGTAATGATGCGAGCAGCAGTATTTTGAATTATTTGAAGGTAATTTATCTAGCATTGGGGTAAACCTACAACGGAAGCAAGGGAAGCATTCGTTGTCATTAACATTATCAAAACTTGATGGTAGACTTATATAAAGCTTTGTCAAGTTGTTTTACAGTTCTATTTAATAACTGGGTCGTTTTCTTTCACATTTTCCAGGCGATCGGCCGACCGGCCATGCCGCCTTATTGGGCCCTAGGATTCCAGCTCAGCCGATGGAACTACAACTCACTGGACCGTGTTAAGCATGTTGTTAAGGAGATGACAGATGCTCAGATGCCCTTTGTAAGTATTAACCTTCACTCACTCCAGCATTCCACCTGTCCAAAGAGTGCGCCACTAAATGTTTGACGAGTTTGATATGCTTTTGTTTCGCATTGCATTTTTATTGATAACTGTCCACATATACATACAGTCTAGCTTTGCCAATGTAACACGTCGACCCACAATAATAGTTATTTGCAATTTGTTTATGTAGTGTGTTTTTTGTAAAGCCTGTAAGGAGACAAAGATTTCCTCATTCAAAATGGTCTTTCAAAATGTAGACCTACATGTACAGCGGCAGATCTAAGAAAAACTGCCCGATCCTTTTGGCCTTTGCGTTTTTGCGCCCCTAAATAAGTGGCGCCCAGCCAGGGCACGTGCCCCTTGCCGCCCCGGGCACACCTCCATGCAGTTACACTTTATTGAACGCATGGATGTTTTTGAGGTGATTTGGTACCTTGTACCTTGTAGTATTTACTTCCGAAAGGTCCACCAGGGACTATACTGGAAGTTGAGAAAATGAGAAGAAGATACAGTTTTAGGGGTGGAAGAAAACCCCCAGAGTAATATTCTGGGTAAAACCCACAGAATCAGGTAGGGACTGAAAACCCAATCCACTTGTGGTCCGAGTTTGAGGAAAGAACCGCTACGCCAACCTGACCCAGATGTACGTTTTGCCCGGCAAGGCTGGAGAGGTCGGTCATAAAAACAAATAAAACACCCCTGAAGTTGTCGAAGTTATTAAGTTATCGATCGAGGTATATACAATAATCAATAATTACAAACCTATACCTTCTTTGTAGGATGTTCAATACGGTGATATCGATTATATGGATCGATTTTTGGATTTCACTGTCAACGAAACTTCGTACGGGACGCAGAACTTGTCCAAATTTGTGGATGATCTTCACGACATGGGAATGCGCTACATCATTATTTTGGTAGGCTATCTTATTCCCCTTTCTAACTTTAAAAAAAAATATCAAGGTTTGTTTTCAAACTATTTTTTGTAACAAACAAGCGTTGTATTTGTAATTATGTTTTCTGGAACCGCTCTGGCAGAGTGACAAATTGTATAGATCGTGCTATAAAATGTGTATACTTGGCGAACTAGAAAAGTATTGTGTTGAATTCATGAAAATTCAATAAAGCGCACACTTAAACAATTCAATTAGATACTACAGTGTGTCCCAATATAAAAAAAACGATACCCATTTTTTTAAAAATTATGAAAAGAAATTGTATGTTTTCAGCTGTTTGATTTCTACTCTATTGCATTCAATATCTCACTGGGTAAATTCTGATCAAATTTCAATGCAATCCATTCATGCATCACCGAGCAATTACAAATTGTCTGGGAAAAGTCCATTTTCCTGCCATTGCAAAATGAGTGACAATGTTCAAAGCGCAGTTGACATTCTTTGTGACAACGTTGTGTAACTCAATAATAGTTTGTCTCAAAGAACGTCAACTGCACTTAGAACATTATTTTTCCGGGGGTGGAATTGAAAGTCTTGTAATATGCTGCCTGGGGCCGATTTCATAAAGCTCTGCGACGTGTCGCAACTCGATTTGCGACGCGTCCTAGATGCGACGCGTCGCATCTATGCGGTGAGTCCATAGAGAAAGGATGCGTCTTAACTCTACGACGCGTCGTAAGTTTTATGAGGTTGATATTATTTCTGAATTTGTTTTAGGATCATTGCATCGGGAAGGAGGTCGGCTACGAACCTTACGACAAAGGGCTGGAGCAGAATATATTCGTCAAGACCAGAGACAACAAGGTGTTGGAGGGAGAGGTACGTTCATATCAGACTATATGGGTTGATTTCACCAAGCCCTGCGATCGATCGTAAATCAAGTTACGAAGGATAATCCATCGTATGGGACCTATGCCCACGTAGGGCTGCAATGTATCATAAGTCCTACGATTGATAGTAAGTTACGATGAGTTTGGTGAAATCATGCAACCCCAGTTCAACTGCAACCTTTCGTTGCCCAAAGTCTATTTTATTTAGCTACATGTATATACTTAAAGGTAAATTCCTACTTTGGTATAGCATACCAAAACAGAAATGTTCACAGGATTGCCATAACTTTAATACAATGTATGAAGGTGGTGATGGTAGAAACATAACGTTCAGATGTTCCTACCTGGAATGCTGTATTTATCCAGAAAAGAGTACAATCAAAGACCGAAAACTGTTTTGATCTCGGGGTGAGATCAAAACGCCTGTGAAAAGAATTTAAAATAACGTGAGCGTTTTTCAAAAAGTGGGCAACGTATGGGATTGTGCATTTCACAAATGACCGTTACTGTATCTGAATTTGAATCTGAATTTCTTAGACAAAAACCGCAGTATGAAGTTACCTTTAACTACAAATGAAGAACTTTGTTGTTGAGTTTTTGAATCATCGGAAATGAAGTCTGAAGTTCTGCCTCTCCACTCCATTTCACGTATAGGTGTGGCCGGCCGTTAATGCAAGTGTCTACCCCGACTTTACCCGGACTACCTCCGCTACTGCCTGGTGGACTCAACAGTGTGATCAGTTCCACGATAAGATCGCTTACGACGCTCTCTGGATCGTAAGTATACAAATATCACATGGTTTGAAGGTGGACAGTCGATTCTAGCTCCCGAGGTGTTGGAAGTTGACAAACTTCCAACACTGAGGGAAGCAAGAATCGAATGTCCACCTGAAATAAATTATGTGACATTTGTTTTTATATACCTCATAAATATTCTTTATTGTCCACAATTTCGTCTAGAAGAATTTCGTCCAGCAAAACGTTTGTTTTCGTGAACTTCATGTAGGACGAAGTTTACGCATGCGCGCGTACTGCAACTACAGTAGGATACAGTGTTTCTTTGTTCACTTTTCAATGACTTTAAATTCAGTAAGTTTCCCTTGTAGTTATTTAACAGTTATAATTATAACTGAATTGGAACTAGTTTCCCCAAAAATTCCCAACACGAGAGATTGCAATAGTGCGCCTCCAAGAGTTTGCAAAGCGTTGACCAACCACTATGCGCGAAATTGGTCAACCCTTTGCAGATGCGCATCGGGTGGGCAGATTTCACATTTTGCATTTCCCGATGTATATCTATCTATTTGTGATTAGTAACATCGATTTGACTTGTCTTTTGTTTTCTCAGGATATGAATGAGCCCTCTAATTTCGTTCCTGGGTCTCTGACTGGTTGCCAGGATAACAAAATAAACAACCCACCCTACTTACCAAGTACGTACATTGTATAAAATCGTGTCAAGATTAAGGAGTGTTCAAAAAAGTTAAAACACTGCTACCTTCAAAATGCTTGGACCTAGGAGGTCCTGACGCGTTTCGATCCTTGCAGGATCTTTATGGAAGATAAAAATAAAGATCTTACTAGAATCGAAACGTCACGCCCTCCTTACTCCAAGCAGTTTCAGGTCATTATTTTGGTTGATGAGCAGCTTGCAGCAGTTTATTATTTGAACTGCTACCTGGCGTTTTTAGTATTAACTTGAAGTGATATAGCTACCAACGAATGAAATAATATGAAGGAGTGTAATAATTTGAATGAAAAAAAAAGAAAGGAAGAAGCAGAAATGAATTGCTTTCAATGATTGAACGAATTGATTGGAATTAACTGTATTAAAGGTAGTATCATACTTTGGTAAGGAACCAAAACAGAAATGTTCACAGATTTACCTATAAATTACAGGGTATGAAGATGGTGGTGGTAGAAACATACCTTTAAAATGTTTCCGCCTGAGATGGTGTATTTATCCAGAAATTTAATAAAACAACGACCAAAAATCTTTTGATCTTTTAAAAGATCAAAAATAAAAGGGAAAAGACTTAAGAAATACTGTTTTCTTTTTACTGTTTTCTCAAAAAGTGGGCACCGTATGGGACTGAAATTTTCACAGATGACTGTTACTGTATCTGTCTCGATATTTGTGCCCATGAATCTGTATTTCTGTGATAAAACTAATGTATGATGTTACCTTTAATCGAATATCTTTAAATGAATAAAAGTCAAAGTCTTTGCCTTCGATAAAGAACCTGCTAGGATCGAAACGTGTCAGGCCCTCCTTACTCTAAAAAGTCAATTTTGAATGTTAATTTGCTTTAAGTTTCAGTTACTTTCCATCAGTATATGTTGAGCTTTCCCTTATACACAGATAATTTGTCTCTCTAAAAGACAACCAGCCGCAAAATGTCCATCATTTTAGCTTCTGCATAACAAGTTTTTTTTTCTAGTATTTACCTAGAAAAAAGAAAATATTCCGTCACTCTCTATTAAACTGATTAATTTTGTGTAGATATTCTTGGTCGTATTATGGGACCAGATGGTACCCGTGGTCTCTTCGATAAAACCATCTGTATGGACGCCAGGCAATACTGGGGCCATCACTACAACGTACATAGCCTGTACGGACACAGCATGTCATTGGCGACACACGAGTGAGTCGATCAAACTATTAATATTTTGTCGATCACACGTGTCGACTGACGCGTTTATCAATTGAACCGTTTTAATTTGTCCGACATGTAAATCCAACTCGAACGCGCACATTGTATTTGTCGATTGAAATCACACGTCGATCATACTCTTGTGGAACGAGGTGTTGTTCGAAAGTAACTCGGTAATTGGAATTTGTCGATCCCACGTGTGTTATTTTGTTCATTATGTTTGTGTTGAAGATAATAGTCAAATTTATGTGTCGACTATTATGTGTCGATTCTGTGTGCTAATCCGTCTCAACAAACCCTGCACTTGTCGAGCTTCCTTATAAAATCAGACAAAACATTTGAAATTGTTTCTTGTGCCTTTAGAGCATTGAAGACTGTGTTTCCGAACAAGCGAAGCATGGTTTTATCTCGGTCGACATACGTAGGTAGCGGAGCCATCACCGGGCACTGGCTCGGTGACAACCAGAGCCAATGGCGGCAGCTTCCATGGAGCATAGTCGGTAAGTAGCCGTGGAAATACCTGTAACAATTCTTCTTACTGAGCTCAGACAATTTTTGAAGGCAAAAAGTCTACACAACAAGCCCAAAAACCTGTATTTTCAGCGCCCTATTATGCCTATAAAACATCCACTGCCTGCACAATTGGTCAGTTATTTGGCCGAATTTACTGTCTGTTGGTTCACAGATGTTAAAAGTAATCAGTTATACACGATGTCCAAAGTTTGGACCCACAGCTGACCAATTTAGTCTTGGCGGATTTAGTTTTAATTATCTTTAGAGTGCAACTGCATAGGGGGAAACGTTCTCAAGTCCAGTACATCCCTTTTGTAGAGCCACGGGGTGTTCCTCTAGATAAGACAGCAGATGACAGTACTGAGTCCTTATATTAAATTCTATTTTCGTTTTTGTTTTGTTTGATTATAGGAATGCTTGAATTTAGCCTGTTTGGCTTCGCCTATGTAAGTATACACGGCTCACGTTGTAATCAAATCTACGACTCATTATCACATTGTGGAAACTTAAAGGGCGTGTACAACATATGGTAACAAACCAAAACAGAAATGTTCACAGATTTACGTATAACTTACAAGTGGTAGAAACATACCGTTGAAATATTTCTTTCCTAAACTGGTGTATTTATCCAGAAATTAGTAAAACTTAGACCGAAAACAGTTTCGATATCGGGGTTAAAACAAAACCTCTACTAGGTTTCGAAAAGCATAATTTGGCGTAACAATTTCAACGTGATTTCGTTGTTTTCTACTGTTTCCGATGATGAAATGTTGCTGAAGATTTTACAGGTTTGTTTCATTTTATGACGAATTTTATGTCACCTTTACCAACATTGTTCTCGCCCTTTAAAGGTAGTATCATATTTTTGCCCATGAATCTGTATTTCTTTGATAAAAACCAAAGTATGATATTACCTTTAAATGGAGCTTATAGCATTTCGTATTATTGTTTTCTTTGACTTTGTTTACTTACTATAATACGTCATAGATGAGGTCGAAAATTCGCAGGCAAATTAACGTCAATTGTACCTTTTCGCACTGTGAATGCAGACTGGGTCTGACATATGCGGATTCTGGTTCAACACGACCCGTGAGATGTGTCTGCGCTGGAGTCAGGTTGGAGCCTTCTATCCCTTCGCCCGTAATCACAACGGCAGGGACTGGATGGTAAGTTTACTGGCCATCATTGCTTGGACATTTCTAAACGCTAGGTGGCAGCAAACATGTAAATGCCTACATTTAAAGGTTTACTGTAATCAAATTTGGGAAAGGGATACAAGTGCTTTAAAATCATTGCTTAATACATAATTAACGACAATTTAAATTTATATCTGTATGTAAGTGCTTAATTTTGACGAAAAACGTACAAAATCGATACATGTATGACCCGCCCCTCAAAAAAGTCCCCCTTGGAACCGATCCACACAACAATAGCTTGTGACGTCACGTACAGAACTAGTATAGGCTCGCACCACAGTATACAGTGTGGTGTTCTGCATGTGACGTAAGCAAGGTTTTTCGTCGCGAAAAGTAGGGTGCTAAATTATGGGTCTAAAATACCTTGTTTTTCTATATACAATATGTTTTTGCGTAAACAAAGATAGACAGGTTGAGTTTTATAACAATTAAAGGGATGGTACAGAACTGGTTTTTGCGACAAACCCGTTGCTTACAGTGAAAGCACATTATGTAATCCATCATATACCTTAACTGACAAACCTGTAGAAGTTTGAGGTCAATCAGCCATCTGGGTCACGAGAAAGTAGTGAAAACCCGTGTACAGAGAAATTTACACATTTCAACGAATGAATAAAACGCTTCGAAGCGATTTATTCCAATCGGAAAATAGTTTCATTTATTTCTCAACGAATATGGCATTTCAGACAAAAACATTTCATGGGATGTTTTCTCCTATCATCACCATTATATTGTGTAAGTTTTATTTGAATCTGTGATCATGAAGTGTATTTTGTCTTACCAATTCTGTACCCTCCCTTTTATACAGATGTATTTAACTTCACATGTGTTTTGATTGCAGTAAACCTTTAAAACTCGTTACTCTTTGGTGTTTACGAAACGTAGGCTCAGGCCTCGGCTCCATTTCGTGAATCAATTCTAAAATAACGGGTATCAAAATAGAGGCTTTTGGCTGCAGTTCGGAAGTAGATTCTCTGGTTTGAAAAAGAAAAACAGAGCTTCAGCTTCAATTAAAAAACCACAACCTATATTTTCAGTATATGGATGACAGAGATAAAACCAGACCCCGAGTCAAAGCCTGAGCCCGTGATCCTGAGCCTTCGTTTCGTAAACCACCTAGAATGATAATTCAAAAGAACATTTCGCTTGAAATAGGAGTCATAACCTCTTTTCCAGCCGCAACACCCGACAGCTTTTGACGACGAATTCACGGCCAACATCAAAATGGTTCTGGAGATTCGCTATAAACTCCTACCCTTCTTGTACACGCTCTTCTACGAGGCTAACACCAAGGGCACGACAGTGGCCAGAGCGATACTGCACGAGTAAGAACGATCTCTTTCCATTATTATAATCATCAAATAACCACAAGGGAACCCTGACTGAATTTAAAGTCATTGAAAAGTGAAGAAAGAAAATATTGACTGGAGCGGGATTCGAACCGGCGACCTCCTGAATACCGTACAGGCGCTCTATACCAACTGAGCCATCCAGCCCTACGTTGGAGGTGGCCCCAATAACTATCTTTGCTCGTTTGGCAGTCAGAAGCCATGAACCACGCACACACCGCCATACTAGGATCGTTCACTGACTATACGCAGCGACCGCCCGTCAGTTGTCACAAATCAGAACGAAAGCCGTTTCTATATATTTTTTACTAAAAATAATGGCCTGTATCATCGAAGTCTAATATTGCAGCAAGTATTCAATACATCTGGGATCGATTTCACGAAGCCCTGCGATCGATCGTAACTCGAGTTACGAAGAATAACCCATCACAGGGGGCATATCCAAAGTGTAGGGCTGCAATGCATCTAAAGTCCTACGATTGATAGTAAGTTACGAAGAGTTTGGTGAAATAGACCCCATATCCCGAACAGAAGGTCTAAAGTCACATGCCTAAAATAAACTTGATACTTTTCTGTTCCTTTCCTGTAGATTCCCAGAGACATTGGGAATGAATCTAGACCGTCAGTTCCTGTGGGGTCCGTCCTTCTTGATCACCCCAGTTCTTGATGAGGTAGGTCACACAACCCTCTCAAGTTGAGGGCGCTTCATAAGTTGACATCCCATAACACCCCCAAATACCACGTGACACACTATTGTCCAATCACAAAACGGAATTCTGATTGGTTCTAAACTGGAATAAATCTTGCAGCCTATCTAGATTTTGAAAATTTGATACAGAGTTGCACAATTCATATTCCTTTTTTTTTCTTATTTTCCCATTAGGGAATGACAACGGTAGATGCCTACATCCCAAATGCAAGATGGTTCAACTATTATGACGTAAGTTTTACTGGATTTTTCTAAACTGAGTATGAGCAGATGGATAACATCAAGTACCATAAATTTGTATCTCCATAATGATCGAAGCTACATTATCTTGATATTGTATGTGGAATGGTACTCAAAGAGCTCCGTACATCATGACATCCAGGATTAAATAGACCTAACTACTGCCCTGCCTCTGTGATTGACTGATTATTTGAATGCTTGATTGGTTGATTGATTATAAATTGATTAATTCATCGGTTTGGTTGATCGGTGCATTATCTAAATGACTAATTGGTCGATCGATTGGTTAATCGATTAATCTATTGATTGTTCAATTGATTGGTGGATTTTAATTGTCTGAATGACTAATCGATAGATCGATTGGTTGACTGATTTAGCGATTGATTGTCGATTGATCAATGGATTATCTGAATGATTAATTGGTCGATAGATTGGTTGACTGATTAAATGATTGATTGGTCGATTGATCGGTGATTATGTAAATGGCTAATTGATCGATCGATTGGTTGTCTAATTAATCGATTGATTAGTCAATTGATCGGTGAATATGTAAATGGCTAATTGATCGATCGATTGGTTGACTGATTATAATACCTCGTAACAGATTCTTCCCATCGTTCTCGAATGCGTTTATAATGTGTTATGGGTGTGATGACATGATAAGGATTCAATTAAATTACCCGATCTTCTCTGGGATTTTGACCAATTGAAGGGCAAGGAGGTTGACCCCGCCCTTCGTGGGAAGACCAGCACTCTAGACGCTGACCTGCTGACCATTCATCTGCATATCAGAGGTGGTCACGTGCTCCCATTCCAGGAACCTGCCAACACTACCGTCTACAGGTAAATCATCATTGTGTCTCCATAACACCAGATATATGGGATACTTTGGAGAACCGGTCTTCAAGTCAACAGCGCACGCGCACGCAATTGTGAGCATGCGCGCGTTGTTTTGCGCGTGCGTACTCGTGTGTGCGCGTGCGCTGTTGACTTGAAGACCGATTCTCCAAAGTCTCCGATTCGATTCGACAAATGATAATTGATCGTATGAGCACGGATTCGATACAGTTTTAGATGAAAATTTCCCTCACCGTCTTTTAGATTACCAAATTTGTGAATTCTCGAGCCAGCATAGAAGAATTTTGCTAAGCGACGTCTGCGCATGTTCGCATCGAAACCGAGGCTCTCTGTGCTGAACTTCGGTCGCGCTGCCGCGGTCACCCGAGATGGTAAGGCATGCACGTTGACGTGCACATCACACTCTCAAGCTCAGGTACGATGGAGATGGTAGGCCTACATGTGCTTCGAGCCATGTCAACTCGGTTGCCAGTAATATCTATCAATAGTTAAGTACATGCTCTTGTTTTATTCTCCTCCAGTCGAAAGAAACCAATGGGACTAATAGTCGCTCTTGATGACGAGTTGACGGCCAGCGGTAACCTATTCTGGGACGATGGAGAATCACGAGGTAAGACGCTGAATGATCACGGGCCAGAATCAGTCCACGGTCCCCCACGAACATTTTGATTCGCGAATGATAATACTCCTTGGCACTGTACGTAGGCCCATAACTGAAATTGCACGGCATACAGAATCTGTACATTAAGTATGTTTCTACCGGCACCATCGTCATATCCTGAAAGTTATACGTCAATCTGTGAACATTAGTTTGGGTATGTTACCAATCATGTCCTGTACCTTTAAGTGGATCATTTCGCAGTACTGGGTATTTAACTTTATTAGGCTTACCTTGATTCTGATGAATAGTGTCCGACCATAATTACTACTGTTCTGTGTTCTGTTTTATTCTCATTTGCAGATTCGATAGGTAGGCAGACGTACATATTGACGGAGTTCGATGTATCTACCGTCAATGGCGTGGTAAATATCGTTTTCCATGTTTTACCGTAGAAACGTTCAGAGGGAATGGGCTATCATACGAATGAAATATAGGGCATTTTTGCGAAACTAAGGCTTCGGCTCCATTACGTGAATCCATTCTGAAATATCGGGTATCAAAATAGGGGCTTTTGCCTGCAGTTCTGAAGTAGATTCATTAGGTTGAAAAGGAAAACAGAGCGTCAGCTTCAATGAAAAACCACAACCTATATTTTTTTAGTATATGGACTGTCAGAGCCGGAGCCTTAGCCCTAGCCTCACTTTCGTAAACGCCCATAGACTGCAAGTTCTGCCAATTTGAAAATAAACTTGTAATTGCTTTTTTGGGGTCGCGACTATTCTCTTATGATCATGATACCTTAGTTTCGTGCAATTAAACGCATTAAAGCCCATAGCGTTTTGATGCTCCTTTTCTATCGCATGTTTCATGTGGTCTAGTGGTCTGGCGTGGCGAACTTAAGATCTTGTGGTCAATCTACAGATTGTGGGTTCGAATCCAGCTAATGGTGCTTGCATCCTTGGGCAAGACACTTTGTCACACATTGCTCCTCTTCACCCAGGTGTAAATGGGTACCTGTGAGGGTAGAGATGGCTTTGTGGTTTAATTAGCCTCTGTGCACTGAATATGGTAGCACGAGGCTGTATACTCCCCAGGGAGTTGAGATGGTTTCAGGAATGTAAATTATGCCCCAAATGACCAGGGATAATAATATGTGCGCCACGAGTGTCTAACACAGATGTGCGCGCGGAACAAATTCAGAATTATTATTATAAGTTATTTATTCACAATAACAATTTAGGAGTGCAATTTGGGAATACAAACAAATGACACTCAAATGTGTTCAGCAAAACATAAAAATATTTAACATTATTAACTGTCACTCTCTCCTGCTAATTAGAAGTAAAATGAAACAAATTGATCATTCCTAAGAGGACTTATTATGTCTATTTTGATAAAGGTACTCCAGTTTATTCAGTCAAGCATTGACATTCCATGGACAGCTTGCAAAGAAGCTTGCAGGGGATACTTGTCTGTTTTGAAAAACATCACCAATCCTGGTCAACTTGACCCACCCTGTATCTCTAGATTAGCTTAGATGGCAGTTTTAATCACTCCATGGATATCACGTCATTGAATTGGGTTTGTTTTGTTTTTCTCTGTTTGCAGGGCACATTAAATATTGTCAACAAAGTCAACAATTACAACAATCCAGACTCATTGGCTTTTGAGACGCTTGATATTATGGGTCTGGTCACCGCCCCTAGCAAAGCAGAGTACAACGGCAATCTTGTACAAGATTTCCATTACGATGCCAGTAATAAGGTAGGCATACTGGTGTTTCGTTTTAGAATTTGTCCTTGGCCAATAATGCCTAGAATTACCAAAAAGCAAAGGGAAACTCACTTGGTTCTATCAGTCTAACTGGACATAATGGCCCATAGACCGATCCGACGGAACGACATACCGCCGGGCATTACTGCGGTGTCCCCGTCCGCCTTTTGTGTCCACTGAGTGAGTGGCAACAAAAGAATTTCCGCTCCGCTCTGTACTGCATGGGTGTATGTCCCCTGATACACCGCAGGGCCAATTACATGAATTGCAAGTTGGATTCGTGTATTACACACAAAAAGCGTGCGGGGACACCGCAGTAATGGCGGATGGTATTTTGTCCCGTCGGGTCGGTGTATAACCTCCGTAGAAAAAGCTTCCTCTTAATGCAAACTTTGGTACATGAAATCAGTTAATGCCAGCCAAAGCTTAGGAATGATATGCCCATGCAGCAAACAATGGCCGAATATAAGTCAAAAGCAGTATTTAAACATCACATGGAAATTTGGTTGGCAATCCTGTTTGATCTTAACATGTAAACAGCATCTCCCTCAAACGGCCTGTTTGTTTAACGCACAGGATCACGGATTATACCGATCCGGATCCCATTTTAGCGTATCCTGCATTGGTGAGGATCCCCAAATCTGGGATCATGTGCGTTAAACAAAGTTAACAGGCCCAAAAGTCCCACAAATTCAGAAATGCAAAACATGTGCAATCATTTGTCTTCTCTCTCTTTCTTTGTTTTCCTTTATTGTTTAATACGGAAGGTGCTGACATTGGCGGGACTTAAGCTGGGAATATCAGGCAGCCACACAGTCGTATGGGAGCCGTAGGAACCGTTCGCCCATGTAGACGTCTGCTTTTATCTAATCACACCACGATTATTAATACACGATTTCAAGTAAACTGTCGATATGGAGTCTGCTGCCCTCTATTGTCTGAAATGCATCCCATAAAATTCCCATAATGCAAAGCTACACTACGCTCTAACGAAATAAGGCTTGAGGCTAGGATTGGGAATTATTTTTGCTACTGCCATTTTGTGTCCTAAATGAAATGAAGGGCTTGGGATTTCTTCCGCTTCATTATGTGGTCCAATCCTTTCATTTTGAAGGTGGGCCTAAAATGGTGATAGCAAAATAAGTACCAATCCTAGCCCCCAAGCCAGGTTTCGTAAAGGCCCTATGACTACGCTACAGTAGCTTTCCAATAAAGTAGCCTAGTACCCTACAGTAGCGTAGGTGATGCCCAAATATGGAAGCGGTCTCATGAATATTCAAACATCGAGTATGAAGATGCCGTAGGATGTCTTAAAAAGTTTTTGAGACACCCTGTAGTGGCGTACGTGCATGGGTCAAATGTCTAGTTTAGTCGGGCAAACAGGTTTGCACACATTTTGAAGTGGAGTGCTGGAAACAATTAAGATGTATAAAGAATTTAGTTCTCTCAGAACTAAGATTTTAAGCAGGGCAGTGAACTTGCCCTTTGACCCTTAGTTACGTCACTGTAAACCAAATCTTAAAATAAAATTATCTATCAATTAAAAATGACAACATTATCTCAATTTGTTTTTTTATTCGATAATTATTTAGGTTTGGCATTACATTATTTTAAGAACAAAAAGTATTATTAAAATGTATTGACTTGTTATTGATTGTAAAGTTTTTTTTATCGGTTTAAAGGTATAATACATGATTGGAAAAGGTCACAGAACAACACTCACACTTTGTCTAATCCAACATGTACATGTAATAATAAACTTGTTAAAAAAATGAGACAATCAGACATCTACGTCATGAGAAAATATCGAAAACCCGACTACATTTTTCGTATAAAACAAATAGAATGTTTTTGTTTTTTTAATCTTACCCCGAGATCAAAACTGTTTTCGGTCTTTGTTTTACTAATTTTGGATAAATACACAATTTTTGGCGATGTTTCTACCAGCACGTAAATCTGTGAACATTATCTGATTGAGTATGTTACCAATACGTTCAGTACTTGTACTGCTTGTACTATCTAAACATTCATGAGAGAATTGAAATTGATAATTAAATCCGATTGTCTTCATTTTGGTCAACTGAGGGCGGTATACAGCTTGATTAAAAGTTATTATTCAATTTGTTTGTTTACTACTTTTAACTAAAGTTTGTTTGTTTCTCTTTAATACAAAGAAAGGGTTACTTTCGAGAAGGAGTTTCGAGAATAATGACTCACATGAGCTGTCGAAGTGTTCGATTTCATTTTGTCCTTGTCTATTGAACGGTGCTGTGCTTACTTAGGTATGACAGTAGGGCCACGCAGGCTGGATCAAGTTGATAACGACAAAAAAACCAGTTGTTCAATTTCAAACAAATAAAAACACAATTCCAAACTAAACCAAAACACTTATTTTCAAACGCAATCAAAAAATTATTAACTAGTTCTTTTCCCACTAAACTGGACAATGCTGTTCACCCTATATAAAGGCAATCTAAATAATTACGTTTTGAAAGATAAGCATAATCTAAATAGCATATTAGGGAGACATTTTAGCGTCTAGAAATGAACATTTGGGAGACATCTGCAAATAGGGAGACTTTTCTGTGTCTCCTTATTGTACCACTGGCTGCCTTTTAAAGACATAATTTACTGTCCATATTTTATTAGAAGACAGAGAATGCGCTCAATGTGAACATAAAGGCTTGAAGTGCATACCATAACAACTACTCATAATGCTCATAATATTACGCAACCGAGGACGGGTACCTAGGGAGACTTTCCCATTGGTTGTGCACAAAACTTAACCTACCTATTTCTTAATATCCTCCAATCCAATGAACTTGAAATTGACATACACATGTACATGTATATAGATAATCATTCTCTGTCTTCTACTGAAATATGAATATTAAGAATAATTATGTCTTTAAAAGGTAGTTGATACCTTATAGGGAAACATCGAAATGTTTCTCTAATTCCCGATGTCTCCCTAATGTTAACTTTCAGACGCTAACCTGTCTCCCTAATTTTTGTTAAAATATATGACACATTTAAATTAATAAAGAGTCTTGTATTGCTGCTCACACAAAATGACTGTGAGTTTACCTATTTCTTTATACCGAAAACACATTATTAGTGGGTTGAATGTTGTTTTCATAAACACTCGTGAATATTTAAATGAAGTTGTCATTTTGGGGGGATCGTTGAAGTCCAAGTGTGTAGACACCGTTGCAAAAGCGAAAGAAAAATAACTCTGAAGTTGTTTGGAATGGAAGTTTGTACCCACGCTACACGTACTTGGTAATCATTAACTGTGCATAGCATTCTTTATGCATTGGGTCACACGCATAGCCGTTAATTAAACACACATACGGGTCTATGCAAACACAACGCGCGCTATCTGAATGGCACAGCCTAGCCTAGCACAGACTGGTAGACTTTGAACCAGAGTTAAAAATTAACCCTCAAAATCGTCAAACAAGAACAAGAGATAAAGCCAGGCTTTATTTGTGATACAAAATACCGCCATAACTGGCAGCCATTTTGTGCAGGCTAACTTGCACGTAGTGATTCAACATTTTATTT
Organism: Astropecten irregularis; assembly: GCA_963971285.1. NCBI lineage: Eukaryota > Metazoa > Echinodermata > Asteroidea > Paxillosida > Astropectinidae > Astropecten > Astropecten irregularis. The sequence continues at coordinate 13,063,720 of OZ020262.1, read as the reverse complement.
TTTTCATCATTCCGAAGGATTGGATATTATAATTCACGCTGTCTGCTCCCGCCAGCAACATTGTGATGACCAAATGAGGAGGGCGTATTAAGTTAGTCTTTTGAGGAATAGTTATTTAAAGGGAAGCTTTTGGGATCAAAGGGTCCATTTTTGTCGAACTTCTGTCTGAAATTGTTCATCACCGAGCAGAAGAATGGCCAACACTGGTGCCATTTTGATAGTGGCCCTTGTGGCCTTAGGCGCCTGCGTCTTTCTCGTCATGCTGCCGTCCCTGATCGTGACGGCCAGGCCCTACTCCAACTGGAACTTCCAGGAAGTCCAGTGCGACTTCAGTGCCCAGAACGAGGAGAACAGCCGGTTGAACTGCTTCCCTGAGCTGAGGATGCCCACGGAGAGGGAGTGCCGTGCCAGAGGCTGCTGTTACGTGGATGTCACCCCTAACCGTGAAGATAAGGTGCCGGAGTGTTACCTACCATCCGGGATAGGCTACCAGGTAACATTAAGTCTACTTCTATTAACTCTACACAATACGTTTTGAGGTGAAACAATAAAAAAAAACATTAAAAATAAATCCAAATGTGATTCGTAATTATTTCATGAGTCATCTGGGGCCAATTGCACAGCGTTGCTTAGCACAAACATTTGCTAAGCATAACATTTCTGTCAGTTAATAAAAACAGGGTTAACAACCAAATTTCCATGCGTTGTGTATCACTTGTGGTTTTTCTTTGGCTGTTTTATTGGGAAAGACATTTGTATGCTAAGCAACATTTGCATGCTTAGCAGCTCCATGAAATTGGCCCTAGGCATTAGGCCTATACCTCATAACAAATACGACTGTAGTATCATACTTTGGTAAGAAACCAAAACAGAAATGTTCACAGTTTTACGTATAACTTACAGGGTATGAATACGGAGGTGGTTGAAACATACTGTAAAAGTGTTTCCCGCCTGAAATAGTGTATTTGTCTAGAAATTAGTAAAACAACGACCGAAAATCTTTTTGATCTTTTAAAAGATTTTTTTTTTTCGTTGTATGTTATAAGCATAAAACTATCGGTTTTTCTTCTTTGTGTTCATTCTTCTTGAAGGTGATGGGCTTGAAACAGCAGCTTACGTCTGGATACAACCTGTACCTACAGAGGATACACACTCCAAGGTTTTTCTACAGGGAAGCCCAGAACCTTATTGTCCACGTGGATGAACAGGCCGAGAACAGACTCCATATCAAGGCAAGTTGGTCATGGGGGATAGAAGAGATTCAGTCTCGGTCAACCTTTCATCTTGGAGGCCGGAGACGGTAGACTAGGACGTCATGGTTGCTCATTTCAGTCCTGTTCAAGTTGTACCCAGTCCTGCCACTTCAATTATGGGGCATGAACTATAAACCCTTTCGTGACTGTATTTCTGACTAGCTTGTCAAGGAGCATGGACCATGAAAAAATTTGACTTAAAAAAGGTCTGACTTAAGAAATTGATGGAGCAGACCTCAGGGAACATTTTAAGGTACTATGTGCCCTCAAATTGTGGTAGCACTTTTGTGTAATATCCCAAAAAGTATTGTAATATTTCCCCCATGAAATTAAGAAAAACAAAAGAAAATTCAAAAATGGGTTTAAGCTCTTGATTCTGACTTATTTTTTTAAATGCTATTTCTCTGTGAATGGATTATGAATGATATAATCACATAATCATTCACCAAAAAACATATCAAGGATTTTTTTGGGGGGCAGAAAATACGACCACGCCCCCTTTTTCAGTTGCATTGTGGGAAAGTTATTCTTGCTTTTTGTTGTTCCTCAAACGATACCACATTTTCTCCAACGTGATACCACAATAAGCCACCAGTTTATGCCATTTAGTGCCACTTGGTGGACACTTCGCGCTGGTTGCTCGATGCAAGTGGCGCGACGAAAATTTCAAATATTTTGACATTTTCTTGCCACCAAATTCAATTTTTGGCGCCGTTACGGGCCACCACGAGCCAGTTGGGAGGCAGTTTGAGCCACTGCACGCCATTAGGCACCTTATTGGCGACACTAGGCGCCACAGCAAATTGCATTAGCGCGAATTGGCACCAACTGGCGCCGGCCAAGTGGACTCCTATTATAAGAGCGCCGGTACCGTATTCCGGAAGTCGCTGGTTCGAATCACAGTCAATTTGTCTTTGTTCACTTTTCAATGACTTATAATTAACCAGTCAGTTTCTCTTGTGCTTTTCATTTGATGAAACTTAAATACTTGATGCTATCTAGATGATTCGTAATAGCTTTGCAAAAAATCTAGGCTACGCCTGTTTTCAGGTTACACGTGGATGGTGTTAAATCAAATCATATCGACTTACAAAAGAGGCTAATTCTTTTCTAAATAGATATCCGAGTATAAATATGTGACCGTTCAAGACTGGAAGTTCCCGGAGTATGATGCCCGCCAGTGGACCCCTCGCTACGAGGTTCCAATCGATGTGACTCGCCCGTCCCGCCAGGCGTCCTGGACCGACTACATCTTCAACTATACCGTCAATCCCTTCACTATGCAGCTGACTAGGCGCATCAGCGAACGATTTAACATGTGAGTGAATGGGTTACTATGGTTTCTGGCTGGGTTGCATGGACTTGTGGACTGTCACGGTGGACGGTCGCAATCTCTGCACTTGCCGTTGCATTATTTTTGTATGGCTGTAATGCCGGAGCGGATTTGAACCCAGTTAAGTCTTAATGTCGTTGTTTTACGGTCAAAGTTGTTAAATTCAACTCCTGGGGTAGGATTTGACATGAAATTGTCATCTATAAAAACATGAATTTTAATGATTTTTCGTCTGCCGGGAAGCTGGAATTATGGAGATAAGGCCTCCATTCATCGACGTAGATGAGCACTGCACTAAATGCTTGTTGGGTGCTCATGAAAAGGTGGGATTCGAACCCACGGCCTCCTGCTTACTAATACAGAATGCCATACCGCTAGGCCACCGAGCTAGCTGGGGTCAGTGGGGGTGAATCTAATTAAAGTTAACAAGTTCTGGCTGGCATACTGATTTTATTTACCACAGATTTTGGTGCTTAAGCAAATTTTGGTGCTTAAGCAGCTCTCTGAAATTGGTCCCCGGTAATTATTGAAAGACATTTCCAACTCTGGATTTTGTTCTTTCTCCAGGATTGATACCACCCTCGGCGCTTTGATCTTCGAGGATCAGTTCTTGCAGATCACCTTCAGGCTGCCCAACTCAGTGGTTTACGGCTTCGGTGAACATCGTCATATGAAACTACGCCACGATATGAACTGGAAAGAATGGGGGATGTTCAGTGCTCCTGGCCACCCAGACGATGAAACGGTGAGTTTCCATTAGAACTCTCAATTTTGCTATACAGGGTGCGACAAATAGAACTTCACCGGATTTGGTGATGTATTTTAAACAAAACAAATGACATTCAAAAGTTCAGCAAAGCATGTATTTAACAAGCATTCCCTCCTGCTTAATATAAAAAAGAATGAAACAAATTTGTCATTCTGAAGAGGAACTATGTATCTTTTGATAAAGGTACTCATTTCGCAAGCTGTCCATGTTATACTTTTAAAAAAATGTAAAATACCCTTTGCTTCTTAGATTCAGTCAAGTGTTAACATTCCATGACTAGTTTGTTTCCAATGATGCAAAATGAGTACCTTTAATAAAATAGACATAACTCTAACTAGGAATCATACATTTGGTTCCTTTTGTTGTTTAATATTAAGCAGGAGATAGTGATTGTTAATTATATGCTTGACTGAACTTCTGAGTGTCATTTTGTATTTGGAAAACATCACCAATTCCGGTCAACTTCTTTTTGACTCTGTATTTAACAAACCGCTCTGGTTGACTGTTAGTGCAGCCAAATTGAAAAATGTCTTTTGAATTCTCTACTATAAGGACATACATGTTCTTATTGATAACGTTGTTTTGTTTCCAACAAACTAAGTGCTACTTTCTAATATCTGATGTATACCCGCTTATTTAGTAATTGGCTAGCTATAGTTTTACCAACATTGGTTAGCACATTCGGCGTGCGATGTTGCAAAACAAATCGTTGTCACTTATTATTCTTCGCAGTGCGTTGTTCCCACTTGGAATTTTGTTGGATATTCATGATTTGACATTGTTTCCGAGCCTTTGAAATCAGACTAGTGATTTTTCCCAGCGCTATTTTCTTGGGGTTCCATTCTGTGGTGTTTTCTCCATGGTCGAATAGTGCAGTGAATAATTAATTCTGCTGATGAAGTTCATGATAATAATGTATGCATTTCCCTGGTTTCTATCACAGCAAAGAGCTAATCTGTTTGGACACCACCCGTTCTTCATGAATGTTGATGATGATGGCAATTGCTTTGGCATGTACTTCCACAACAGCAACGCAATGGGTAAGCACTACTGCCCGACAACAGAGGGCGCCATTGGCATGAGCCATCGGGGAGTGATTTTGATGATGATGTTGTTGTTGGAAAGTTAAAGGTCTCAGATTTTTCGACTCGTTTTTAAGTTGGGAAAATGTAATAAGGTCATACCAAAGTATGATACTACCTTTAAACGGAAAAGAAAGAGAGGTACTCTAACTTCAGAAAAGGGAGCTGTGCTCTCAGCTTTTAGAAGACAGAGACGAAGTGTGACTTGGAGCAAGTGCCTATGATAAGTATCCAAATGTTTCACAACTCCCGAAGAATTTGTCCTTGTATCATAAATGCCTGGTGATGGTTATCTCTTCATCCACAGACGTGCATCTAACACCAATGCCTGCTGTTACTTGGCGAACAACTGGCGGTGTCCTCGATTTCTACATATTCACCGGACCAACACCAGAGAAAGTCATCCAGCAGTACCAAGAGGTTAGAACATAAAACATTGTATTCCCACGAGCCCTTAGGACATACAGATATTAATTAGACTATACCACGCCAACATTAACATAACTTAAAGGGTTCCTGCGTTGTTGTTTTTTCAGTCACAGTTTTTCAGTGGTTATTTTATTGTCTTCATACAGAGAATATACTGACAGATAATGAATGGCAAGTCTTATTTTGGTTTCAAACCAGCATTTGGTTTTAAATTGAATGGCTTTGCAAAATGGGAGATTTTCATGCATGCTCATGTGGGGAACCAACAGCAAAAGTGTAATGAAAAAACATAAAAATGAAGAGGCAAATGTGCCCCACAGAAATGGTTTTGCAAAAAATAACATCACCAGTTGAGTGAAAGGAACATATTAAGCCCAATAAACACATTGAGGAAAAGGTCTGTCAGAAAACCTATAAAACAACCCCAACTTTTTGTGCACAAATCAATTACTGCTCTCAGTTACCCAGATGACGTCACGGTTTTGCTCATGAATATGGAAATTATAATAAGCATACAAACTAAAAAAAAACCTGTTGTTAACACTGGAACAGTGTGAGGAAGTGGGTAAAATCACAGGCCCCATATAAGCAGCTGCTTTTTGGCACATGTTCAAGCCATAATATTTCTATTGCAGAGACCATTTAAAGGGATTGCATACGTTTGGTAATTTGAGAGTAATGTTTGTTTCAAACCAATATAATTGTATATATATACCATAAAACTAACCTGTGAAAGTTTCAATTCAAAAGGTGGTAGCGTTTTTGAGATTTTGGCGACAAACTAGAGCCGTTATTTCACGCCAGAGAACAGTAAGTCAATAGCTGAGAAGCGTTACGGCCATAACGCTTCTCAGATTCATAATTTTTGGAGATAAAAAGTGACATATTTTTCCATAACCGCGGTACTTCGAATTGAACGTTTCTCAATATGCATTATACTATCCAAAGCAGCTGTACTTTTCACCAAGTAAGTTTTTATTGCCATAAATTTTCAGAGTCATTACCAAACGTATGCAATGCCTTTAACATCGTTTGGTTTCATTCTGTTGAACAGGTGATTGGGAGACCGGAAATTCCTCCGTATTGGGCCCTTGGCTTACATCTAGGTATTGAGTCCTTTGGAAGTGCACAGGCCATGGAAAACTTTGTACAGGAAAACGTGGAGGCCGAAGTACCCTTTGTAAGTAATGACTCGCGTCGCTATACCGATCATGGTTTGATGGTGATCGAGAGCTAAATGCGACAAACGACAATGACGGTGACAGGGAGGACAATGACACATATGACACGATAATGACGAAGATAACAAGTGATTGTAAGTGACGCAAATTATGACAGAGATGACAACAATATCAGAGAAGGAAGACATACTAGGAAAAGATATGACAAAATGACAATCATGACACAGATGCCAGTCACAGAGAAGACGATGACAATGATAACAATGGCAATGACGATAAAAATAAACACAGTGACAAAGATGACACAAATGCTTAAAATAATGACACGGAACGACAGATATGAACAGATATGACAGACATGCATGGAATAAGATACATAATGACAGAAATGGCAGTAATGACAGAGATAACAGATAGCGATGACAATGACAAAAATGACATAAAAGACTGGTAAGACAATCGAAGAGGAAACAATGACAAAGGTGACAGTGATGGCTTAAGTGACAGTTGACGATTATAATAGGAGAAGACAAAAGATATTTCGATGGCAGATATCAACGACATAATGACAATGATGGCGAATACGATGATAATAATTATAGATGACGACAGTGTAAGGGACACTTATCGAGTAATCTCCTATCCCTCGCCCTTTTTTTACGAATGCCGACTCCGCCCCTTCCCCTCATCCGTACTCGCAAATTGAATTTGCAATAATATTATCGGCTTAAAACACAAGGGGATAAAAACAATATGACGAAAGAGATAACAAAGCCAACATAACACACTTCTTTCTTTTTTTTTGAGAGCGAGATTGTGAAAATTTAAGCACTTTTTCATTTCACTTTTCCTCCAAGGATGTGGTTTTCAGCGGCTTGGACTATCAGCAGTACTACCGTGGTTTCACGTATGACGAAAACATGATTCGACCAAGCTTCATTGGGAACTACATGCATCCAAGGGGCCTGAAATATGTCATCCATTTGGTAAGGACAAACACAAATCATTAAAAACTATCATTTGAATATGTAGGAGATGTTAAATTCTGACGAACAGACGCCTAAAAATTGAAACATATCCACATTTTTCAATAAAGTTACTACCATACTTTGGTAGCCTAACGAAACAGAAATCTTCATATATTTACCCATAACTTACAGGGTATAAAGATGGTGATGGTAGAAACATACCGTTAACATTTGTCTGCCTGAAATGCTGCATTTATCGAGAAAAGAGTAAAACCCAATTTTTTTTGCTCTTTTAAAGTTCAAATTTAACGGTGAAAAGACTTAATAAATACTTTAGGTGTTTTCACTTTTTTTTTCTCAAAAAGTGGGCTTCGTATGGGACTGACATTTTCACAGATAAATGTTACTGTATCTTCCTTGATAGTTTTGCCAATAAATCTGCATTTCTTTGTCAAAAACCAAGGCATGTACATCATTGGTAACAAACCAAAACAGAAATGTTAACAGATTTAAGTATAACGTACAGGGTACGAAGACGGTATTTGGTAGAAACATACTGTAAAAATGTTTCTGCCTGAAAATGCTGTATTTATCCAGAAAAGGGTTAAACAAACGACCAAAATATTTCTGATCTTGGGAAGATCAGAAATGAGACACTTATTCCCACACAATGTTGTGTACAAAAATTGTAACAGTTTTTTCTGTAACAGCTCTTCAGAACTGTTTTCCATGAAGAATTGAGCTGAACATTTGCACAGTTTGTTGTTATTTAATGACAAATCAAATAATGAGCAGCCTGCAGCTGCTCTGTCGTCTTGCCCTTTAAAATTTGGGTAGGCCTATGTGGCGTTTCTACTCTGAGAAAAACTTAAGTTGGCCAAAATTCTCCTGTTTCCAGTTCTGGTATAAAACTAGCAACTGAAATGAAATGATGATTAATAAATCAATAATGATCACCTAATTCTATTCATTTCGTATGGTGTGTAGACTCCAGCATTGACCAACGAAGAGCCGGATGCTGAGGCGGACTACTGGCCGTCGTACTACGCTCCGAAGTACGGGCTGGTTGTAAACCGCACGGACAAGGAGACTCCTGTCTTTGGTGTGGTAAGTTAATAGGACTGGGGCCAATTTCATAGAGCTGCTTAGCACGAAAATGTGCTAAGCATGACATTTCTGTCTTTTTACAGGGTTAACAACCAAATTTCCACGTGTTGTGTATCACTTGTGATCGTTCTTTGGCTGTTGTTCGCTGACCATGAATATCAAATGAAAATTTTAATGGTGGCTTGTTTTATTGGGCGATTAAAATTGGGCTGATTAAAATCAGTATGCCAGCCAAAACTCCTTGTGAATATTATGCTCAGCAAACAATGGCCATATACAAGTCAAAAGCAGTCAACATCACATGGAAATTTTGTTGGTAACCTGTTTAATGGAGGAAGACTTTTCATACTTGACCAAATGTTTGGCTTAATAAATTCTATGAAATTGGCCCCAGTAATATCATGCCTTCTACACTAAAAAACAAAAACAAAAACAACTCACTGGTACCCGCGCCCTTAGCCAGTCCTAATACTAATTTCACTGGTCTCACTCTCCATCTAGTCCTGGCATGGCTCCACGATGTACCTGGATTTCACGCACGAGTTTGCCAAGGTCACGTGGGCTGACTTTACCAACACTCTTCATGAGCAGCTACCATTTGATGGAATCATCATTGTGAGTCAACTCTCGATTTGCCATCTTTTAGAAATGTTTCCAATTTTTCCTAAAATCATGAGAGAAATGTTTCAGTTTCATCGTGCTGATGACTACGTGTATGAGCACTGCATACCCAGTGTCTGTTTAGTGCACACGGAAAAAAATAATGCGCTGGCTCAGGTGGGATTCGAACCCAAGCCTTATTTGCATATTTCTATCACCGCATGGGAAAAATGGGATTAATATTTATGGGGGCTATACAGATATAATGTATTTATCAATAATATAACAAATAAATGAATATGACTTTATCCTCTGAGAAAGATCCCGTTATAGGATCGAAACGTCGGGCCATCCTTACTCTGAGCAACATTATAAAAAGAAAGCTATTCTTAGGGCAGAAACTAAGATAAAATCATAAGCACTTAAGTCATTTAAAAGTGAACAAAGAAAAACTGACTTGAGCAGGATTCGAACCAGCGACCTGCAGTCATAATTTTGATTAAAAAGCACACAGGCCGCTGCTTCGAATCCCCCTCAAGTCAGTTTTTCTTTGTTCACTTTACAACACATTAAACTTCAGTCAGTTTCCCTTGATGATTATCTGATGATTATAATTATGCATTTTTGTTCAATCGAACTTTGTTGTAACCGAACGAACGGCACTTAAATCTTATTAATTTTAAGCCCACTGCTATCATTTTCTTGTTGATTTTCATTTGTTTTAGACGGAAAATGAGCCCGGGAATTTTATGAACGGTTCTCGACAGGGTTGCAACATGGAGAGCAAGTGGAACAGTCCCCCGTACAGTCCCAGTAAGTACACAGCCAGAGGTTCGGCCTAATTACACCCAAGCTAGTCCAAATAGCCCCGACGAAAAGAAAGGAAACAGAACGAAGAACTATCTGGTATTTCAAAGTTCATGTTAAATCCGAAATTAAAGAGAACACAGAGTCAAAGCCCTGAAGAAACATTTCGAAAGAAAGTCTTTCCCCAAGCCTGCCTTGTTATTGTCCTTGCTTTCTTACACTCACAAACATTAAGACGAAAACTGACCCTGCAGTCTGTGTTTGTTCCATTGTGAGAAATCTTGCTTTGAAAAAAATCGACATGTGTTCCGTTGATTCTGAATGTCTATGAAGCCAGTTGGGCTGTTGACAGGTTTGTCAGTTTGCAATTTGATATCACACAAAAAAGGACACAAAATTGGTGACAGTATTTATATGTATTATATGCAATAACATACTTATGCCCCAAAGACATACAAATCAAAACATGTAACAATGAAGGAAAACAACGTGATTCAGCTGACTAGAGGGCTAACCCTGGGCCAACATCGCAAAGATACAATTATAACAATAAGCATTTCTAATCAGCAAACAATGTTATTACAATTGATAATGCAGTGACCAATTAATAATGGTCATACATAATCGATGAATTTAAGATGCACTATCGGTTGGTGATATACTATCGGTCAATTCGCGATACATTATCGGTTGGTGATATACTATCGGTCAATTTGTGATACATTATTAATCGGTTACTACATTAACAGTTGTAAGACAGGATACCAACCAACATCGCTTGTCACTGGTGCTAAAGGTAATTTCCTATACAGTATACTTGGTCCGCTTGCCATAAACATAACTATACAAGACAATGGTTTCTCATCACACGAATATGAAACTTGTCTCCAACATTTTTTACAGAATTGAAGAGCTCAATGCTATTCTTTGAGACTCTGTGCATGGACAGTGAGCTGGCGAAGGGTGTGCACTACAACCTACACAGTCTCTATGGTCACTTCTCAGCAGAGGCTACCAATTAGTGAGTAGAAAACAATACGTTTATTGTTGTTGAGGATGTTGTTGTTGTTGTTGTTGTTGTTGTTATTGTTGTTGTTGTTGTTGCTGCTGTTGTTATTGTTGATATTGTTGTTATTGTTGTTGTTGTTGCTGCTGGGGTTGTTGTTATTGTTGTTATATTGCCTCTCACCAACGTTGTAGCCGCATCCTTTGCATTCAGCACCCCAGCTGCGAATGAGGATGATTAGCCTCCCAAATTATTATAATTATTACTATTGTTGTTATTGATGTTGTTCCTATATCATAAAGTGTCTTTGTGTTATCAGAAATTTTGAACACCACTACCACTTACACCACTAGTGGAGGTAGAAATCCATGGTCACTGGTGATTACATCTGACATTGTGTTTGCACTACACTTTTTTGTTATGATGGCTCAAAATATTGGTTATTTACATTGAACTGAGGCTTTGATCTAGTGCTTGTTATAATGGTCCGTTGGTCACTGTTGGGCGTACTGGTCAACCTGTTACTGACACATGTCAACTTGAACAAACTCCGAGTGGTCAAGCAATAAGGGTCAATCCCCTTTGGTCACGCCAAATACTGCTTAGATTTCCCTGCTGTATGTCTCGTTGAATCAACGGAGCAAATCGCCTCTGAATCCCCTGCCAAGGTTTCCGATATAATTGGGAGAGTCGTATACGCCCCAGGAGTTTCAATGGAAATCTAGAGGTTAAAATGCGTGAAATGGTCCCTGGTGTACCCCACAGTTAAATAACAACGCCACCCATGTCACGGATTCCCTTCAGTTGCCTCCTATTATAAGCTGATCGGCTTAGCCCAATAACTCCATCAAACAAATTCAAACACGATCTTGATAGCCCCTGGCTAGGCCATACACTTAATAATAATCTTAATAATAATTATTTGCACTTTTTTTACGCGATTTAGTACTTGGTAAACAAACATGCACAAAGCCACCTGTCATATTTGCTTGTGCCTTTTTGTTACTCAGTGCCGGGAGGTTGTTGTATAACGACAAGCGTGCTATGACCCTCACACGGGCTTCTTTCGCTGGTACCGGTCAGTTCGCTGGTCACTTCCTCGGTAAGAACAGGGCAACGTGGAAGGACATGTTCCAGTCTATGATTGGTGAGTCATAAAAGGTTTCCACCTCTTTGTTGAATTTGGAATGACCCTGATAAAGAAAAATGATTGTAAAAGGAAGAAATATGGATTCAACGGGAATAAAAGCATTGAATATTAAAATGAGTGCATTCCCAAAGTTGGCATAGACTGCATAGGACTATTATGTTTATAACAATCACGCAATATTAAAAATCAGACAACTTATCCAAAATTAATTGGAATTATTGAATGCATGCATAATTTGAAAGCAAGTGAACCGGCGATAACGTTTTCATATGATGTTGAACATTTCAAACACTCTTATGCGACAACTTGCATTTCAGTGGAATAATTTGTGACCGGACTTCGAGATATACATTTTAATCTTAAATTTGTAGCATACCGAAACAAAAATCAATGACCAAAAAACAATCATTTAAAAAATACTGTGGCCGTTTTCAGTGTTTTCTCAAAAAGTGGGCATCGTATGGGACTGAATATTTCACAGATGACTGTTAGTGCTGTATCTTTCGTGATAGTTTTGCCCATAAATCTGCATTTCATTGATAAATTTCTCTTAACCATTACATGGCATACACCAGAGAGCATATCATAATATTTTTTTGTTTGACTTTTGCAGGGATTGACGAGTTCAACATGTTCGGTATTCCATTCGTAAGTGATATTTTTCCTTTCATCGTTTTACCACCACCCTTATAGAAATGACAATTTTAACCTCATTGTTTTGTTGTGGAATGTAAAGTTATCGAACTGAAACCGAATAATTGAGAATCAATTTTGAGAATATCGTATTCTAATAATTAAACTGGGTAATTCAACTTTATCAACTTTATAAGGGTACGTTCGTTTAGCTTCCACGAGTCGACACCAGTAAACCTCGTCCCCACCCTCTCGCTTGTTTGTGCAGTATACACAATCATTTCCTGGCCAGGGCTGCCCCGTGGTAGATAAACAGACGCACCTATATATAATGTAGGCCCTATTTAAACGTTTTGAATAATCTGAACTGAAATATATTACTCTTTAAAAGCATAATACATGTACATGATCGGTTAAGGTCACAGAACAGTACTTTGTCTGATCCAGCATGTACATGTACATAGTATAATAAATCTGTGAACATTTGAGCTCAATCAGACATCTTAGTCACGAGAAAATAGGGACAACCCGATTTGATTGTTCTTATAAACATAGAGAATGGTATTGATCTTACCCCGAGATCAAAACTGGTTTCGGTCTTTGTTTGAATAGTTTCTGGATAAAAACACCATTTCAGAGGTAGAAATATTTGAACTACATGTTTCTACCATGCATCACCATTATCATACTCTGAAAGTTATACGTAAATCTGTGGACATATCTGTTTGGGTATGTTACCAATCCTGTTATGTACCTAGACAGGCCGGACCAAGAATTCAGTATCATTGCCGAAAATGTAGGGTCCTATTCATTTTTTTTCTCCAAATTTGTTTTGAACTTAGACTGGAGCGGATATTTGTGGCACCTCCGGCGCCCCAGAATCCCCCGAGCTATGCCAGCGATGGATGCAAATGGGTGCCTATCAGCCCCTGGCTAGAATCTTCAGATCGCTAAATACATCGGTAAGATTTCACAATTGACACTCCTCTCCATGTGAGATGCAATATCTTCAAAATGTTTGGATTTCATTTTACCCTATTATATACATTTCCAACGTCCAAGTATACTTGGATATTTATAGCAGGGAAAAACGTTCCAATGTAAGTAGCAACTATTAACTTAGCAACTACGTATTGCAACTTCCAAACAGAAAATATTGCAGGTTGTACATGTAATTGCAAAGCCGTGCTGAATTGACTAGTTAATTACAGACAACATTTCCAAGCTATCTGTAGTTCTGAGTTCTCTTAAGTGAGATCGAGAGTATTTACATGTATAAGAAGAACGGTCTGTATGTTTTTTTTGTATTAACGAGGAAAAACGAGGAAAAACGAGGTTGAATTGACGTCCCGGAGTGCTCACACTATCGGTGGCATTGGGCAATTGTCGTAGACAGGCAGTCTGTAAGAAAACTCATGATATTGTGGAATATTCCACAGCTGATACTGGGATGAAACCAGTCAATGGGATCATTGTGCTTGTGTTCCTGTGTAAGATACTTTGGACTATTTGTGTTTTCTTTCAAATCCGACAGTATAGTTAGATACAACGTAGCTCATAACACCAGCGTGCTCAATAGATAGAACGATGACATTTGCCTATGGGTAAAAATTGGCAAGGAGTACCATTTCATGAAGTGCTGGGCACTTTTTGAGATAATGAGGGTTATGCCATTCGCAATACATAATGGGGTCACATCATTTTTGCACCACCACCATCTTTACACAGAGAGTGGATCCTGCGTCGTTCAAGAATTCTGATCCAGCCATCTTTGAGAATATGAAGGAGATGGCTCGTCGACGGTACGCGATCCTGCCATATCTCTACACACAGATATACCACGCTCACGTGGACGGCTACGCAGTGGTCAGGGCACCATTCTACGAGTAAGTAATATTATTTCTACACAACCTAATTTCCATACCCTTTACAAAAGTGAGCGTTGCTCACCCAAGCATGGATTATTTTCGTAGGTTTTTGGTGTCATATGAAAGTTGAGTATCTGAGCTTTCCATACATATAAAACTTTTTTCCCAAGAATCATATAATTTGCCATTTAGCAGCCATTTCAAAAGTGTGTAGTTTTTTAGACACCCTGTTTAACTGATACTTTTCACATTTTCATTTAATGGTATGAATTGTTGGTATATTTTACTTCAAGTTTCAACTTTGACAAGATCAACGTATGGGATGTAGACTGGGAGTTTATGCTTGGTAATTCATTGCTGGTGGTTCCAGTCTTGGAAGAGGTAAGCCAGGAATCTTATTCTCTACATGTCAGGTTGGCGTAGCGGTTCTTTCCTCGCCATTCACCTCTGTGGACCAGGTTCAAGTCCGGCTCGGTTCACAAGTGGATTGGGTTTTCAGTCCCTGCCTGATTCTGTGGTTTTACCCTGAATATTACTCTGGGGTTTTCCTCCCACCTCTAAAACTGTATGTTCTTCTCATCATCTTTCCATAATTGGTTTCATCAGGCTTTCTACCTAAAGAAATCCTTGGTTTCATTATCATAAATAATAAAATAATAGGCTGCAGTTTGAGCTTAAAAGCCACAAGTTGTTGAAGCAGCTATATAGGATTTGGTCCGTTTTATGTTACTGAGATGTTGCTGACATTAACCAATCAGGAGTAGGCCCTAGGTCACCTGACCTATTGGGATAATGTCATTTAGACAAAATGGCAGCTACCATGGAATTGAACAAAGAGAAAGAGGAAAAATTTTTACCAAGTGTACACTGGACTAAAATTCATTTATTTACCCAGGTGTGTCGCACTATTACCTGGTCAACATGTTACCGATATTGCTACCAGAAATGTTGACAGTGTACAATGAGCTGTATCATAATCGACAAATGCTTAAAAGCACAAGTCTAAAATGTCTGACATGGGAACTTCAGAGAAGTTTATTAATCTGTAGCTGCCATTAACTTCCTGCGGACACACGTCATACTGAGCGAATGCATTTTCATCCTTTAGACTGGCAGGACAGTGACTGTCTACCATCCAGATTGGAGATTCTACTACTTCTACGATCCCCAAGAATCGGTGAGTTCAAGACGAAGTTTCTAGAGGCTTGGGCTCCGGATTCGGCTCCATTTCTCACATCCATTTTAAATTACCTGGTATCGAAATAGACGTTTTTTGGTACAGTTTCGAAGTAGATACTCTGTTTTTTTAACAAGAAAACGGAGCTTCAACCTCAAGGAAAATTGACAAACTATGTTTTCAGCTTTTAGATGATGAAGCCCCAGCCCAAGCTCAAGCTAAATTGCCCAAGCCCAAGCCCAAGCTAAATTGCTCGAGCCCAGACGCAAGCCCAATCCCAAGCCCAAGCACACTGAGCCCAAGCCCAAGCCCAAGCCCAAGCCCATGCCTGAGCCCAAGCCCAAGCCAAAACCCAAACCCAAACCCAAACCCATACCCAAAGCCCAAAGCCCAAACCCAAGCCCAAGCCCAAGCCCAAGCCAAATCCCAAACCCAAACCCAAACCCATACCCAAAGCCCAAGCCCAAGCCCAAGCCCAAGCCCAAGCCAAAACCCAAACCAAAAGCCCAAGCCCAAGCCCAAGCCCAAGCCAAAACCCAAACCCAAACCTAAACCCAAACCCATACCCGTACCCATACCCAAACCCAAACCCACTAAGCCCAAGCCCAAATCCGAATCCAAACCCAAACCCAAGCCTAAGCCGTGGTAAAGTGCCTATTATACACGTATATATGTTTGAGTAGCACCCTGAATATAAAGTAAATATCAATATGAATTATCCAGTTAATTGTTTCGTGAAGTCGGACGATATAAAGACAGACCTGCAATTTCTATGTATTCTTTGTCTGCAGTTCTTCTACCTGTCATTATCTTTTGTACCAGTATGCAATATGAATATACTTTTGGATTGGTAAGGTCTTTTCATAACTGGCACTTCTTTGTGGTTTGCTTCCTCACAGGGTAAAGTGCTCGGGTCCATGCTGGACTCCGCCAGCGAAGGCGCGAACATTACGGTCTCAGCACCGCTGGACGAGATCCCAATATTCATCCGCGGTGGTTACATCATGGTTGTACAGGAACCGGGAAATAACACCTATTACTCGTAAGTTTGCATTGGATGGCGTCAAATTATACAACTATTATAATAATAATCATAACCCCGAATTCACTCCAGTACAAATTATGGGTATGTATAGGCTGATGTTTGTTTAAAGGTAGTATCATACTTTGGTAAGAAACCAAGACAGATTTACGTATAACTTACAGGGTATGAAGATGGTGGTGGTAGAAACATACCGTTAAATTGTTTCCGCCTAAAAAATGGTGTATTGATCCAGAAATTAGTAAAACAACGACCGGAAATCGTATTAACAGCCTTATTAAATCTTTCTGTGGCTGTTTTTCACTGTTTTCTCAAAAAGGGGCACCGTATGGGACTGACATTTTTGCACAGATGACTGTTTCTGTATCTGTTTTGAAATTATTGGCCATGAATCTGTATTTCTTTGATAAAAACCAAAGTATGATAATTATTACCTTTAAGGAACGAGATCAGTGATCCTGCCGATCCGGATCCCATTTTAGCGTATGCTGCATGGGACGTGGATTTGCAGGATCACTGATCGTGTGCATGAAATAAACAGGCACTAGGAGTATGCATTGTCATATTGACATGATCAGGGAATACATATACATACTGAAACATTATCGTAGCATGGTAAACCGAAATGTGTATTCTTGTGGAGATATGACTTTGTTTTATGTTCTAATGAATGAACACTCTCTGAAGAGCAGAATTGAAATCGCTCCCATTTGAACCACAATCACTTTCCTGGGTTGAAATTTCAAGCGAACGTCCCTTATAATTAAATTAACTTTTCCGAGTTAATTCCAAAAATAATATCGCCTTGTGGAGACCTATACACCTTCAGAAATTCCCTGTGGAGACATATTCATCCTACTGTGCTCGGTCTCCACAACGCATCAGATAATTATGCGTTCGCCAATTACCATGTAAACAACGGTTAAGTTGATTTTAAAAAAATGGACGGTGTTAGTCTGTAAAACGAAACATGCGAAGTATATAGCTTTTGAAACGTGAACAAAGAAACAATTCCTGGAGCGGGATTCGAACCAGCGACCTGGCGCTCTACCAACTGAGCTATCCAGCAGCCCTATGTTGGCGGTGTTCGTTTGGCAGTCAGAAGCCATGAAACCACGCACATAGTGACTTAAATTACTTTAAATTCTGTCAGTTTCTCTTGAGGTTATTTGAAGTAAAGCCTTTGTCACTTTTGCTGTCATCTTAGATAAGATGACAGAAACCAATTAAGTTATGAGAATAATGAGTGATGATCAGAACTGTTTTCAACTTTGTTTTTCTGTAGTCGAATGAATCCTCTGCAGATTTGGGTAGCTATGCCGGAGAACAACCAGGATATATCTAGAGGTGACCTGTTTTGGGACGACGGAGAAACACAAAGTGAGTGTGAATATGGCTGTAGGCCTAGACATAATCATAGCTACATGTATGATCAAACTTTCACATGGGTCTTCAGTCACTAACGCCATTTTGGGAATATTGGAGACTCTTATTGTCGAACAAGCACTGCCGAAAAGTCTAAGAAGAAACTAGACTTATTTCCTTTCAACCTCTTTGCTTCAATTTGAAAAGTGAACAAATTAAAGTTGACTAGAGCAGGATTCGAACCGTCGAACTCCTGAATACCGCACCGGTGCTCTTACCAACTGAGCCATCCAGCCGTGTCCAGTGAGTGTCCCTAATAGTCAATATTATATCTGTGTTCGTTTGGCAATCAGAAGCCCTGAAACCACGGATACCGCTATAATACCAAAAGCCGATTTCACGAAACTTTACGCAGTTGCGTAAGTCCACTTACGCCACAAATTCTGTGGCGTAAGTGAACTTACGCAACTGCGTAAAGTTTCGTGAAATCGGCCACAAGGATCATTGAAGATATGCGCAGCATTACCTCTGTTTTTTTTCTATTTTCTTCACAGATACCTATGAGCGTGATATAGACATTTACATGGAGTTCTTTGCGGATCTGGTACGTATTACGACATTTCCTACATAAGGCAATGTTTTAGTTTTCATAAAGCCTTATTTTAAAAATCAAAACAATCAAAATGAAACCCACCTTATTAGGCCCAGGCAGTCGCACTACCTAATGTCGCCCTCTATTGGTATGCTTTGTGCTATAAATATCCAGCTTATTGTCTGTATAGTTCTTTCCAAAGGCTAATAATATTGTTTATAGATAATGTGATTCGTTGGATGTCTGCTTTGTCTTGTATCAGGTACATGTTAAAAGGCAAGTACATCATTGTGAATAAATCAAACAGAAATGTTCACAGATTTACGTATAACTGACATGGTATAAAGACGGTAATAATAGAAACATACTGTGAAAATGTTTCTGCCTGAAATACTGTATTTATCCACAAAACAATACAAGTCAACCAAAAACATTTTTGATTTTGGAAAGATACAAAAATTAGACAGATTTTATCACACAATTTGGCGTAACAATTGCAACTGGTTTTTACTGTTTTTCTACAGTAAGGTTTGGTTTGGGGTGACACCATGTAATATCTTCTGTGAGAGTGTGTGGTTCTGAGAAGAACCGTTGGTATTATATCGACCTCAGGAGAGCGACTCTCCTGAGGACGAACAGAGCACACTGTTCGGAACGTCGAGATAATACCTACGGTTCTTCTCAGACCCCCACACTCTCACAGAAGAGATTACATGGTGTCACCACAAACCTACCTTCTTTTGTTTTTGTTCCTTGACAAAACGAATTATGAGAAGTTGTACAAAGATCGAAATGCTAATTTCGAAGATCAAACCTATCACACATTCCCTTGGCCTACGTGAAAAACTTTTTGCCAGCTTTCTTTGAATTTCGTCTTTGTGTTTTTGTTTCTCACTCGATTTCAAGCTCAAACTTGAGATGCTTGCCCAGCGCATAGGAATGGTAGCCTACAATCCAGACGTTATCTTGCCCAAAATCACCAAGGTCAAGTTCGTGGGACTACAGAAAGATCCGGCCGGCCAGCTATATATCGACAATGTCCAGCACCCTATTTCCCTTTACAACTACGACCAAACTAACGAGGTGAGATTGCAACAAAATTCGGGTGATTCCACATAGTGCGCCCTCAAGAGTATGGAAACCGGGAGGCTCAGGCTCAGGCTCAGTCTCCAGCTCTGACATCCATATGCTGGAAATTGGTTGTGGTTCTTTATTGAAGCTGAAGCTCTGTTTTTCTTTTTCTAACCAGATAATCAACTTCCGAACCGCAGCCAAAAAGCCTTAGTAATACAGGTTATTCCAAAATGGATGCATTAGATGGAGCCTGAGCCTGAGCCTCGTAAACCCACTGTGGACCCTTTACAGGGGTATTCCTCAACCCTCGGCTTCGGCTAAGGTTTCGGCTTCGTTTCTGTCTTCCATTTTATACCCATCAAACCAGAGAATCTACTTCCGAACTGCAGCCAAAAGCCTCTATTTTGATAGCCGTTATTTCAGAATGGATTCACGAAATGGAGCCGGAGCCTGAGACCGAGCCCGAGCCTCCGTTTCACAAACTCCCGATAACAATACTAACCCATTGTTAAAGAAGGACACACAAACTCAACGCAATTGAGCTACATGTAGTTACTTTCCTTGTACATAATGTATATAATGTATACCCTTAAGAAAAGATAACACCAATTCTAAAAAGAAAACGGGTACTAGACAATTCTGAATACAATTGATTGCACTGCTTCGAATGTAGGATGGATGCACCGTGAATAAGGCCTACTCAACCATTTTCCTAGCTAAACAGAATAGGCCTATGTAGCATTTTTTGGTGGTATTACACAGCCCTGCCACAAGACACAAACAGCTTGTCTTACACATAATTTGTAATATTGCTATTAGCAATGTAGGGCAATCCAATATTCACAGTTAGTAGCCATATACGATTATTCACAGTGGAACGAACTGTAACTTCGATTTTCTTCAACGAAAAAAAAAAAAAAAGTCGGTTTTTTTTTCCGCTCAAGGCCCGTGACCAACCGATTTCAACCAGTTACACAAAAAATGTAACGATTGGGTTTTTTCTGTGGTGTGGTATGATATACCTTCGGCGTTTGGAATTGGCCAGGCTGACCTGGGAACAACTGGGGAGGGGGAGGGGGAGGGGAAGACTATATTCTTCTGACAGCCAATCGATTTCACAGGTTCTATGAAGCCAGCGCACCTGTATTGCTGTTGGACATTTCCGCTGCCCATTATATTGCACTGTATGAACTGTGACTGAATAATATGGCCTGTACGTATAAAATAGATGAAACTGGTATAGGAAACTTAAACGCACGAGTTTATTACAGGAATGGTAGATCATTGTCTATACAAGATATGAAGATCTGGAAAATAACTGTAGTATTCAAATTAAAATTTAAGTTATACAAAACCATTTTTGTACAAAATTAACAAAAATAAGCTCCAAATCCTGTTAAAATTTTTCAAAGCATCATCAGTCATGGAAGAAATAGTGATTCTCCCAAATGATAAAACCTTGTATTGAGTGCAGTGCACATTATATGTACGGTAATGCAACAGTGATTAATAATAGGCCAAAATCTATTCTATGCTGTAGTGTAGGCCTATTTCTACACTGTGAATAGGCTATGGCTATGCATTGCATGCATGATGCAGTGTTCATGGTGTAAGCTTTCTCCAGCTAGATTGACTTTCCTGCTTGAAAAATTGCATTAATTTGTTGCTTCTATCAGCAAAATTTGGTCTCATTGTATAAAGAATGTTGACATCTAAAAGTTAATCAGCAGTGAATATATAACAGAGGGGAATTTAGCGATAAACCTATACAGTTTTTCTGTCTTTTTTTGCAAAACAAAATGGCGGAATCTGAGTTTGCAAGTGCAAAAGTACAAACGATACTTACATGGTGTTTCCGCAAACCGATTCACAAAATTTACGATGAGTTTTTGAAATCGACCTCAGATAACCATTGCATGACATGACAGTTTTGACTTGGCATCCACGCGGGTCGATTTCACCAAACTCATCGTAACATACTATCAATCGTAGGACGTGAGATGCATTGCAACCCTACATAGAATTGCCCCCTTGCGATGGGTTATCCTTCGTAACTCGAGTTGCGATCGATCGTAGGGCTTCGTGAAATCGACCCATGGTCAGCAGCAAGGCATGAGCTCAATCTGAAGGCAGATATAAGGCCTTTACAAAACCTTGCTTGAGGCTAGGCTTCGTATTTATTTTGCTACCGCCATTTGAGACCCACAAAACGAAATAAAGGGATTTGGTCACACGACGAAGCCGAAGAAAGGCTCCAGCTTCGCCATGTATCTCAAGCCCTTCATTTCACACTCATTTCAGGAACACAAAATGGCAGTAGCAAAATAAATCCTAAGCCTAGCCTCAAGCCTTGCGGCCTTATATGCAAGGGTGCACGAAGAGGACACTGAGTGAGTTAGTGATGTATTGACCTCAGGACTAGCTGTAATCCATCATGTGTTCATCTTCTTGCTTTTCCGTTCGCAGATCTTGGACATCGAGGGTCTGGATTTGGACATCACCTCCGATCACAGGATCGACTTGCAGTCGCCAAACTAGGGCGGCCAGACCATAGCACATTTAGTACATTTTGAGCTGAATATCTTTTTTGTTTTCTAGATAAAACTCCACATTTTCATTTGTTTTGTTAGAGAGTGGAAACACCAAAGTTAAGACCTTCGGTATCAATGTATAAATATTGAGGTTTGTTTTTGGCGAGTTGAAATCGCTGCACAAACTGAGAAGTTCGTGTGTTTTTCAAGGCTTTAGCTTCGTTATGGATAACACGATTGGTAAAACTCACAGAACAGAACTCACAGTTCTATCTGATCTAACATTTACATAAACCTTTGAGCTCAAACAAAAGTCTGACTCAAGAGAAAAAAAAGGTATTTTTTCTTACTTTCATAGAGCTACTTAAGCAGAAAATTTGCTTAAGCATGAAAAGTCTTCCTTGATCAAACAGGATTACCGACCAAATTTGTATGCGATGTTGACTGCTTTGGACTTGTATTGGGCCATTGTTTGCCGAGCATAACATTCACAATGAAATTCGGCTGGCATACTGATTTTATTTACCAAGATTTTTGGTGCTTAAATGTAGTATCATACTTTGGTTTTTATCAAAGAAATACAGATTCGTGGACAAAAATATATAGACAGATACAGTAACAGTCAGCTGTGAAAATTTCAGTCCCATACAGTGCCCACTTTTTGAGAAAACAGTGAAAAACAGCTACAGTTTTTTGTACGTCTTTTCTGTTTTATTTTTGATCTTTTAAAAGATCAAAAATATTTTCGGTCGTTGTTTTACTAATTTCTGGATAAATACACCATTTCAGGCGGAAAAAATTTAACGGTAGGTTTCTACTAGCATCATCTTCATTCCCTGAAAGTTATTCGTAAATCTGTGAACATTTCTGTTTTTGCACTCTTACCAAAGTATGATATTACCTTTAAGCAAATTTTGGTGCTTAAGCAGCTCTATGAAATTGGCCCCTGTTCTTCACAAGAATTCGGTGCAGAAAAAAAAGATATGTATGGTTACCATTTTTATATACAGTTTAAGTTTAGTGAAACGGGAACAATTGATATTTTCCCGCAATTTTGCCACCGTTTTCTCTTTAAGTCTAGCTGTGTTTAGTTAGTGTCTCATTGCGGATAAAAAAAATTAAAGTTAAAAACTAAAGACCATTTTTTTGTTTTCTGTGTTTTTCGGTTTACACTGCCGCTCAATTTTGTTAGTTTACCAAACCCTGTTTTTTGTTTTATTAAATCCCTTTTGGAAATTCTGTATTCACCTTTTCATACTTCAGTAGCTCAGAATATTTCGTTTGAGGTTTTTTTCATTTAGAAATTATGCGCACGTATCAATAATTATTGTCAAAGTAAAAATATTTGGTCATAGTCCTAGATTTTGTTTGATCATTCTTTGTTCTACAAAGGGGTTCAATTAATTTATCATCACCTATTTTCTATAGGATTTTCAAGTAGATTGAAATTTATTTGACAAATTATACCCAACACTGTTTACATTCCTATATGTAACATCAATTTACGCTTTAGGTGAACACTGTTGATAAAATTCATTACATTCATTACAATAGTGTCCTTAATATCAAAGAAGTAAATGTTTTTTTTCTTCATGTATATAGAAAAAGAATGGTTAGTTTGTTTACACCGCTCGCTGACGTTCTTAAAAAATTGGGATGATGATTAAAAGGGGAAATTCAATTGCATTTTGTACTCAATGTAAACTTTTTTCTTTTAGTTTTCCCAGGTGACTAGAAATGCACCTTTACATTAGGTGTGGATTCCCTTCTACACATTTGCCTGATTCATTTTTAATTCATTTTAAATTCATTTTTAATGAAAATTCGATATCTTGTTAGGATTATCTTTTTATAATATGGTTACTTGCTTTTAGCCCTGCAGAGGAAACTAGAACCTTTTTTTAAAATTGAAATAGGACATTCATAAGAGAAACATCTTTATTAATGATAATAATTAATGTTTACTTTACATCTAAAATTGAATAATTTCTACGAAATCTAAAAAATATAATTATTTAGGTAATACATTTGCACAATAATTTAATTCTCTATTTGACAAGGAGAGTTTGAATGTTTATTTGTTGTTGTTTTTTAAGTACTAATGTTGATTTTAGTAGTAAAACTAACGTCGAAGGGCGCTTTCCTTATATAGGGTGTCCCAGAAAAAAACCCAACACTTGGGTCGAAAACTATTATATAAAAATTTAACTGTTTATGACTTCAAAATTCAGATATTATGATACAGCTATCACCATGTAGAATTTAAGCAAAAGACTAAGACTGAATTACCCAACCTCAAAACCCGACTTTCATCTTTCTTTCATATACATTATGTGTGCATTGACCACTATGCGTGTTATCCTTGCAAATTTGAGTACTCTTTCAATGGGTCATATTTCCGCCAATTTCAGTCTGATTTTGCTTACATCCTACATGGTGATAGCCAAGACATGGTTGTATCACATATCTGAATCTTGAAGTGATAAACAGTTTAATTTTAACATAATGGGTCCCGACACAGTGTTACGTTTTTTTCTTGGAAACCCTGTACATTTGACTATTTTGCCGTGAACTAAGTATAATTTGTAGCTTTTTGAATCTAAGAGGCAGCTTTAAATCTGTACATATTTTCCTCTATGCTCATTTTCTACCCATTAATAATTGTTCCATTTTGAAAAAGAGAATGAAGAAACAATTGTTAATATTAAAAAAGCAAATTTTGTATAAATAGTACCAATCACAAAACTGCGTTAAGAAGTTTAAAAATCTTTACTATTATTAAAATGAAATACGGGCGATTTCTAAATAGTGCGCCACCAAGAGTTTTGAAACGCGATGGCCAATCACAATTCACGACATTTGTCGACCCAATGTGCGTTTGGAAAG
The DNA here is from genome assembly GCA_963971285.1 of Astropecten irregularis. NCBI lineage: Eukaryota > Metazoa > Echinodermata > Asteroidea > Paxillosida > Astropectinidae > Astropecten > Astropecten irregularis. The sequence goes on along the minus strand of OZ020262.1, from coordinate 13,038,867 downwards.
TGTCGACAGATTCTGCGCATTGTGATTGGCCAACGCGCTGCAAACCCTTGGTGGCGTACTATTTGGAATCGCCCGTATTGCGTAGTGTAGTGGATAAGGGGCCGTCCATAAAGTACGTACGCACGAAATGCCGAAAAATCTGTGAAAATTTCTGTTTCGGTTTCTTATCAAAGTATGATACTACCTTTAAATGAGAAAAGGTCGAAGCGACACCAAGAGCTTACAAGACAACGCTACTGAAGCTATAAGAAACGACCAGTCCGTTAGTTTGATCCAGCCTTTTCTTTCTTCCAAAATCCCCCCAGATCTCAATAAGTTCTGTTCACATGGCGCTACGACGTTAAATCCTATAGTATTAATATGCCCCCGCCGTGGCAGAGAACACATTAATTACATCTCTTCATCGAAACATGATAAGACCACTATAATATTGCCTTTTAATGTACGTGTAATTCTTATTGGAAATTGTCATTTTAATGAGATGTCTTTAAAATTCCAGTCAAATATCACGGATATTGCTTCTCTGGTGATGACCTTAAACACGCCTTCGCTTGACTGGTTGGATTACAAGATGTCCATTAGTAGCACTTCAAAGCTAATGCATTAGGCCCTTGATGAGAATTTGTCCTTCTCAATGTCATCGAATAATTATTTAGTTTTAATGGTGGAGCCGTTTCAGGTATAGAGACCTTGGTACGGAGAGCGCTTTGACGTTTGAAGTCATGCATCGATATACATTATACTAATTGGTATAGATGCATTAGAAGTCAATGGGGGAAAGGTATACTAACTTCTTATCCCTGATGAGGATTCTAGGGGCTGATCCTGGATCTTGCGCAGGTGGAGGGTCACGATCACCTCCTTGACGCTTGCAGTTTTAGGTACAATCCACACGACAATCTCAGCGTTCAGGTGTTAACGATCCTATCAAATTGGGATACAGACATTAAGATCCTGGAAACAGGTGCATCCGAAGGCGTCTCTTGATTCGTCCATTCGTCCAACGTTGATGAGCCTCAAGGGTAGACTGTTACAGGTTGTCATATGCGGACGTCATATAGAACAATCTGGACTTGCTACGCTTTTGTATCGACTGAAGCCACCAGCGGCCATCTTACCGTGCCTGATACAATGCGATAACTATTGTTGGCGGACGGATTTAACCAACAATGGCGAGCGCGTCTTTGTATTACCTTTGTATTTGCCTCTCCGAGATGGATACTGGTGGTTTCAGTGACAATGTGGGTTTATATGGGGTATTGCGAGTTCAGATTTTTTCATATGACGTCCGTAGTTGGGAGTCACAGATTGGTCCCATGAATGGTCGTCCACGAAGGCACGAGGTTGATGATCGTGGACTGAGAAGGAGTCAATATTGTGCTGATTGTACTCCTTGTGGTATGCAAGGATTTTATTTAGTGTAATTAGTGTTATGAAGATTATGTAGTGGTTATAAACGGAGGTGGAGTAATGCGTTCGGTCTGTTTTATAGGACAAACAGTCCAGCTATCAAGTATGATGATCACATTGCCTAGATATGAGCCGTTACTCACACTTTGAAATAGTGACATTGATCGTTGCTGGTCAGACTAATGCCCTCTTCGTTCATCTCCATGGTAGTAGCGTTGTTCAGTGCACACATCTTACCTTGCATGCCCGACAGAATGCTGAAGGAGTGGCATCGTGGGTCCGCCCAACAGGCCCTCCCACAGGCTGCCACTCCCACGAAGGGGCGCGTCTCGATGTGATTGTCTAGCATGCAGTGCTGCAAGGGTCGACCGTCGCTGCCAAGGACTTGACAGTGTTCCTTCAGACCAGTCGCTGCCATTTCGCAAACCGTATATTTAGGTTTGTCGCAATAGATATTCACCAACCGACCTGCATGCTTGATGTTCATTACCACGCAGGTTCCGAGAGAGTCGGTGCCAAATTTCGGATAGCGACTTGCCCAGTTTGCATACATCTCATCGTCAATTTGGCAAAGAGCTGACTGTGCTAAATTGCAGTTAATCCACAAGCCGAATTTTCGATATCCGCCGAACATCTCAAGATGAGTCGCCCAGATGAAAGCTTCCTCCTGAGGCGAGTCGGGCACCACCAGCTCACTTCCCATTTGCTCACACTTCTCTCTGGCGTCGACCCAAGTCAGCCTTTCTCGAGTGAAGAGGTAGCAAACATCCCTCCATGATCTCCAGTTTGGAGGGCAACTGATGCCATCGACAGCGAGGATGTAGCTCCCGATACCCACAGCGAGTAGGATAGGAACGAAAGTTATGTTGGTGATAATCTTCAAGATGGGTTTACTCAGTACCAAGGGGGAAAAGCAGATTTCGAATTCGTTCGAAGGGGTGGTGATAAGCTGCACCCAGTAGCAGTCTAAGCTAGAGTTAGATCATTCGGAGAGCCAATGAAGGAAACTGTGTTTGTTTTAGCGTCTTGGCGTTTGGTATGAAACCGTCCACCGCTCGTTAAAAATGGCTCTGCACGACTAAACATATCTCGACAGTGCCTACCAATACCAATTACGATAATGGCTATTACTGCAGCACCAGCCCATTACTTAATATACACAGAGGACCACTGCAGGAACGTCACTTGCAATTATAAATAAATGATGCAGATAAAAGTACAGCATAGGTCCTTGACGCCTCGATCTTGAGCAATAAAAGAAACCTGTTATCATACATTATTTATTTTTACAAACTGACGCGGATTCTGGTCGCCATTTTGATCTTGCAAATCCACGTCGCAGCCAGGATACGCTAAAATGGGATCCAGAGCAGCTCTTGAGTGCCGGATCACTGATCACATGCCTGAAACAAACAAACAAACAAACAAACAAACAAACAAACAGCTAGCCACAAGAGAGTTGAAAACTCTAACTGCTTAGAGCAGAAAAGGTCAAAGCGACACCAAGAATTTCCTTGGCGACGCTACTAAAGGTTATAAGGGACGGCCAGTCCATTAGTTTCATCCTGTTTGTTCTTTCAAGATCGAATCAGTCCTAGTTTATAGTCATAGGTGGAGCTAAGCTGTTAAATAACAATGTGCTCCGCTGTGGTAAAGAAGACATCTCCATTTCATTATCAAAACGTGAGATGCAATATTTTACCAATGCACGGAATATTGCACGGTGTTCATGTATTGAAAATTGTCATATTGATGTGATGTCTTTAAAATTCCAGTCAATTATCACGGATATTGCTTCCCTGGCGGTGACCTTAAGCACGGCTTCGCTTGACTGGTCGGATTACAAGATGTCCATTAGAAGCACTTCAAAGCTAATCCATTAGGCCCTTTGAGAATTTGTCCTTCTCAATGTCATCGAATATTTTAGTTTTAATGGTGGAGCCGTTTCGGGTATAGAGACCTTGGTACGGAGAGCGCTTTGACGTTTGAAGTCATGCATCGATATACATTATACTGATTGGTATAGATGCAATAGAATTAAAAGGGGGAAAGGTATATGAACTTCTTATCCCTGGTGAGGATTCTAGGGGTTGATCCTGGATCTTTCACGGTTGGGGGGGGGGGGGGGTGTTACGATTACCTCCTTGACGCGTGCAGTTTTAGCTTCAATCCATACGACGACCTCAGCATACAACAATGTTTAATCCTTAATAAGGATCCTTTCAAACAGCTTTCAGAGGGACTACAAAGTCCTGGAAACAGGTACATCCCATGGCGTCTCTTGATCCGTCCAACGTTGTTGAACCTTAAGGGTAGACTGGTACAGGTTGGGAGTCACAGATTGGTCCCATGAATGGTCGTCCACGAAGGCACGAGGTTGATGATCGTGGACTGAGAAGGGGTCAATAAAGCGCTGAATGGGATCTTTGGGGTGTACAAGGATTTTAACAAGTGTTAGTGTTGTGAGGATTATGTAGAGAAGTTGTGGAAATGGGAGTTGTGTGTTCGTTCAGTTAAGGCCAAAGAGTCCGGCTACAATCATGACCACATTGCAGAGAGATGATCCGTTATTCACAGTTCGAAATAGTGACATTGATCGCCGCTGGTCAGACTAGCGCCCTTTTCGTTCATCTCCATGGTAGTAGCGTTGTTCAGTGCACACATCATACCTTGCACGCCCGACAGAATGCTGAAGGAGTGGCACCGTGGGTCCGCCCAACAGGCCCTCCCACAGGCTGCCACTCCCACGAAGGGGCGCGTCTCGATATGATTGCCCAGCATGCAGTGCTGCAAGGGTCGACCGTCGCTGCCAAGGACTTGACAGTATTCCTTCAGACCAGTCGCTGCCATTTCGCAAACTGTGATTTTAGGACTTTCGCAATAGCTATTGACCAACCGACCTGCACGCTTCAGGTTCATGACCCCGCATGTACCTCTTGGGTCATCGAGAAGTCTTGGGAAGCCACTTGCCCAGTTCATATACACTTGGTTGCCATTTCGGCAACGTGCTGACTTGCCTAAGTTGCAGTTAATCCACAAACCCTTTTCTGGTTCTCCACCGGACATCTCAATATGAGTCGCCCAGACGAACGCTTCCTCCTGAGGCGAGTCGGGCACCACCAGCTCACTTCCAATTTGCGCACACTTCTCTCTGGCGTCGACCCAAGTCAGCCTTTCTCGAGTGAAGAGGTAGCAAACATCCCTCCATGATCTCCAGTTTGGAGGGCAACTGATGCCATCGACAGCGAGGATGTAGCTCCCGATACCCACAGCGAGTAGGATAGGAACGAAAGTAATGTTGGTGATCATCTTCAAGATGGGTTATTAGTGGTGACGCAGTACCAAGGGAGAAACGTAGATTTGGAATCCGTTCGAAGATGTGGCGATCTGCTGCACCAAGTAGCCGTCTAAGCATAGATCATTCAGAGAACAATGAAGGAAACTGTGCTTGTTTCAGTGTCAGTCCAACGCGTCTCACACGTTATAAACGGCTCTGTACGATACAGAATCCAAACAGCGTATACAACCACAAAATAAGGATACTGACGTTTGCAGTACCAGTCCGCCTGGCTTTATATACACCGAAGACCACTTGAGGAACGTCATTTGTAATTAGTGAAAGTGATTAAAGTACAGCATAAGTCCTTGACGCCACAAATTATTGCGCAAAAAAAAAAAAAAACTGTCGCCACTTTTATGTCAAACTGCCAAAGAGCTGGCGCCCTCTGGCGCTCAGAAAGTGTCAGTGCTACAGCCTTGTCAACTGTTGCACGGGGCCCAATTTCATGGAATCCGTTACCGTTAGCAAAAATTCTTCGCTTACGGTAGCAGAATTGTTTTGGTTACGGTTAGCGTATTTCACGGAAGAGTTTCCTTTTTGGTAACGGTAAGCAAGGAATTTGTGCAGAATGCATACGAAGCGCGTTAGCAGAAAATGATCACGGTTACCCTAGAAATTCTTCGCTAACCGAAAGGTCTTGCATACGGATTCCATGAAATACATTTCACGCGTAGCAGTGCCCGTAAGCACAAACATAGGCCGTAACGGATTCCATGAAATTGGGCCCTGATGAGTTACATGAACGGGTCGCGTTAGGGCCTATTTTATTCACGAATTCAATCAATGTAAAATAAAATTGAAGTGTGCATATTCCCTTAAAACAAAGAAATCAGATTCAGTGAAAACACAGACTCATTTTGACTGAGGGTTTTTAATGAACGTGCAAATAGCCTCTTCCGGAAAAAAACACATTACACATTGTGAAGTAATAGTGTCATTGCGCAATGTTAATTCGCCGTATCATGGACTTTTACCGAACGAGGATTGAGGCGAGGCTTGGGATTTATTTTGCTACCGCTATTTTGTGCCCTAAATGAAATGAAGGGCTTGAGATAAATGGCGAAGCTGGGGCCTTTCTACGGCTTTACAATTACAAAACACTGACCCACTAAGACTACGTACATCCATTGGTGTATCTAACACGCCATGCAACATCATGACATCTGAATGCAATTTTTTCGCCAATAAGTAACTGCAACTTGTCAATACAAGTGTCGCGTGTACAGTGCTTGGGGGGGGGGGGGTTTCAGCAAAACAATTCAGTTTCAGTTTATTTTAATATTTATTGGCAACCTCAAACGCTAAAATTGCCAAACGAACAAAGATAATTGATTATATGGATGATCACCAACATATAAGGCTAGATAGCTCAATTGGTATAGAGCGCATGTATGATATTCCGGAGGTCGCTGGTTCGAATCCCGTCCCAGTCAATTTGTCTTTCTTCACTTTCAATGACATAATTGAAATTAATCAAGTCAGTTTCCCGTACGTGTGGTTATTTGATGCATGATCCTATTTTAGGTAGTTTAATTTATATCAAATAAAAATATTGTCAGGATTGTATTATTACTGTGCAGGCTCTTCATGTCAATACGATTGTCTGTGATAATGCATTTATGCGTCTACAGGCCAACATTTCATGAACAGAACGTGAAGATCATAGATATTTATCACATATGCCTTCCCTGCTCTATAAATACATATACAGCCGTGCAATACCCTGCGACTGACATCCGCTGTAAATCATGCATTGGATTATACGAGTAGACCGAGCGCCGCATAGCCGACTCGTTAATATCCGATATTGTAGTACTTCTGACTACACGAAGGAGCGCCTTGGGGCTTGCTACACACACAAGGGCCCTTTACAAGGCCCTTAGCTCTTGTCAGCGCGTTGGCAAGGTAGCTCAGGTGGTTTAGGGGAGGCTGAAAGAATGATTTGTTTTGGGCCTCCCATGGCAAGATTTTCCACTCGAGTTGGTCCGAAGCGGTGCGTGCGCTAATCAACAGAAGGAGATTCGGAGCTTGAGAGGTAGAGAGAAAAAAAAACCCAGACCCTTCAAACCACTGGAGTTTATTTACCGACAACGGTGATGATGAATACGTGTACCCGTTAGTGGCTAGCTAGATGTGTACGGATGGGGGCTGGTGAATGCACTGACGACGAGGTAGCCTTCGGAGTTTTTGTTGTTGTCCGCTTCCAGTCGTGGCGCTGGTTCGGCACTGTGTGGATGGAGCTGAATTGATGTCACTGGTGAGAATCGAGTAGTGGGGGGATTTAACACGAGCTATTGGAGAAGTGGTAGCGTTTTGTTTGCCTCCTTGTCAAAAGAGAGAAGGAGTAAGAGGGATCTCTTTCAAAGGAGAGGTGATACAAAGTCTATTCGTCTAAGCTATCACCAACAGTGCCTTGCTTTTTCTGTATCATAGTGATGATCGGTAGACTGGACCATCTACAACCCAAGACCATGGAGAAAGGCAAATCATCAGGCCCTATCGTCAGGAGTTACTTGGAGACTCCACATGAACTCCGGGGCAGCGCAGTCTCGGAGTCCGGCAGTCGGGCCGACAGGGCGTCCCCGGGCTTCGAATGCTCCAGCCCCCACCGTGCAGGGGAGGCTGCCACTGGCAGTAGCCGGTGGGGCAGTAGGAGAGCTGCCCAGTTCAGTCCCATGACATACCTTACGCTCGTCCTCGTTCTGTTTGTGGCCCTGGTCGGCGGCATTGGAGTTCTCCGGATGAGGGACCTGGAGAGGCGACTGGCGTACCACGAGAGAGAAATTGAAAATCTGGACGACAGGGTGAAACAGCTATCCAGGCTGGATGATGATACATATGTACCTGGCATCGAGGTAAGCAATAAGATCATATCAAATTTATCATAAAATCAGTGATACTGAAATCATTCTATGCAAAAACAGATAAAACAGAGAATTGGTGATTATAAACAATGCGACTTTGTTGGATCATAGAGCTACAAACAGGGGCCAATTTCATAGAGCTGCTTAAGCACCAACATTTGCTTAATTAAGCACCAAAAACCTTGGTAAATAAAATCAGAATGCCAGCCAAAACTCCTAGTGAGTGTTGTGCTCGGCAAACAATGGCCGAATACAAGTCAAAAGCATTTAACATCACATGGAAATTTGGTTGGTAATCCTATTTGATTAAGGAAGACTTTTCATGCTTAAGCAAATGTTGTGCTTAAAGGTAGAATCATACTTTGGTAAGAGACCAAAACAGAAATGTTCACATATTTACGAATAATTTACAGGGTATGAAGATGGTGATGGTAGAAACATACGGTAAACATTTTTCTGCCTGAAATGCTGTTTTCGTCCAGACACGAGTAAAACCAATGACCAAAAACAACTTTGATCTTTTAAAGATCCAAAATAAAGGTGAAAAGATTTGAAAAATACTATGGGCGTTTTCCACTGTTTTCTCAAAAAGTGGGCACCGTATGGGACTGAACATTTCACAGATGACCGTTACTGAATCTTCCTTGATATTTTGGCCCATGAATCTGTTTTTCTTTGACAAAAACCAAAGTAGGATACCTTTTAAGATAGCATTTTGTGAACCTCTTACACTGTAAAATAATTTACACCTCCGGGCATTATTGTAAATCTGGCATTATTCCAATGGTGTTGCATGCACATTATATATACATAGATAGGTGTGAACTTTTTTTTCTCTGGAGTAATGCATGCCGCTAGCAAAGTTACATTTGCCATTGTAATACCGAGATGCTATCGAGTTTGTTTGAGCTGGCTCAGCTGGTGGGCTTCTCAATTTGTTCACCATGAAAGGGTTCACACCAAAAGGTTATTAGAAAAGAGGTTGGAAAATTGTAAGAAGGTAACTCAGATAAGGCGTGCTGCAGCGTCTCGCCGAACTAAATAAATCAGGAACAACTCAAAGTTGACCCAATTCAGATTTTGGTTTCAGACGGTCGAACTTTTAATGTACTTAATTCAAAACTTGCCTTTCAATTTGTTCGGCGCGATGCTGGAATGCCTGTTTGAAACGGGGGTAAGTGTCCGATGGCTTACGATGTTGGCTGAAAGGTAGCAATGTTATTTACGTTTTCTTGGATGATCCTACACTTTGTATCATACCACATCGTGTAAAACAAGTGTTTCAAAGGTAGTATCATGCTTCGGTTTTTGCAAATAAATACAGATTAATGGGCAAAAATATCAAGACAGATACAGTAACAGTCATCTGTGAAAATTTCAGTCCCATACGGTGCCCACTTTTTGAGAAAACAGTGAAAAACGGCCACAGTATTTCTGAACTCTTTTCTCTTTTATTTTTGTATCTTTGAAAGATCAAAAATAATTTTGGTCACTGGTTTTACTCTTTTCTGGATAAATACAGCATTTCAGGCAGAACAATTTGAACCGTATGTTATACCATCACCATCTTTATACCGTGTAGGCCAAGGTATTGGTAAATCTATGAAGATTTCTGTTTTGGTATGCTACCAAAGTATGATACTACCTTTAAGTTAAACATGCAAAGTGCCACGTTTTTTTAGGAATTTATGTGAGAATCCAGTCACTTATATTTGCCTATACCTGTATTTTTGTTCCATTCAATCACCCAGTTTTTTGCTCAGCCACTTTTCTGGGTCAAATTGTCTATTTCGTATATTTAATTTCCTTTCCATTTGATTAACGTGCCCTCCTTTATCGGCCTAACGTGTAATGCGACCCATTTCGCAGGGGAAATTGTATAAAGACGAACATCGTATCAGAATAGTAAAGGAGTAAATGGTCTGCCATTTTGGTGTTTATTTTGTACTCACGAGATGCTTCGTCAAAAGCATTGTTGTGATCTGGGTCCGATTATATCTGCTTAAGCACCAAAATCTGCGTAATCAACAAATCTTGGTGAATGAGCCGAAAACAAGTCAAAAGCAGTTAACATCACATGAACATTTGGTTGGTAATCCTGTTTGATCAAGGAAGACTTTTAATGATTAAGCAAATTGTGTGTGCTTAAGCAGCTTTATGAACTTGGCCCCGGGTGTAAGCAGGTTTTCCAGAAACGTATACTGTATAGAGAATGTTATGACAAAACTTTCTTTAGGTCTTAATGTGTGACATAATACTATACGTCCCGAGAAACGAATACAAGAATTACCAGAAAGTGTATTTTACTTTACCTAGATCCTAAATAAGGTGATGTAAAATGTGAACGAAATTTTGTACACATTTCATGATGGGAATGATCTTCGCTGGTTTCTCACGATGAGCTGTCATTTTCAAAAGTGCGTCACTCAGTGCATGTATACATTGGAAGAGAAGCAATATTTAATGCTTAATTAATATTCATGATTAATTGATGTACCCGCTGCGAAATTTGATTCGATTCATTCCGCTGACCCCAACAAGCTGGGTCGTTTACAGTTTGGCATCTGAACTAATAGGCAGGAGGTGCGTGGGTTCGAATCCCACCTGAGCTAGCGCATTATTTTGTCAACAACAAGCACTGAGTATGCAGTGCTCATCCACGTCAATAATGCGAAGCCTAATTTGCATATTACTATAAATGATATTTTGTTTATAAACTTTACCTTTCCGCATTTTCCTTTGATAAAGAACTGTAACGACAAAATGATAACAATTAGGACTGTAATGATTGTTTTCCTGTAAAAACCTTTCTTTTGCAACGTCACAGCCCGAGTTTGTGCCAACCAAGATGGCGGAAACTATTCGAGCCATCAAAGCCAGGCCGATAAAAAAATAACCACAATTTAAACACAACGTTTCATAAATACTGAAAGATACTGCTGAATGTAATGGAAACAACACAAGCAATGATGGTATGCATTTTGTACAGCAGCTATGGAAAGTTTGCAAATTATGTTGAATGTGGTCACGCCGTACGTCTGTCAAGAAGACGAAATGATTTGCAACATTTGGCCGCCCATACGAAGTACTGCCTACCAGCATGTCAGTGTTTGTAAACAAAAGAAAGGTCTATAATAGTGGTTTATTGAAATCATGTGGACAAAAAGGCCCACATTCTGAGCCACATTTTGTAACGTACGGCTATTATCAAGCAGTTAAACCGTTGATTCCTTGAGTGCATATAGGGTATGATATACGTCTTATCTATGTTATCACGGTCAAGGGGAAATTCCTCAGTGGGCAAGCAGCAATGGACGGCAATGAATTGAAAAGAAAGATGCACAAACACAGGAAGAGGGATAGCCCATTGTCCACGGGAAAACAAGAATGACAGAATATCCTTGGAACACCCGGTTATACATGAAGAATGGAGGATTATAAAACAGAGCGAGTTTCCAATCTTGTCAGCAGCAAGGTCACTCTATACGAGCATTATTATATGCTCTAGCTGCCATACGGTCACATAACTCATACCTCGCCTGAAATTATCGGCATGTTGCCGGGGTCGTTCTAGGCTGAGAGGTAGATCATGCGAATGTTTTCCTCGGTGTAGAATTCAATTCGCTGCAAGCTGAGAAACGCATTGCAGATGGGGATTCGCAGTCGACAAATTGTTACACGGATCTGTTCGGTGGTTACAGTATCACTGGAATGTCACAGTGCATTATCGTTCATGCTTGCTGTTCTTTTTTGTGTCATGCATCTTGTGTTTTAAGAGACAGAGAGAGTGCTGTGGCCTAGTGGTCTGGCGTGTTGAACTCAAAGTCTTGTGGTCAATCTACAGATTGTGGGTTCGAATCCAGTCATGGCATAATGGTGCTTGTGTCCTTGGGCAAGACACTTTGTCACATATTGCTCCTCCTCACCCAGGTGTAAATGAATACCTGTGAGGGTAGGTGATGGCATTGTGGTTTGATTAGCCTCTGTGCACTGAAAACGGTATATAGTCAGGGCTGTATACTTCCCAGGGAGTTGAGATGGTTTAAGAATCGTAAATTATGGCCTGATAAATAGGGACAATAATACATTTTTAATGCGTTCATATAGTAGCTGCGCAATATAAAATGCATATCTTATTGTAACAACCAGTGGATATTCCATTGCGAGCATACAGTGTTAATTTTTTTCGTGAAATCCATTACGAATAACGGGGTTTTTTTTTGCTTGAAAATGCAACTTCATACTTTCGTTTTGGCCGAAGAAATGGAGGATTCTTGGGCATGAATATCAAGAAAGATACAGTAACAGTCATCTGTGAAATTCCCAGTCCCATATGGTGCCCAATTTTTGAGAAAAAATGTGAAAATGCACATTCGGTGTGGATCAGTGTGAAAACGGTATTTTCAAATGTATGCAAAGAGTTTTGATTTTTTTCCCGTTTTTTTCGTCTTTGGTTTTTATACTTTTCTGGATAAATACACCATTTTCGGCAGAAAAATGTAAACTGTATGTTTCTACCATGTTTAATTTCTATTCCCAAACTCCAAATCGGTCGATGCGTTATTGGAGGGTGCATTTTTTCCAGATGATAGTATTTCACAGGAATTTTTATAGGAAGAATTTTTTTTTATTGACATGAAGCTTTCTTAAAGAATGTTGATGTCTAGGGTCGCCCCAATGCTGTTTGCTGCATGCCTTTAGTTCTGAGTCGCCGAGCAGGATCAAGTTAATTTCAAACTGCACTTTTTCTTTGCACAAACGAACTCCAATATGATGATTGTACGCACAGATGACAGTTTGGTAAAATTCAAAGGTAGACATGACTGATTGAGTTAGAAGCCAGAATTATCAGTTTTGAGTGCAAAGTGCAGCTCACACAAACATGAAGTCTTTAAAGGCATTGCATACGTTTGGTAATGACTCTGAAAATTTATGGCAATAAAAACTTACTTGGTGAGAAGTACAGCTGCTTTGGATAGTATAATGCATATTGAGAAACGTTCAATTCGAAGTACCGCGGTTATGGGAAAATATGTCACTTTTTATCTCCAAAAATTATGAATCTGAGAAGCGTTATGGCCGTAACGCTTCTCAGCTATTGACTAACTGTTCTCTGGCGTGAAATAACCGCTCTAGTTTGTCGCCAAAATCTCAAAAACGCTACCACCTTTTGAATTGAAACTTTCACAGGTTAGTTTTATGGTATATATATATACAATTATAGTGGTTTGAAACAAACAGTAGGCTCAAATTACCAAACGTATGCAATCCCTTTAAAGGTAGTATCATACTTTGGTAGCGTACCAAAACAGAAATCTTCACATATTTACCTATAGCTTACAGGGTATACAAATGGTGATTGTAGAAACAAAGCGTTAACATTGTTCTGCTTGACATGCTGTATTTATCCAGGAAAGAGTAGAATTAATTTCACTAAAACAGTTTTTATCCCACATAAATCAAAACTCCTGTAAACAGATTTGAAAATACCGTGAGCATTTTCACTATTTTCTCACAAATTGGGCACCACATGGGACTGCAAATTTCACAGATGACTGTAACTGAATCTTTCTAAATATATTGCCCATGAATCAGCTTTTCTTTGACAAAACCAAAATATGATTGTTACCTTTAAAATGAAGCTTTTAGACCGAAACCTATACATTGGTTGGCTTTTGTTTTTCAATCTTCGCTAGTCTTTTAGTCCAACTTTGCATTAATTCTCATTACTCCTGTAACGAGGTTATTTCTATATCGTTCAGTTTTCATTTAGGCCTATTCGATACCGTCAGTTTCAATCCATGTCCATGTTCAATACTGTCTATGTTCCACATTTAAAATGGACCTAAATGAAAGCTGACATTTGGAAATGACTTTGTTTCAGAAATATTGATGTTCAAAGACGCAGACAAAAGGTCATCCGTAGCGCGCATGTGAACAGCAATCAAGAAAAAATTAAAGATGTGCCCGGCCCATGCTTGTTTTCTTCAAACGTTGCTTTGATTTAGTCGTTTATTCCTAAATTATGCAAATACTGACATCGGAGATAAAATAAAGGGAAAGAAAATTAAAAAAAAAAAAATTAAAAAAAAAAACACAAGAAATCAAACCAAATCGAAAAATATACTGTGTCATGGGTATATGCTATAGTCTTGTTAAGACAAGCACTGTCTGAAATAAGTTATTTTCATACTGAGTAAAATTTCATTGCTGTCATAAGTATTAAACATCATTCCTAATTCCAGAAAACTTCCTATTCTTTCATCTTTAAGGTATCATGTACTTTGGTAGCATACCGAAACAGCAATCTTCACAGATTTACCTATAATTTACAGGGTATGAAAATGTTGATGGTAGAAACAAACAGTTAACATTTTCTCCCGAAATACTGTATTTAAACAGAAAATATTAAACAAAAAACAATGAATAACAACGATTTTGATCTTTTAAAGATCAAAAATAAAAGAGAAAAGATTTAAGAAATACTGTGGCCGTTTTCACTGTTTTCTCAAAACGTGGGCAGCGTATGGGACTGGAAATTTCACAGATGACTTTTGCTTTATCTTTCTTGATATTTTTGCCCACGAATCTGCATTTCTTTTACAATAACCAAAGTATGATATTACCCTTCAGAAAAAGCACCGCCTAAAAAGCAATTTTTAATACTGAGTAAAACTGAACTGATTGGCTGTCACAGGCGCTATACACATCAAACCTAATCTAAGACAAGAACCCATTTTTGTATTTTAAGTATTTTTGTCGTGCTGATGCGGTACACTAATAGCTCTCTTTAAATGGAGCCACAGAGTCCATTTTGGTATTTGAATAATTAATTGCTATCCAGGGCACCGTCCAGGACCTCTGAGCAGTCATAACGTAGTCGCGAAGGCGTAGTTTTTATTCTGTATCCGGCTAATGCTCGGAGAGCAGTCTTTCATCTTTCAGAATCAAAGGATAAAATAATAATAATAATAATCAAATCAAATCAGAAATATGTTCTCATCTGCTCCTGCACTTTTTGTTCTTTTACATATTGTGATGAGAATATTTCATCAATACGCCAACAATTATTATTCAATCAGAATGTATGAAAGAAAAAAAAGTCCGGGGATGATGGTTATTGGAGTCTCGCAGTCTGATTCGATCAGCCGTCTTTTAGCTTCTGCCGACCCGGCCATCAAGGGACACTTAACAAAAATGGCTGCAGCGGAAAGATGATCAAATTATATATACCGGAGCCGAATTCTGTGTGTTGCTTTTAAGGCCAAAGCATCATCATGGTGAATGTCGTATTGGGTTACCCGAAACGTCCTTAGATATAAAGGCATTGATTTTTGGTTACCCCATGCACTACAAAATTGCTTCGCTATACTGTCTGTATATTGTGTAGGCGCTGTGGCTGCTATAAACATGTAGTGTCTGACGCAGCCAATTATTTTATTTTCAACGCAGATGCCAAATAAATTTTGCAGTTCTTTTTTTTAACTCTAAAATTCCATCATGTTACAAAAACTAAATAGCAAACCTCAATACGATTTTGAAAAGGAGGCAGTCTGGTACTAATATTTGGTAACAACCATTATGCCATATAAATACATGTTTCCACGCTTTGTGTATGGTGCGTTTTAAAGGTAATATCATAGGCTACTTTTGTTCTTTATCAAAGAAATGCAGATTCACGGGCAAAATATTTTAGAAAGAAACAGTAAAAGTCATCTGTGAAATTTCCAGTCCATTACGATGTCCACTTTTTGACAAAACAGTGAAAAAAATTCACGGTATTTTCAAATATATTCACAGAAATGTTGATCTTCTGAAATCAAAATTGTTTAAGGTCAATTGTATTTACTCTTTTCTGGATTGATACATTTCAAGCAGAACAGTTTTAACGGTATGTTTCTATCATTACCATCTTCATATCCTGTACGTAATACGTAAATCTGCGAAGATTTCTGTTTTGATATGCTACCAAAGTATGACATAGTAGCCTACCTTTAAACGTTTACCTAGATCGCCTATAGGATGGATAGCTCAGTTGAAAAGAGCGTCGGTACGGTATTCCGGAGGTCGCTGGTTCGAATCCCGTTCAAGTCAATGTTTTCTTTGCACACTTTCAATGAGGAAATTGGTTCTAAATGTAGTGTGATCTAGAAGTTAGTATTATACTAAGCTTGAAGTCCAGAGCAAAACAAAACGGATGGCTTTTAAAAATCTTCTTCTTTTTGTTATATACAATTTATGTACAACACATTCAAGCTTGTCTACTTTGGCGTTCCATATTGATGTTTAGGCTTTCGGAACATGATTTTATTCATAAAAACAGTAAGCTGCTTATAAAATCTCACAAAATTATCCAGGTATGATTGTGAAAGTATGCATCCTTGAAAGGAAAGTCCCACGGGGAATAGAAATACCCAGCTGCCTCCGCACGCACACGCCGTCCGTTAACGGTACACCTTGCCCCCCGTGAATCTGCAATATCATTCCCACAAGAAGAACGAACGCAGCAAACATGAAAGAGGCTGGACCCTCATACAAAATGCATGCGATATTTGCACCATTAGAAAATTGCCCTAGTTATTTGCACACCGTACTCTCATTTCTACTCCATATTTGCTGAATGTAATGGTAGCCTCCACATATGCCGATGGGTCACATAAATTGCGAGGGGGGAAATGGGACGTTATACGGGGGGCGAGGTGTGGGTATGAAGGACCATGCCACGCGTGTCAAGTTACTCCCAGGCAATCAGGGGCCAATTTTATAGAGCTGCTTAGCACGAATATTAGCTAAGCATGACATTTCTGTCTTAATAAAAACAGGGTTAACAACCAAATTTCCACGTGTTGTGTGTCACTTGTGATTGTTCTTTGGCTGTTGTTCGCTGACCATGAATATCAAATGGAATTTTCAATGGTGATTTATTTTATTGGGCGAGACATTTTTGTGCTAAGCATATTTTTGTGCTTAGCAGTTCTATGAAATTGATTTGATTTGATTTGGTTTGGTTTGATTCGATTGATTAAAACTCGTCACATTAAAAAAAAAGTGAAAATTGGTTTCCAGTGTGCATAAATTATGATAAAACAGTAAAAACACAAAAATACACATAAGTTAGATAAATAAAACATACGAATATACAACAACTAAAAATATGCAATTGGCCCCAGTTCTGTTAACTGTCTTCAACAAAGAGAAGGAACAAAAGTTGTTTTTTTTCATTTTCGCAAGATTGATTTGAGGAACTTAAGTAAGACACTCTTAGAAAACAGGGGCCGATATCACAAAACTCATCGTAACTTGCTATACCAATCGTAGGATGTATGATTCACTGCAGCCCTACGATGGGTATGCTTCGTAACTCTAGTTACGATTGATCGTAGGGCTTCGTGAAATCGACCCCATTTGGTGTGATATGAAATTCGGATGTGTCCAGTAAGGATGCAGCCTGTTCGTTTTTTGACAGACTCCCTGCAAGAAGTTGTCTCGTGTAGGTCTTATCAAGTTCTTGATTACTCCTATAGTTCCAGCTCTGGGGCTTATGGTAGAAGGCAATCCGTTTAACCTCTTGTTCGTCACGAGAACAGTGGCAGGGTCTTATAGTCGCCCTAAGATGGTTCAAATATCAGCATTAAGAAAGATCGTGAGCAGACCTTAGGCATGGTGTTGCCCCAACTCGACTAAGCACGAACGCGTTGTCCCAACTCGACCGTTCCCTCCCAGGCCTCCCTGTGCAACCAATGACCCTCGAGCGGTATATTATACTCCGTGGACCAGCATGGCCGAGACGGCTCAACAACCCTCACAATGCGATAATAAACCAAATCACACATGGCCAAAAAGTGTACAGTCGTGATTTCCCATTTTCCAACCTCTGCCTAACACCCCCGCCACCCCTCCCCCGAAGCAAAAAGCCCCCAATGCGATTACAGGCGCAATTAAATGTTTGATTTCGCGGCCGATTAAAGCCAGCGGTTGCCGCAGCACATTTCCTCCGGGGAAATCTCTCCTACTCCCCCCGTTGCACAAGGGTTCAGGTCACGCTCAACACACCCCACACGCCGGGGAAATTACTGCGAACAGCGACACTGGCCACAAACTTTGATTTATATCTCATGTCTTCATCTTCATTCCCATGTGTATAGACAAGGAGGCAATCTGCCTTAAATGATGAGAAAGACTGAGCGACTTAATGAAAAGGGGGAGAATGTCTTTCTATACCGCGGTCCCTGTATAGAGGAAATCAGGATTAATCGTGTGCAATATAAATCACCCCTATATTAGTGTTTTTTTCCTTCTGCATCTTTGTGCACGTGTATTTGTAATGCCCCTGCATATAGAGTGGACCCCTCCTCCCTTTAAGAAGAAATGAAATTCGATATTCTATTCTCAAATCTCTGCCATAAATTGGTTTTCTATGATTTTTATTTTGAAATGCTAAATAAGGCTTCTGTGCTGATTTGGTTGCATGCTGAAATGAAAAAGCAATCTTCTCCTCTTTGTTGAAGGCAACATTCATCTGCAGTATATCTAGTTTTTTTTTTCTCCAGTATTTTTTTTTCTTTTTCTGCGTGTCCACAAATGTACACGTAAACCACAAAATGGAGAATGACAATGAAGCCACTTAAGCGAAGGCTGTTCTTTCTTTACACAAACCATTGTTTTAAGATGAAATTTTCCAATTGATCATTGGAAACAGTAGAAAACGAAAAAAAACGATTGCAATTGTTACGCCAAATTGTGTGGTTTTACTTTTTTCTTGATAAATACAGCATTTCAGGCAGATAATTGTTCACACAGTATGTTTCTACCATTGCCGTCTTCATACCCTGTATAAGTTATACGTAAATCTAGGAAAATTTCTTTTTTGGTATGTTACCAATGTTGTACATGCCCTTTAATACAGATTTGACAGTATACTTTTACTGAGTATCCAACTTTAATCATAAGTTCCTGACATTTCTCTTTAACACGAGCATGCTCATCGTACAAACTATGTTCCTTCCACGTTTTAATGCATAATTCCAAATCGTGGGCGACATTTTATTACAAAAGACGAAAGCTGTAACCAAGTGTGGCTGTATGCTTGAAGGCTGATCGATTTGCACATAGAATCAGGGCGAGATGAATCATTTTCACCGGCAGACTTTATGCGAGAATGCGTTTCGTGTCACCGTTTTTTCTGTGATATTTTCTTTCAATTTTCACTCTGTCTAAAAGCAGAAAGCCAGTGATCGATAAGATGCATCACCCGTTAACCGACATTTTCTTGCCTTTTATTATTGAACCATGCGCATGCTCCGCAATGACTAATGTATTGCATGTATTCATGTTTCGGCTGACTGCGCATCGTGATCGCTGTGATTGGACTGTGATTTACTGTGGCAAAAGCCTGAACTATGCGTGAAGACAATGTGACCTATGATATGAGTGCATTATGCGTGACATAGTTGTCACGTAGGTGAGTTTAAGCGTGACTTGTATGCATGCGTGACATTAAAGTGAACCGTGTCACATATTATTGTCTATTATTCGTTTCATGTAAAGACTAGCGTGCATGAGGATATCCAATATTTTACAGCTTTAAAGGGAGCATACTTGATTTGCAATAAGATGTGCGTTTTGGCTGAATTTGGTACCGGTACTTAAACAGAAGTGAAGGTCTTAAACTTCCTTACAGAAGTTGTTTCACGTACCTTTTTACGCTTCGTTCATCTGGATAGCAGAAATACGGCCAAAATAATCTTGCCCCCTTCCGAATCCTTCACGGTTACACCACGCTTTCGAAATGCTACTAAATCGTTAGGATGAACTATCGTTTTAAAATACACTAAATCTTGATTTCCTTGAAAAACCCAGCATCTGATGAACCAAGATTTCCCACGGTGACTGTTTGCTCTGTTAACAAACTTTTGAGAACATTTTCTGTCTCAAACTCAATAATTTGTTTTGGAGGCCTTGCAAATCCTGCACGCTGCCTTTAACTCAAATAGGCAGTTTTAAACGCTGTCACACCAATGTGAGAGAAAACTTTGTCAATGCAAGTTTACCTCTAAACGGGCACAATGCCTCTCTCTATATAAAGAGCTTCAGCGAAGGCAAGAAGTTATTTTCTAAATTGGAAACATTTATTGAAAAGTTAACAAAAAAATTTACTGGAGCGGGATTCGAACCGGCGACCTCCTGAATACCGTACAGGCGCTCTATACCAACTGAGCTATATCCAGCTCTACGTTGGTGGTGCATGGTTTCATGGCTTCTGACTGCCAAACGAACAAAGATAATTGACTATTGGGGTCACCACCAACATAAGGCTGGATAGCTTAGTTGGTAGAGCGCCTGTGCATTCAGGGGGTCGCCGGTTTGAATCCCGCTTCATACAATTTTTCTGTGTTCACTTTTCAATGACTTTAAATTCAGTCAGTTTCCCTTGTGGTTATTTGATGATTTTAAAACATTTACGTCATGTTTCACTATGACCAAGGCCAATGTCAGTTTTGACTCGATCGCCAAAAAAGAAAAAAATAATTCTATCGTCAGAAATGTTAATCAGTCTTGCCTTGTCGAATCAATACGAATTTACCGGGGGATTTTCTGTTGTAACCCTCGGAAGATACGTCAGACCTAACCTTCCACATGAATAACGAGTCCAATTCCAATCACTCCACGTATATAATCAGCTGAGACGAATTAAAAATGAGGAACTCAATTTCCTGTAGGGCTATGTTAGTAGTGAATGGGCCGTAGTGATTTCTGAGGCTTCTTATTGATGGTTGTATATGCATGTTCGACAAGCCCGGAATCGACATGCATTACAAGGACATCCCTTTTGCACGCATGATAATAACTATAGGCCCTATACTTGTATGTGTTGTGCATGACATGCCCAGACGTCTGCTGTGAAGATTGCCCCCAGGGGCCAATTTCAAAGACCTGCTTAATTATAACTAAAAAATGCTAAGCAAAAAGAATATGACTTTGACAGGGGCATATGTCGTGGAGCTGTTAAGCACCAAAAATTGCTTAGCGCAAAATGTCAATAAAACAAACCATTATAAATGAGCTCAAAATTATACAAGCAGTTTAAGTATTGAAGTTTTGTGTATGAAGTGTTATTTTGCTTTCGTCAGTTATTTGTTGGCTCTTGGGCAATCACTTTTTCCTCGTACCTTAATGCCGCCAAGCTCCTTTTGACTGGTAATTCGATTTATCGGTTTATCGACTTGTCTGATATTAATCGGTTTATCGATCTGTCTGTTATTTATCGGTTTATAGATTTGTCTGTTATTAATCGGTTGATCGGTTTGTATGATATTAATCGTTTTATCGATTAGTCTAGTTTTTAGTGGTTTTTATCGATTTGCCCGTTATAAACAGATTTCGCTGTCATTATTCGGTTTTTCGATTTGCCCGTTATTATTCGGTTTATCGATATGTCTGTCATTATTCGATTTATCGATTTGTCTGTTATTAATCCGTTTGTCGATTTGTCCGTTATCATAACAAATTCAAGCCAGTTAGTTGTATGCATTTTGAGAAAACCCCGAGTTGAACCCGGTAAAAAAAATGCCAATGAAATGTCAGCTGAATTAACTCACACCGATTTCCCTTTGCTGTCCCCCGTGAGCTCACCATTGAGAGCGAGGTTGAATTTGGGCGGATATTAAACTCCACATAATCGCACCTACACGGGAATTCAAACACGTATTCATTGTCGTAGGCACTGACCATCTTACTGACGTAGGCGCTCCTTTAATTGACAAAAAATCTCACGAAACAGCGATGATTGCTCAGCAATTTCTGTATTTGTATCACGTGTCAAGAAATCGTGATACGATGTTTAATTCATGTAATATAAATACGTGCACGCAGTGACACAGAAGTGTCTGGCTGTAGGGGCCGACATACCCTGTAGGTGCTCGATGTTACTGCTGTGTCAAAGGGGCAACCGTAGTGCACGATAAACTGGTTATCTGCCACAGAAATGTTTTTGGTCTTTGATTTTGGTCAACTTAACTATTTATGGGCAACAATATCAAGGAAGGTACAATAACAGTCATCTGTGAAATTTCCAGTCCCATACGGTGCCCACTTTTTGAGAAAACAGTGAAAAACGCACACGGAGAGCTTATGTAGTTATTGCCCTAAAGGGATAGCACGTGATTGGTAAAGCTTACAGAATAGCACTCACACTGTCTGATCCGTCATGTACACGAAATGATAAAACTGTGAAAATTTGAGCTCAATCGGACATCAAATAGTTAAAACTGACTAAAGATTTCATATAAAACAAAAATAATGGTTGTGACCTTACCCCGAGATCAGAACTGTTTTCTGTATGATAGAACCTTTAAACATGTGAGACTTCAGATTTTTTTGTTAAGATTTTAACTCAGAATTTCAGCTTTTCTGAGGTAAATCGGATTTGTACAAACGTGTAGGAACAGACCGTTTTTGTGTGGCCAATCACATCCATGCTTAAAGTGCAGTATTACTCTATACGAATTGCTTTCCTTGAGAAAAATGAATGAAGACATGATGGTATTCAATGATTATTTCACCTTTTTCAAATAAAAAATAATTATCCGATGATTTCACCAAGTGCATGCGTCGATTATTTACGGTTAATAAAAAAACGTATACTCGATGAAAACTATCCGGAAAACGCCATCAGCCCCTCTCACAATTTATCATTCGTGACCGTATATTAATGTATGTGATATTTTCATATCAGTGCATATTGATAAATTTCACGGCAAACATGCATGTCGGACGAGTGATAATATGAAATATACGAGCGAACCTATATATATATATAGATATATTATATCGCGCATTCTATATGTAGAGCTATATACACGGCCAGTCCCCGCTATATCTGGTTGCACGCACCGTTATGTACACCCGGTTTTTAATTTTGAAAATCGATGAGGGTTTTTGCAGATGGCGGGTTAGGGGGACGATATGAGACACTCTGATGGTACGGGTAAACATTTTATCGGATTGGGCAATCACGAGAAGACGTATTTATATGTTGTGTGTATAGAGGAGAGGGGTAGTGTGTGGGCATTCGGGGCAAGGGGTTGGGTAGGATTCAGGTATTATTAGGGTGGCTTGGGACCTACGCTGGAACTTCAGTCCAACCTCTTTCCTCATATAGTTGAACCTTTCGCACACAATGATGATCGGGGGCCAATTTCATACAGCTGCTTAAATGTACAGTACAGGATTGGTATGAAACATACCCAAACAGAAATGTTTCACAGATTTACGTTTAACTTTCAGGGTATGAAGATGTTACTTGTAGAAATATACCATTAACATATTTTTGAATAAAGATCAAAAAGATTTTCGGTCGTTGTTTTACTAATTTCTTGATAAATACACAATTTCAGGCGGAAAAATGTTAACAGTATGTTTCTACCACCACCATCTTCATACTATGTATATAAGTTATACGTAAATCTTTGGACATTTCTGTTTTGGTTTCATACCAAAGTATGATACTACCATTCAGACAGAAATTTCAAAGTTATTAAATTGTTGTGCTAAGCAGGGCCATGAAATTGGACCCAAGCTGTAGATTCCACTTTCGCCAAAATAATATATACCATAGTTCCAGATTTATCCATTTTGACAGGTATCATAAGTCGATATTTTTATCTCACGCGATTTTCGGTCCGTTCCGCACGCTGTGGAACTTTTCCTTGAATAAATCCCCCATCGTTATATTAGGCCTAGCAAAAATGAAATCGATGGATTCAAGAAATGGGCGGGGTCACATTCTTATTCAAGGAGGAGGGGGCGTTATGAGTACACACACGTGCCCGCACTCTGCACGATCGATGGCAAGGTAATGTCATTACGTATTTTTTTTTTTTTTGCGACCAGGAATTTGCCAATTCCTCTGATCCATAAAGATCTCAGGAATCCTAGCGTGTGAGCTGTAGGGGGTTGGAGTAGGGAGGGAGGCAAGAGTGGAGTGGGGGTGGGGGGTATAGGGGGAGGGGGTGTTGCGGTAGGGGGTATAGCTTGATGCTTGAACCGACACAGTTATATCTTTGAAGTGACAGGAGTAAATCTCTTGTTGCATGGCGGTGAACGTACTTATAATATCCACTATTCCGTTATGCACGCTTGGAGTTTCAGATGCAGAAATTATTGTATGTTATAATATTTGGAGAATAGCTACAGTATGCATGCGTGCACCTAAAGTAGATGTTGTAGCGTAGACATGTTCTCAGACCTGTAGCTGGGTCGTACTTCCATATACGCGTGCACAAATTATATAAATATACAAGATGAAATAAAAGGTGTACCCCTACCCCCCCCCCCCCACCCCGTGATCTAAACGCCCCTGGGTAGATGTGCATACATAGATCCATCATATTGGGACGAAATTCAATATCAAAGTCCCTATGGCGGACGTGTGCAGTTAAGGTTTACGTGGGAAATATGCAACACAGAATCCCCACCATAAATAGTTGGTCTATCCGCGAAACGGTTTAATTTTTTTTTTAAATTCTCAAACAATATGGCCGCCGTGTGAGGAGTAAAGGTTAAAATTGCCCGACTCCCCCTTCTAAACGCGCTTGCCCGGACATATTTACACGTTTGTGGCCGTGTACAGTTGTCCGGGGACACATTTACACGGTTGTGGCCATGTACAGTTGTCCGGGGACATGATAACGATTGTGGCCGTGTACGGTTGTCCGGGGACACATTTACACGATTGAGGTCATGTACAGTTGTCCGGGACATTTTACACGATAGTGGCCATGCATGTACAACAGTTGTTTGCGGATAATTTTTCTCGGGTAATTCTGTCCCTCGGTCACATTTAGATGGGAGGGGGGCAGATTTAACCTTTACAGGCTGGGGCACCGATCTGAAACCCGTGCAAGAGCTTGACTGATTTACCCAAGTTCAAGAAAAGAGGGTCGGCTCAGTATAGTAAAAAGAGAAAGTTCACAGTATACGGCTTTTTTTATGACGAATACAAAGAGCACGGCCACTTTTTGTGGGTTAATTCGTCCGAGCGGACCCGAGGTCTGTGGCGTGCACCAAGGGACAGACTACGGGTATGAATGCGCTTGTCGTTGGGTCCAGACCGCTGGCGATAGATCAAGGACCTGAATCGATCGCTGTTCTGATTCAGTTTGTCAGGGCTAATCATGTCAGGCCGAAGGCACGATTCCTATCACCTGGCGATCCAATGCAATGCCCCCTTCCTTCCCTTCCCTTCCCCCAGCATTGGACCGTATCACACCGGCCGTCCGAGCGGACGTGGATGAAGTCTAATCGGGGCTCCTGGAGCGATTGCCCCGGCTCTAAATCAAGCTATCTCACTGGAGTGAGTGAGACCACCACGGACTAAGAGTCCTATGACAGATGAAATATTTGTGGGATTACCTATGATGCATATCTCCATCAACGGGAGAAGGCTCTGTATAATATGCCCGTACGCCGAGACCCTGGACAAAAATGAGAAAATACACCCACGGTGTTTTACACGCCAGAAATGTCTGTTAACGATTGAGTGCAAGCTTACTGCATGCAGCTGCTTACGATTATTAATGCACGTCGCATAATGATTATTCACTACGTTGAATGGCGATATGCACAAGATGATATCATTATTAATACTAAGGTGCGTGCGTTGTAATAACTGTGTGAGAATCGATATTTTAAGTTGTTTATTCAACATGCTGTTTTGATTACTATACAAGAAATGTTCTATAACAATCATTTTCCTTTTGTATGGCGTCTCTCTACATAAACACACGCTGGACATTCAATCAACATTAAAAACCATATCACAACCCACTATGAAATACTTGACACAATACGAAATGTATTAAAGGTATGATACATGATTGGTAAAGGTCACAGAACAGCACTTTCACTTTGTCTAATCCAGCTAAATACAAGTAACAAACTGCTGCAAACTGCTTATCATCCAAATTGACCTGAAATAATATAAATGCTTGGAGTTAGGGGCCTGGCGCCTTTTCGATCCTAGCAGAATCTTTCTCAAAGGCTGGATGACAAGAAGACAATACCATGCAAGTAGAAAATGTACATGAAACATGTAGCCTACATAAGATAACACACCTGTGACAAATTGAGCTCAGTCGGACATCTGAGTCACGAGAAAATAGTGAAAAACCGACTCTATTTTAGTACTAAAACATAAATAATGGTTTTTATCTTACCCCGAGATCAAAACTGTTTTCGGTCTTCGTTTTACTAATTTCTGGGTAAATATACCATTTCAGGCGGAAAAAATTTCAACGGTAGGCCTATGTTTCTACAAGCACTATCTTCACACCCTAAAAGTTATACGTAAATCTGTGAACATTTCTGTTTGGGTATGTTACCAATCCTGTACTGTACCTTTAAAGGGGTAACACGGCATTGGTAAGGTTAGTGTTCATCGAGTTACCAAGACGCACTGCGGGGACAGAGTGGTGAAGGAGATCGAGCCCATTTAGAAATATCTTGAAAAATATTGCAAAAATAGGCCTTATTCACGGCGCATCCATCATTTCAACTTCCCTGTATACCCGTTGGAAAAGATAACACCAATTCTAAAAAAAAAACGGGTACCAGACTATTTTGAATCCAAGCCTCGGTTTGATAAAAACATCATTTCAGGCGGAAAAAAATGTAACTGTATGTTTCTACCAACACCATCTTCATACCTGTACGTTATAGGTAAATCTGTGAACATTTCTGTTTTGGTTTCTTACCAAAATATGATACTACCTTTAAAATGCATCTTTACCCATGTAAGAAGTACACGGTGTAGGGCCCAGTAGACCTAGTTGCCTACAGCTGAGTTCAAGCTTACTTACTCTTAACAATGCATAATGATATTTTGATAATTCTTTGTCATATATTGATTTTGCTAGAATTCCAAGATTAATAATCCTCACTAACAAGTGTTGCCGAAACGGGGTGTAGGGAGGAAACAAATTATCATCATTATTAAAAGATTCATTCTGTGGGGAAAAAAAAGAAAAAAAATAAGAAAAGAAAACTGCGAAGGATATTTATATTTTGACTTATTTTACGTTTGGGTAAATAGCCCACCAGCAATTGCCAAGCAATATTTATTTTTGAATTTCACTAAAGGCGTGGTTACAATCACAACTTCATTAAAAAAATTGTACGACTTGTTCTCTATTTTCTTTGGCTTTGTGATTTTGTTCTATTTTCATAAGTTTTGGGCAAACACACCGAGGGGCAGCTACCACGTTGAGCGTGGGGGTGGGGGGAGGCGGACAAAAAAGGTTGCGCAACAGTAGCTGCTGATAAAAGAAGAAAAAGTGCATTTGGTAGATCATAATTATTATTTATAATACACATTTTTTCTTTTCTTGAACAATTTTCTTGAAAAAAAAAATATATAAACCAAACTTGATAAGGTTTGTTTTTGCCAACCCGGGGGCGTTGTTTTAAACAGGTGGTAGGCCGATGGGTACAATTAACACGTGATTAAGGCTGTAATCGCCAGCCACCACATAGGCTGACACAAACTCGCTTGTAACTGTTCAATGTCACACTGAGTTCTTCACGGCCCTTTCACCGCAGTTCAAACAGCCGCGGGTACGTTTCAAATATTTTGTTGGTGTGTGTGTGTGTTGGGGCGAATGAAAAGAGATCTGCATAATTATTATTACGGTGAACCATATATGCCCTCGCAGCACCTGTGTATAGTGTGGTTGACAGAATCCTTTCTGAGCCCAAAGTTTGGGTTTATTTTTCTTGGCCGTGAGTGAACTTAACACTTGCTTCTTCTGGCGATGGATTACGGACAAGGGGTATAGGCACATCGCAAGGGAGAGAAGGGTGGATAGAAAAGGAACGAAAATTCCTCCTGGGCTACCTAGAGTGTTGTATTATTGTTGAAACGCTAAATCCGTCTGGGAAATAAACCGTTAAGCCCAAGTTCTTATGACGGAGTGAGCATATTACAAAGCTTTCAACCTTTTGTAGATGAAGTCGCGGTTTACATCGGACTCAGGCTGTGTACGTCGGGTTCAACGGCTTTTGGGGGCTCTCGTATGGGCTTAGCCGAGCTGACTTTGTCGGAGCTATAAAGCCAAGTATAAAGAATACCAAGGTATATACTGCGGTAATAAGTTCTCTAGCATTACATTAATTTTTCCTTACCTTTTTGTGCACCTGATCTCCCTTGGGAGTTGCACATTGTTGTGTTTGGGGCTATATCTTCTTTAAACCGTAGTTTCGTTTTTGGCGTCGCTGTTGCTGAGACCAAACCTTGTGCCCTCTTGGGACTGAAAACTTCCATGTTTCTTTAATATACCTTGTATTTATATCGTGCCATTGCTCTTTTTGAATGCTAGCGACGAAAGTACTGAACACAATATGATAAACATGGCGGTTGTTGGAGGCTAGAGGGTCTGTGTAGGAAACCATCAACCACGGCTTGCAACTGCACGGTCGAAGCCACTTTTGAAAAGAGCTTCAGAAAGTTACTATTTTGTATGGACCTTTCTTTTGTTTACAAACACCGACATGGTCGGTTGGCATTACTTAAAGGTAATATCATACTTTGGTTTTTGTCAAAGAAATACAGATTCATGGGCACCTGTGAACATTTCTGTCCTATACGGAGACCACTTTTTGAGAAAACAGTGAAAAACAGCAACATTATTTCTTAAGTACTTTCTCTTTTATTTTTGATCAAAAAGATTTTCGGTCGTTGTTTTACTAATATCTGGATAGATACATTATTTCAGGCAGAAATATTTTGACGGTATGTTTCTTCCCGCACCATCTTTATACCCTGCAAGTTATACGTACATCTGTGAACATTTCTGTTTTGGTTTCTTACCAAAGTATGATACTACCTTTAATATGGGCGGCCAAATGTTGCAAATCATTTTAACTTCTTGTCAAAAGGCGTGACTAAATTTAACATTACAAACTTTCCATAGCTGTACAAATTCATACCATCAATGCGTTTGTTGTTTCCATTACATTTACCAATATATTTCAATGTTTATGAAACGTTGTGTTTAAATTGTGGTTATTTTGTACGCCTGGCTTTGACGGCTCGCCATAGTTTCCGCCATGTTGGTTGGTAAAAACTTGGGCTGTGCAAACGAAAGGTCAATACCTGATATAAGGCAGAGCAATACAAGGAATTTGCAAATCAACCTAGGAACGTTAGGCGCATGTCACACGAGGTGACTTACAGGCAACCAGTTCTAAGCATTCAATCTTTAAGGGGGCATAGGTGGCAAGTGCTTTAGGCACTCGGCTCTCACCAATGTGACCCGGGTTCGATCCCGGCTTGGGTCATATGTGAGTACAGTTGTGCGTTGGTTCTCTCCTATGCTACAAGGGTTTTCTCCAGTTTTCCTCCCTCCACAAAAATCCAACACTTTCGATCTCAGGCTGTGCTGCGTGATCATTTATGGGTTGAAGTGTGCTGGCAGTCAAAGGCGCTGCTGTCAACTTGATCACGTTGTTGCCACATCCTTCGCAATTCAGCACTGTACATAATTATTGTAATTGCTGGGCACCTCTGGAAAACAGTGTTTCACTGAGCAGGTAACCCTAGGGTAAAACAAGAAATAAATAAAAAGAAAATAGAGGGTCTGTTTGTTTCAGGCATGAGATCACTGATCCTGCTGATCCAGATCCCATTTTAGCGTGTCCTGCAATGGACGTGGATCTCCAAGATCACTGATCGCATGCATAAAACACACAGGCCCATAAAAATTCGACTTTTATTCTATATGTCTTGATATTTTTGCCCATGAATCTGGATTTCTTTGACAAAAACCAAAGTATGATACTACCTTTAACATATGGCCTACTTTACATCAAATTACTCAAATAAAAAGGAGGAAACAAACATTGCAATACAGCAATGGTTCTATTATTAATATGATTGGTGTTGCACTACTCGCAATAACGTTCATACTACATTGCATTTTCACTCGTTGCACCTCCGAGCTATATATGTGCTTAACCTACCATGAAATGATCAGCTGGAAAGATGTAGGCCATTATACATGTAGATGGTATATTGCGCTGGTGAAATAATAATAATGGTAGGGCTTTCGCCTTACACCACGCACTGTGCCTATATAACTGTACATGTACTTATCACTATAGGTATACAGTTGAGTGCCCATGGGGACATAATGATCAGGCTTGCCTATAGGCGGGATTCGAACCAGGGACTTTATGTGTGATGGCCAAAACGCAATACAAAGCTGCTGGCCGTGGCATTTTCGAATCATAGGCCAGCGGCTTATTCAATAGACGAAGCGATCAGGGGCCAATTCCATAGAGCTGCTTGGCACAAAAAAATTGCTTAGCACAAAAATAGCTTGCCCAATAAAACAAACCACCATTGAAAATAAATTTCATTTGATATTCATGGTCAGCGAACAACAGCCAAAGGACAATCACAAGTGATGCACAACACACGGACATTTGGTTGTGAATCTTGTTTTTACTAAAATAGAAATATCATGCTTATAGCGAATTTTTGTGCTTAGCAGCTCTATGAAATTGGCCCCAGGGCCCTGCTTAGCACACAAATTTGCTAACCATGAAATTTCTGTCTTAATAAAATCAGGATTAACAACCAAATTTCTATGTGCTGTGCATGCAAGTTCGCTGACCATGAATATCAAATGGAAGTTTTAACGGTGGTTTGTTTTATTTAGCAATACATTTTCTGCTAAGCAATTTTTTGTGCTTAACAGCTTCTTGAAATTTGCCCCCAGACCTTTACGTAGTACAAAAAAAAGGTTAGCCCTCAGCAGGGACCAATTTCATAAAACTGATAAGCACAAAAATTGTGCTTAGCACAAACATTTCTCGCCCAATAAAACAAACCACCATTTATTGAAAATTCCATTTGATATTCATGGTCAGCGAACAACAGCCAAAGAACAATCACAGGTGATACACAACACATGGAAATTTGGTTGTTAACCCCGTTTTTATTAAGACAAAAATGTCATGCTAAGCAAAATGTTGTGCTTAACAGTTTTATGAAATTGGGCCCAGTATGAGCGTTGGCCCCCACCTTTGGTTGCATCCATTGCCCAGGGTTGATCCGCCTGTATACGGATTTTGCGTCGCAAGTAATTAAAGACCGTTGCGTTTAGCCAATACGAAGGGGGCCATACACAAATCGCAAAGAATAACACAAGCACCGTACGGTAATATAAATTGAAGCTCGATCTGGCGTCTAATAAACGGCCAAGCTTAATTATCTTCACAGGCCAAGGTCGCCCCACATTTATTATTTTTTTTCTGACGATAAATTAAACATGCATGCATATACATGTTGTCGCAGCGTGTTAGGGCAAGCGGTCTAATGTAGGTATAATAAGCCACTATATTAATGGTTTAAAGTGTGCCGTGGAAACGAATGACACAAATATTTCAGCCACGCGTGCATGTCTATGACAAGATCAAATTGATAAATTCACACTAAAAGGTATAATGATCGGTTATGGTCACGGAACAGTATTATACCCACACTTTGTCTGATTCAAAATGTACATGAACTTATAACATACCTGTGAAAATTTGGGCTCAGTTGGACATCTGAGACACGAAAAAAATGATTGAAAAGGGAACAATCGAAACATTTACTGGAGCGGGATTCCAACCAGCGACCTCCGGAATACCGTACCGGCGCTCTGCCAACTGAGCTATCCAGCCCATTCGGAAAATGTTTACTTTGTTCAACCCTTTAAATTTATTATTAAAAACCAGTCAGTTATGTGGTTATTACGTGATGATTATATTGATTAAAAATACATTTCGATGGCATTTCGATAACCTCGTGTACATGTGAAAAGAAAATGGTCCTTTTTATAAACTGCCACATCTGCAATGGAGTGGAAGCTAAGGAGCTCAATGGGTAGAATGTGCTAAACTACAATTTCACTGACTCTGAACTGAGCCTGAACCAACTAATATGGTGTTACGACACTTGCGTCTGCCTATTCACTGCTTGATCCCCTTTCAAATCTCAGAAAATCTGAGAGATTTAAACCGGCACCGGTGATTGAAGGTGCGACTTTGAAGAGTCTGACAAATTTATGACATCTGGCAACCGAAAGCTTGTTTTTCTTTTTCTTTTCTTTCTTCGTTTCGTTTGTTTTTCTTTCTTTTCTATTATATACAAGTAATAAACTACTGCAAACTGCTCATCAACCCAAATAATGACCTGAAATTTATAAAATGCAATCAGAATCTTTCTCAAAGGCTAGTGGCTAAAGCCTGAAAGGCTAAACGACCGCTAAGGGCTTTAGCCTTTGAAAAAAGATCCTGCTAGGATCGAAACGTGTCAGGCCCTCCTAACATCTTGTCTATTATGTTTTCCGTTAAAGGTACATTGACTTGGATTTTCTCTATTTTCTTGTGACTCAGATGTCCGATTGAACTCAAATGTTCACAAGTTTATTATTTCATGCACATGCTGGATCAAACAAACTGCGAGAGCTGTTCTGTGACCTTTATTAATCATGTATGACATCTTTAAATAAACAATTCACAGCAAGTCAGTGTGTACTCGACTGTTCATTTCCGCACGGACAATTAATGCAGTTCCATCACCAGCCTCAACAAACATTCCCTTCAATATTTCATGCAAGACTTAGAGCTGGCGACGAATGGAACAGTCACATAATGTAAACACTGGGAATAATTCCTCAATTTGTATTATATCTTTCGAGTGAAACACTTGCTGATGGTATTGTACAAGAACTGCCATAACTACATCTATCTCCCCTTCCCCCAACCCCTGAAGCCGTCAGCGATGGTACAATCTGATCATCGGACTAACAGGGCGGAAGAAATTACCTCGCCTGGCTGGGTCCATTATTTTGATGAGTTTTGTTCTTATATATGGGAACATCGGCGACGACATGTACAAACAAACATGGTAGACCAGTTAATAAACAGGATAAAATGCCACGTATAGGCCTACTGCGAACCTTAAAGGGTCTATGCAATACGAATATTATGGCTTTAACGTGTGCAAAAAAGCAGCTGTTTTTATAGGGCCTGTGATTTTACCCACTTCCACAACTGTATCAGGGTTAATAG
Source organism: Astropecten irregularis (assembly GCA_963971285.1). Lineage (NCBI taxonomy): Eukaryota > Metazoa > Echinodermata > Asteroidea > Paxillosida > Astropectinidae > Astropecten > Astropecten irregularis. Next base: position 13,006,137 of record OZ020262.1, on the reverse strand, counting down.
CATTTTTGGGGTTTGTATGCTAATTGGAATTTACATATTCATGAGCAGAACTGTGATGTCATCTAGGTAACTGAGAGCGGTAACCCAATTGAACTGTGCACACAAAGTTGGGGTTGTTTATAGGTTTTCTGACAGACTCTTTCCTCCTCAATAGGTTTTATTTTGCCGAATGTGTTCCTTTTACACAACTGGTGGTGTAATTTGTTTTGCCAAACCATTTATGTGGGTCAAGTTTGCCTTTTCAAGTGTTATTTTGCAGTATATTTTTGCTGTTGGCTCCCTACATGAGTATGCATGGAAATCCAACCATTTTGTAAAGCCAAAGGAAAACCTAATGATGGTTTGAAACCAAAATAAGACTTGCCATTCAATATCTGCCAGTTTATATTCTCTGTATATGAAGGCAATAAAATAACCTGACTGAAAAAAAGCACTGCATGAACTCTTTAAAGGGAGACTATTGAGTGGTATTTTCGTGCTTGGTCTTGAAAACGGGTCAATTTGATCCCGCCGATCGCCGTAAAAAGACGAGAAACGATCACCTTCTGTATAAACACAACGTGGTATTATAAAACATCGGTGACATGGCAGTACCAGCCTTAGCTGCTTCAGTCAATGTCATTAGGGTCATACGTCAGAAATCCATTGTTCATTTGTTGCAGTCACTCAAAAAATGCTATTATAAGCTCAATGGCCATTGAGAGTATCCATATTAAGCCCTTGCTGTGCACGCCATATTGATAATGTGCATGTGGCATATTGAGCAAGCACAAAAAAGCTCTCTTCCCCTAATTTCTAAAAATAAAATACATTGTCAGTCTATTGTTATACCAATTCTATGAAATATAATGAATGGCTCGAGTTTACTATGCAGAAAACCGTGTAGTATTTGTCAACATCCACTTAGCTTAGGCTTACACGTTGTGCTGTTTGCTCTTTTTGTCCATTGCTCCCTTCGCTTAATTAAATTTCAATATTTGTAGTGTTTTCCGTATTCATGCTTTTAGCTTTCAAGAATTTGCCCCCCATTTCCCATGTACGTGTATTGTCTATGCATGGTATTCTAAACAGTCGTCTGATGTTGTGTTATTATCGTATAGGTTGAACATTATGAAATGAATATTAAAGGGACAGTACAGGATTGGTAACATTTCCAAACTGAAATGTTCACAGATTCGCGTATAACGTTCAACGTATAAAGATGGTGCTGCTAGAAACATACCATTAAGATATTTCTGCCTGAAATAGTGTATTTATCCAGATATTATAGTAAAACAAAGACCGGAAACAATATTTATCTCGGGGTAAGATCAAAACCATTCTGCATGTTTTAAAAGAAAAATTGAGTCGGGTTTTCGCTATTTTCTCGTGACTATGTCCGATTGAGCTCAAATTTTCACAGGTTTATCATTCCATGTACATGTTGGATTAGACAAAGGGCGAGTGCTGTTCTGTGACCTTTACCAATCATGTATTATACCTTAATAGAAAGATAAGCAGTATTGTCAATCAGCAAATGTAGATCTGGATTTTCTACAAACTACACGGAGCTGTGACAAAACAACATGACAAAAATACCAATATCGAGGAGAAGACCAGGGTCGATTTCACGAAGCCCTACGATCAATCGTAACTCGAGTTACGGAAGGATAACCAATCGTATCCTTCGACTTCTACGGGCTTTTCGAAACGGAGGCTCAGGCTCAAGCTCAGCGGCTCCGGCTCCATTTCGTGAATCCATTCTAAAATTAGGAGTATCTAAATAGAGGCGTTTGGCTGTGGTTCGGAAGTAGATTCTCTGGTTTGAAAAGGACAACAGAGCTACAGCTTCAATGCGAAACCACAACCTATATTTTCAGCATATGGATGACAGAGCTGAAGCCTGAGCCCCCGTTTCGAAAAGGCCCTACGTGGGGCTGCAATGCCTACGATTGAGAGTATAAGTTACGATGAGTTTGGTAGTTTGGTGAAATCATTGAGGAAGGAAGAAACTTCCTACATTGTGAAATCGACCTCAGATCAGCTATAGGTGTTACATCTGAATGTACAGAGTAACACTAGCAGGCCAGTATAACCATTAACATCTATCCGGGACAATCAAATTTACTTGTTCACCTTGTAAATGGACAACAACCACATTACAACTCAACCAAACTCGGCCTATATACCAGAGCTGTATGCTGAAATTCTTTCCCTCAAATACACGCCGTAGGTGATGCGTGTAACAATGTCACTGCAATGACCACGCATGACATAAAAGGAAATTTTCACCCAGTCGTTCCACCCTGGAAGGTCAAAACACGCTCGCCAAGTAGGCTTGCCCTCTGCTAAAAACATATCACTTAAAATTACACCACGGCTTTTCCTCAGAACCACTCACTGTTCACCTTATCATATTTTTTTTCCTTTGGCTTCTAATACTTTCCCCCTTCCTATCCATCAACCAAATTAAATAAGTCACTTCGTCTCTTGCCAAATGTTTTTTTTTTCTCTCTGAGTTGAGCAGCACTACGGTGGTTGCTTAAGGACATTCACGGATTTGAATGGCAGCGTTAATTTCACTACCTCTGCGCCGAATCACAATATTGACACCTTAGTCTGACGGCAATTACACGCAATGTCATGTTCACATCTCGTGGAATTGTTTTTGGTGTTTATAGCATAAGAAAACTTTAGACCATGTTAAATTATTCGAAAGACTTTGAAATTCGTGTTATGGGGCAAAAATGGCACTCCTAATATGACCTGAACTCCGTAATAAGTGAACACAGCTCTGGTGTAAAGGTTAAATCTGTCCCCCCTCTAACCGTGTCCGACAATTACACATTTTACACGGTTGTGGCCATGTTCATGTACCATTGACCGGAGGACAATTTTACCTGGGTAGTTCTATCCCCTAGACACATTTTTAAGGGGCAGATTTAACCGTTACACCAGCTAGTCTTCAGGCCTACAATGACTTGTCAACCTCTTCCTGTACATTTACAGCCCGTTATATTTACACATGCTTATGACAATAATATTTAGCAAAGTGGGTTGCTTAAGGACACTGGCAGTGTACCCCGACACCAAGGTAGACATTAGAGACCATAGTCTTTGTATTTTATCCACGAGTGGTCCATCAAACCACACTGCAAGATGTCACATTCCCCGTCAGGGTACATGTCCACGAAGGGCCACCATGAACAAACACCCAATCATTTTGTGTGTATTTATGAAAAGCCATAATTACGATTGTAATATTTCAATTCAGTTAAAAAGGGCTTTCTCATTTTGTTTTTCAGGCCATGCCATCCCGTCAGCTTCTCTCGTTCGACGACGAAGACTGTACGTGCCCCGCTGGTAAGTTCATGCACACTCGATGAAAAAAAGTTAAAATGGAGTCCAATTTTCATCAAAACAATCATGAGAAAGCATTTCATTCTAACACGAAAGCCAGTTATGCACCACGCATGAAAAGAAAGGTTTCTTTCACGTCTTACATCGTAATATTCTGATAAAATGCAAAATATGTATAAGCCTCATTAAAAGTTAGTAAACCAAAACAGAAATCTCCTCAGATTTACCTATAACTTACACGGTATAAAGATGGACATGGTACAAACATACCGTTAAAATGTTTCCACCTGAAATGCTGTATTTATCTAGAAATAAGTAAATAAAAAGACCGAAAGCAGTTTTGCTCTCCGAGATCAAAACCTTGCAATTACAATTACATTTACAATTTCGCGTAACAATTGCAAGGTTTTATTGCTATTTTCTACTGTTTCCAATGATCAGTTGAGCTGAAAATTTCACAGGTTTGTTTTAATTTCCATGACAAAACAAATTATGACGTTATGAACACACCCAAAGTATGATACTATCTTTAAAAGCAAAACCTTTGGGTTTAAACTCTCTCGTAAATTCATTCCCTGGAATAGTTTAGGGGCCAATGACTCGCGAAATTCAACGAGGTCGTTTTTGTGATGTATATCTACAAAATCAAACTATTGACATCGCCAAAATGCTGTGAGTCACTCTTGAAATATCAGATATCGTCTGCAGCATTCTATAGGCTTGAACAATATTCTGCTATTCTACCCACGGGATGATCAGATAAAATTCAGACGTATTTCTAAATTGCATTCATAAACTTGCGAGGCATTATCAAGAAATTAAACATTTATGAGGCTAAGTGGATAAGTTCTTAGGTAAAAGGTGTTTTGATGTGGATTTTTATTTCATTGGAGAGAAAATTTGACAGGTGTGGGATTCGAACCAGCGACCATCGGAATACCGAATAAGTGTCCCGGTCTAACAAAGCCTAACAAAGCAATATAATTTGCCTTCATTCATGCAGTTAAAGTTCAATTACACAACATGTCTGCATTGATTTCTGCTCTCTTTTTTCTTTTTCAGGTGCAAAGGGTGATCCCGGCCCACGGGGCGAACGGGGGCGATCTGGACGAGACGGGAGGCCAGGTAAGACAACATTGAAAACTGAAACCACCATCAAATTCTGAAAAATCGCAAATCGATACTATTTTAAAATGTTGAAAATGTAGTTCCGTGCCACTATTAACAAAATCAGTGTTGTGTCCCCATGCTTATTATGATTTGTACTTAGTACATTTTGTCTCCCTTGATAACACATGATCAGGTCTCCTAATGATGATCAGAACAGGCTAGTCGAAACGTTGAGACCTATACGGGAAGTGGGAACGAAATAGAAGTGCGAAAGTACGAACGATTCTTACATGTTTTTTCCGCAAACCGATCCAAATACCTGATATGTATTTAAGTATAGAAAGTTTTGAAATAAATGAATTTCATTGAATTAAAATGAACTCTCATCTGATGTTATCTAAGAAACGAAGCCCCCTCGTGAAGATTCTAGGGTTTTGTAACTAATTTCCATTAAGAAAAGGCACTTAGGAATTGGAACATCCCCTTTTTTAGTGGGGGGGGGGGGGGGGTAGTGGAGACGTGCGTATATGAATCTTTACGGTGCACTATTGCTGAGAGTTGCATGCATATAGGAGTTTACGAAACGGAGGCTCAGGCTCATTACTCAGGCTCAGGCTCTGTCATGATCCAGAATATGCCGAAAATATAGGTGTTTTTTTTTTCATTGGAGCTGAAGCTCTGGTTTCCTTTTTTTCAAACCAGAGAATCTACTCCCGAACCACTGTCAAAGGCCTGAGCCTGAGCCTGAGCCTGAGCCTGAGCCTGAGCCTGAGCCTGAGCCCGAGCCCGAGCCCGAGCCTGAGCATGACCATAACCATGACCATGAGCATGAGCATAATCATGAGCTTGAGCCTGAGCCCGAGCCTGAGCCTCTGTTTCGTAAACCCTAGGGGGTCCAAAATAGGTGTAAGTGTTGCAGGTGGTCGTGTCTTGATCATCTACCTAGAGACGCCTGTACCTTGAAGATGCACAGGTGAACATTTTGTGAACAGCCTGTTTTTGGTTATATCTTGTGGCTCTCATATAAGCCAGAACTTTCAATATCACCAACGAATAGATTACAACTAATAAAAGCCTAGCTTTCACGAAAATGCATCTGCACTCTCGTACTGTTCTTCTATATAGCTCCGGGATGGCAAAAAAACGGTAAAAATGCGCAGTTTGGATGTAATAAGCGCCACGTTGTGAGGCGCCGTCGATAATGATTAAAACACAATGACTGTAACCGCCTACGGGCTACGGTCGGTTATAACTTTAGATGGATATAACCAAGTCTATATCGTTGATTTGAGACACAGACAGATCCAGTTGACATTTATGACCCAACCTAAAGGGTAAAGGGTTCACATCCCGCCAGAGGCCCCTGCCCAAGCGCTGAGCGTCCGTCAGGATGGAAGGGGGGGGCTCTCCCTGTCTCCGTTTACCGGCGATTCGGAGGAAGAAGGCGTTCCATGAGACTCCTCGGCGGATGCTAGAGACGATTGCTCCCTTAAGGGAAGTTACTCTGAAAAAGAGAATCCATTTGCATATAAATTTGGCGCGCTGATATAAGCTATACACTGTTACATGAAGATGATTGGAATGAGTGCAGGAAGACTTTGTTCCCAACTGCAATATTCTCAGGGGACCGTCTGGAAGGACTCGTTTTAAACTCATCATTCCTTAGCCGCTGGTTATGCTTGAAATTATGAACCAATTTATGACAAGTAACGAATCGAAGTACAGGCACTGGCAGCACTTCACAAAATCACTATGAACAAAATGAACGACAATTCGCTCAAATAAATGACATTTTCAATTTAATGTAGAAGTACTTCACTATGATCGCCTTAATTGCCAGTATCGTCCGATGTCGACATTCTGGAAAATGACTCTCAAAATGACTCTCAAAAAAAAAAATCATTTTGTGTTGGTGGGGTAAAACTAAATACTTTTATGCGAAGCGAACTGAATGTTGAAAATGCTGAATAAACGAAACCAATTTATTGTATTCCTCCGCATAAATCCCATTGGTTTTTGTCGCGTTTTGCTTGAACTGAGTATACTGGGATTACCGGGAATGTGTCATTAGGGAAACTTTCTCACTGGGTGCACTAAAATTTACTTACCTATTTCTGAACATCCTCCAAACCAATGAACTTGAAATTGACATATGTTCATATTGAGTGCATTCTCTGTCTAATGTTAAAATATGGACAAACAAATATGTACCGTAGCTGGTATAATAGTTGCTATTACGACTTGTTTCTCGGGAGAAAAGGGAATTTACTGAGATATCAAAGACGCATTGAAGTGTCATTTGGAGACATTTTTATGAGTTGCAAAGCTCCAGAGGGGATGAATTACGAGCAGTCGTTATCTCTGCAACAATAGGGGGAAGACATTTCTTAATGTTGAAGATGGAGTCTCATAAAGACTTCTCATTTGTTCTGAAAAGACGCCCCTTTGCGATACTGAACTTGGAAAGACTTCATTTTGGCGCAATTTTCGAGACAATTGAGCCTAGAAGTGTATCATTTGCTCGTGGTCAAAAAGACTCCAGCAAAGCGTCGGCCTCTAAAGCCTTGCATCCAGATGAAGACGGTCCAATCACCTCGCTATCTCCAACAAGAATATTGGATGGGCACTTCAGTCGAAGAACATTAAGGTTACCCGGTTCGTGGTATCAATTTAACACTGTTAATTTCGAAGCGAATTGAAAACAGATTACTAGGTTAAAAGAAAGCTTTTTGGACTTTAAAGAGCTCTTTTCTGTGTCAGTGACTTGCATTGAATTCAAGATCAGTAAGAGAGCAGTTACTCTCCTGAGGACGAACAGAGCACACTGTTCGGAACGTCGAGATAATACCAACGGTTCTTCTCAGACCCACACACTCTCACAGAAGAGATTACATGGTGTCACTGCAAACCTACCTTCTATTAAATGCAATATCATTGGAATAGTATAATGCAAGTTTGAGCTCGTTCCTGGTTATTTTGCCTACGGGATGCGACTGTGATCTCGAAGAAAATTACAGATGGTTTCACGAGATAAAGATAAAAATAGACTACAAGGATGTTTACTCAGTGTGTTATGTGTGTTTGTAATCTCTTTTTTTGGCACTCGCAGGGAAAGACGGCCACCGTGGACCGTCAGGTATCCCCGGGCTGGACGGACGAACGGGCCCGCGTGGGGAGAAGGGAATACGCGGTTCCATCGGACTTCCCGGAGAACAAGGTAATTTAACCGTCTTTAACCCAGGGGACGATTCCACAAAGCCCTACGATCGATCGTAACTCGAGTTACGAAGGATAACCAATCGTATCCTACGTAGGGCTGCAATGCGTCACACGTCCTGCGATTGATAGTAAGTTACGATGAGTTTGTTGAATTAGGGTTAAGCCCCCGGGGTCGATTTCACCAAACTATTCGTAACTTACTATCAGTCGTAGGACTTTTGATGCATTGAAGCCCTACGTGGGATAGACCCCCTACGGTGGGTTACCTTCATAACTCGAGTTACGATCGATCGCAGGGCTTCGACCCCAGCGGTCGATTTCACAATTCACAACAAATTCACAATCTGTTATAGGACATCGATGAGATTGAAAACATATCCCTTTATAGATCGATCCGACGGCTTATATACTGTCCGCCATTACTGCAGTGTCCCCGCCGCACTCTGTAATTGCAGGGTGTACGTCCCTTAATCATGGGACGTACAGCCTGCATGCAGTATAGAGTGCCCCTATAGACTTATACCCAGGCGCGGTTCTAGAGCCAAAATTTTGGGGGGGCTAGAAGAGCCATTATTTTTTGGGGGGCTAGAAGACCCCATATTTTGGGTTCTTCGAACACTCGCTTCTGCTATGTCTTATTAGGGGTCGAAAAACATGCACATTATAGGCCACACAACGCGTTTTTTATGTAATTGGCGTTTAATAACTGAAAAAAATCCAGTATTTTCAAGATTTTTTTTTTTTTTCACTTGCATTTTTTTGGGGGGGCTAGACAAAAAATTTTGGGGGCTACAGCCCCCCTAGCCCCCCGTAGAACCGCGCCTGCTTATACCCCTTTGTTGCCGGACAAAATATTTGCGGGGACACTGCAGTAATGGCGGGTGTTTCCTACCTCCATGGTCGCGCCGTCGGATCTCTTTATAATTATGCTGTCCTGTCAACATTACCTCAAACTCCTCCTTAATTTTGTCTTTTCTGTATCATGAAGGTCCCCAGGGAATTCGCGGCCTGAAGGGTGACCAAGGGGAGCCCGGGGTATCTGGTCCACCTGGCCCCAGGGGCCCATCCGGTAAGTCCATCTCAAATTTAAACCCCAATGAATGCGTTTTCATAGTATTACCTTTAATACAATCAAGCAAAGGAATAATGTAAAAATAAAAACATCTCACAGAATTTGGATATCAAAATTATAACGAAATTAGAGCGAACGAATTGAAAGTGTATAATGGAATGCCATTCCGCGTTGCAGTTGGTCTCGCTTAAAGGTAGTATCATACTTTGGTTTTTATCACAGAAAAACAGATTCATGGGCAAAAAAATCAGGACAGATACAGTAACAATCATCTGTGAAAATTTAGTCCCATACGGTGCCCATCCGGCCCCCTTTTGAGAAAACAGTGAAAAACAGCCACAGTATTGTTTAAGTCTTTTCTTTTTTCTTTTTGATCTTTTAAAATATCACAAAGATTTTAGGTCGTTGTTTTACTAATTTCTGGATAAATACAGTATTTCGGGGGACAAATTTTAACGGTATGTTTCTATCACCGCCATCTTCATACCTTGTAAGTTATACTTAAATCTGTGAACATTTCTGTTTTGGTTCCTTACCAAAGTCTGATAATACCTTGAAGAAATACTGTGACCGTTTTTCACTGTTTTCTCAAAACGTGGGCACCGTATGTGACTGAATTTTTCACAGTTGACTGTTACTGTATCTTCATTGATATTGATCCCCATGAATATTGTATTCCTTTGACAAAAACCAAAGTATGATATTCCCTTTAATGCAATCCAGCAAAGGAAAAATGCAAAAATGAAAGATCTCACATAAATTTAGATATCAAAATTAAGCGAGCGAATTGAAAGTAATGGAATGCCATTCCGCATGGCAGTTGCTCTCACTTAACAGATATATCCATCAGTCACGACGAACAGACGATATTGGTATATAACCGGTATATACACCCACATTACTAAAGGCACGCACAATTTCACCATTCCATCTCATTTTGCAGCAAACATCCGACAGCTCTTATTGTTCCCGCGTTTCCCCTCGTTCCATTCAGTGAAATTCTGGCGCTTTTTTTTCCTCTCTTCCTTCCCTCACTCGTGTCTCTAGTTAGTCGTTGCCATGGAGACGCTGTATCTTTTTTCCCTCTGCCTCTTCAAGCGATGCTCGAAGCTCCCAATAAAAAAAAAAAAAGACGAAAAAATACAAACGGATCTTTGCATCAGTCCCTTTTTAGCGGTGGTGCTCGCGGCGAGTGAGGTAGCCACGATTCTGTGCGTATTTAGTAGCACGTATATAGAGCAGTTGTTCATATTTGTGTAGACACGAGCAAGGGGTTGTTGTGCCGACAATGTTCTGTAAACCGTTTAAAATGGCCGAATTTAAAGCTGCAATGAAAAATGGTTGTTCTAAAGGTAGTTTCGTACTCTCGTATCATACTTTGGTTTTTGTCCAAGAAATGCAGATTCAGGAGCACAAATTTCAAGGAGGATAGAGTAACAGTCATCTGTGAAATTTGCAGTGCCATACGGTGCCAACATTTTGAGAAAACAGTGAAAAACGTCCACAGTATTGCTTTAGTCAGTTAACTGTTGTTTTTTATCTTTAAAAGCTCGAAATTGTTTTTGGTCAATTGGATTTACTCCTGTCTTGATAAATACACCATTAAAAACGTTAACGGTATGTTTCTACCATCACCATCTTTGTACCCTGTAAGTTACACGTAAATCTGTGAAGATTTCTGTTTCGGTATGCAACCAAAGTATGGTACAGTTTGGCTTAGACTTAAAATGTTAATTTATTCGGATGACACATTATGAAGGAAATAATATGTCAGTAACATGTCAGCTTTTTACGGCGTCTGTTGCATATAGTGTGGCCCCTACGCCAGACAAAACATTATTTTACAGGTTATAATTATGTCAAGAAGAATCAACAATTTACCCTTAAATGTTCACACAGTTTTCTTAAGAACAGTAATACACTGCCTGAAAAAAAGTCCTTTGTTTCTACCAAAGTTTCTCATTATTTACAGTTTTTTTACTATTTTTTTTAAAAACCAATTATTGGTGATGACACTCCACTAATACCTAGGTTTATTATGCGTATGGTGTACCAGTCATGCCAATACTTAATGTATAACATGGTAAACAGTTTTCAAAGAACGGAGAATGTTTGGCGGGACAGTCGACGCTTCGGCATTATGGTTCAACCGTCTTCCTTAGATTACGTGATGGCAGCCATTATTTTGAAAAGAAGAATCGCAAACTGGTATTTAAACTGAACTGAGGTTCACAACATTATTTTCACTTATTATATTATCATATACAGTGCTACACTTTGTATAAAATAATGTCCCGAAATGGCTTAAAGGTTGTATCATACTTTGGTAAGAAACCAAAACAGAAATGTTCACAGATTTACGTATAACTTACAGGGTATGAAGATGGTGCTGGTAGAAACATACCGTTAAATGTTTCCGCCTGAAATGGTGTATTTATCCAGAAATTATTAAAACAACGACCGAAAATCTGTTTGATCTTTTAAAAGATTAAAAATAAAAGAGAAAAGACTTCAGAAATACTGTGGCCGTTTTTCACTGTTTTCTCAAAAAGTGGGCACCGTACGGGACTGAAATGTTCACAGATGACTGTTACTGTATCTGTCTTGGTATTTTTGCCCATGAATCTGTATTTCATTGATAAAAACCAAAGTATGATATTACCTTTAAGCAAATGTTGTGCTTAAGCAGCTCTGCCCCTGAGTTTAGGAATGGTGTGCCCCTACGTACGTATGCAGTTAAAATGAGCGTGCTGCTGCTTCACGCGTTTTCCATAATGATTCGGTTTCCTTACCCCGGAAGCCAAATGCTACTTACAGAGAGTGCACATCACTCGTGAGAAATTGTGCCATGCGTCTTGCAGTATGAACCCCTACAGCAATGTAACACTTGCGAAAATTAATCAGACATCCACTTAACTAGGTGATATTTTTTTCTTCACCGTATATATACGACATGTATAATTATATCTCACAACATTTAACACAGTTTTATATAATTAAATTACCTCCTTTACCCGCGGAGTAATGTTTGCCGTTTGTTATGTTAAACATTCTGTCGATATTTTCCTCCTCGCGAGTGTAAAAATAGTGTAAGAATATTTCGAGAGGAAAGATAATAACATATTAGGGGCTATTCGTAGGGTTCCATTAAGCTCAGTTCTGTCTTGTTTGAAACAAAACCTTTCTAATGATAACACAGTGGAATTGCTCAACCATGGGTGTCGATCCCGGGGGATATATAACCCCCCCCCCCCCCCCAATATTTGAGGAGGGGGAAATTCGCCAGTTTCACAGTATTTCATTAGTTAGTTGTCTTATCGATTTTAATATTCATTATTAAAATGGTACATGAATTTATCTGATGCTGATATTCCATTATTCTCATTTTATTTTATTTTATGCTTGCAGGTACAGTAGAAGGTCTGGATTCTGTACAGGTACGATATAAAATTTATCAACATTTATCCCATTTTTTAGAAAATAATATTCCGTTTGGTCGGTGGAACATGACATTATTTGACAGTAATAAACATAGGTTTACGTGACTGACGACAGTTTTCAGCCGTGAATTCTACCCCAACAATATTGTGCGAAACACCCTTGACATTTTGCTGATGGTCGGTGACATTTTGCAATTCTCATCTTATATGATTTCATCTTATTATTATTATATTTAGCTTGTGTGAATATCAGTCGTACCAAAATGAACCATTGTCGAGATTCTGCGAGCTTGGTCGAATAAGCGTTGGAAATTGAAGATAGCTCGGACACTGACGTTCCTTTGGGGTTTAACTTTGACATTTTATAGAATGTGAACACAATAGAATGAGGCGTTCAAAATTCTTGGATCAAAAATGATCATTACAGTTGATGTTCTAAGGAATAATGAATAGTGTTCATGCATAAGATTACTGTGCACTGTGCACGATTTGTCCTTCTTATAATCACCCTTTTCTTCCCACAGTGTCAGTAAGTTTTAACATTATTTTGATGCATTCTTCAAACATTTTATTTCAAGGCATCATTCAAAATAATTGAGCAATTGTTGAATATTAATATCGCTGTATACTCATTATTGCATGGGATTGTTTGTGACGGCTCTCGTTTAAATGTATAATATATGATTGGTGAAGGTCACAGAACAACACTCACACTTTGTCCGATGCAGGTACATGACATAATAAACCTGTGAAAATTGGAGCTCAATCGGTCATCTGAGTCACGAGAAAATAGCGACAACCGACTCAATTTTTCTTATGAAACATAAAGAATGGTTTTTATCTTACCCCGAGATTAAAATTGTTTTGTATTCGATCTTTGTTTGACAAATTTGTAACTGATATTCTGGATTTCATTGATTCTGTTTCAGATCAGCCGCCATGTTGTCTTCGCTCGGGCCATTCATCTGCAAGGCATCCCGGCCGATCAGGTATCGGGGATGAGACGACTAGGTGGGTATTCCTCCCCTTATGCTTTCCCGCAGCTAAACGGCACAAAAACCACACCGCTGCAGCGCCCAAGCAGGGGCTAATCAGCCAAAAATCAACGGGGGAAAAAGACCGAAAAAGCCCCGGGAAAACAAACAGATGCGCCGGCGGAAGACAGACGAGAAATCCGTCTCGGGTTTCAGGGGGAATTATCAAGCTTCAATTCTGAGCAAAAATGCAGGGCGCGATGATGCTTGCAACTGGTTCAGGTCACACCATGTTGGGTCAGGCGGTCTGTTTTTCCTGAATGGACGCCAGTTTGTTTTTTATCGAGACCTCTTAAAGGTACAGTACAGGATTGATGACATTATACCCAAACAGAAATGTTCACAGATTTATATATAACTTTCAGGGTATTAAGATGGTGCTGGTAGAAACATACGGTTAAAAAATGTCCGCCTGAAATAGTGTATTTATCCAGAAATTAGTAAAACAACGACCGAAAATCTTTTTGATCTTTTAAAAGATCAAAAATAAAAGACAACAGATTTAAGAAATACTCTGGCTGTTTTTCACTGTTTTCTCACAAAGTGGGCACCGTATGGGACTGAACTTTTCACAGATGACTGTTACTGTATCCGTCTTGATATTTTTGCCCATGAATCTATATTTCTTTGATAAAAACTGAAGTATGATATTACCTTAAAGCAGACATAAGGCTTAATTGGCCATCGTACCACACGAGCCAATTTTCAGGCAATCCGTTCTCATACAGTCACCAAGGAGAAATAACATTCCTCTTTTAATTTTTTAGTAGGAAAACCGACAATCTCTCTCAGTTTGCAGTGAAATTGGTTTCTTGTAAAACAATCTCGCCAATCAGCAATCTGAGCTATTTTTTTAATACTGAAAAGTATTCGAAGCAATGAACAGGATATAATTTGCAACGTGTAGTTCGTGTCCAAGTTGATTATTGCATTCGGTATATATGGCGTGCGCGTGTGCAAGTAATTATTTTTCAGAAAATCATCGGTTTCCTCCGAGTTATTTCTCCCGACTCATTTATGACCGTGTAGAATGCGAGAATGCTTGACAAGACACAGTCGGATCGGCAGGACCATCATAACGCGTACAGGGTGTCCCAACAGAAAAAAACGCAACACTGTGTCGGGACCCAATATTTTAAAATTAAACTGTTTATCACTTCGAGATTCATATAATGTGATAAAGCCATGTCTTGGCTATCACCATGTAGAATTTAAGCAAAATTGGGCTGAAATTGGCGAAAATATGACCAATTGAAATAGTACCCCTTAAAAACAAATTTGCAAGCCCATAGTGGTCAATACACACATAATGTGTATGAAAGAAAGATGAAAATCAGGTTTTGAGGTTGGGTAATTCAGTCTTAGATGTTTCACTAAATTTTCAACCAATTTTGCTCAAATTCTACATGGTGAAAGCCAAGAAATAGCTGTATAACATATCTGAATCTTGAAGTGATAAACAGTTTAATTTTCATATAATAGTTCTCGACACAAGTGTTGCGGTTTTTTTTTTTGGGACACCCTGTAATAGTGGAGTCTTTGTCTTGTCATTATGGTTCAGCCCCTGTCTTAAACAAGATGATTTAAGAGCACAGTAATATTGGGGCTTAATGGACATAGTTTGTGACATTGCCTATAAAGACGAAATTGACATCGTAAACTCGTCCGCATGCCGGCTAGCAATTCCCATAAGGATACACCCAATTAGTAAATAGTCCCAAAATCCGTCCGCCGAGCTCATAAATAAAAGTTAAGCACTCAATACATTTATTAATGAGAGAGCCATGAAGTTGATGGATTGAAGAAATATGGCACTGGACCTCCTGCCTGGACTCTGGGCTTCCATTTGTGACCATTTTTGATGCAATTTGGTGAGAAAGTGTGTCTAGTTTAAGTCGCGTTGCAGAGGGATGTTTTTTTTTAATTGGCTCCTTTGACTGGAGTGAACCATATATACCTTGTTGTATAGGGGTTGTCAGCTGAGAGTGAGTATATCTGAAAAATTCAATGGTCAACCCACCATAAAATGAGAAAAAAATGAAAGGTGACATGTTCATCATTTTTCATATAAAAATACAAATTAGGCCTTCAATCATTGAAAACGGTCATTACAACTTAAACTGTTCAAAGTGCACGTGAGGCTTCGATAATTTTTTGTCACAGATCTTTCAGGTGTTATTTTTGTCTCTGTTCAGTATTATCTTTCTCGTGTTACTTATTGTCCCCGGTGTTCGAGTTCGCATCGACCGACGGAAGCCCATGCCAGCCAACGCAAACATAATATCCTCCGTCGCGCTCGGTACAAAATCAAGCCTAGTAAAAAAAAAAAAAAAAAGGAAAAAAAAAACACGTGTACTCGATTTTCATTTCATCTTCAAGTGCCATCAATAATTGGACACCTTGCAGGCAACTGATTGCTTCTGACACCTTTGCCAATGTCGTTGCTGTATATGGAGAGAATAACGAAGGGCGATGAGGCAGACACCTGCGACCATCGTGGGGCCCCGGGACCTCATATGACGGCCGAGAGGCGCCTCGCTGGACCCGCTGACGTCCGTTTAGGTTTTTCGCGCCGTTAGTGGTGCCCCTGATGTGTATAGTCATTTCTGATATAAAAGAACGTGGGGAAATGATGAGAATTGCCCAGGAGACTCTCTGACTGGTTCATGGGTCCCAGGTGGTTTTTTGTCTCAAGATCGCCTCCCCAATGCCGTGTTTATGCCATCAAAAGGAACCGCGGAATACCATGTCTGCCTGGCATAATTATGAGCCCAGACTGTGTTAAAAGATGACACTGAAATTATTACACGAACTGTCTTGTGTTCTCTGCTTGGAGCCAGTCACAACCTTAAACTTTTAACTCGTTTCATGGCCAGCCATGGAACGGCGTAGTCTGAGTCGTGTTAATTTGATATACCAATGCAATAGAGGTTCATTGAATTAGAAAAACCCAAATTGTCAACGATCGATTTGAACTGAACTATAGAAACAAGAGGTATTTTTTACATGTATTATGTTTGAACTTAAAGAGTATTTGTAGCCTGGGGTGCACACAGTGCACAATATACAGTATTTTCTATGCAGGGAGTCTGGCAATACGACAATTATACACTATTTTGTTTCGTTTGTAGTGAATTATTGTGTGTATACACTGTAGTTACAAAGCCACTTGTAAATTTCAACATGGCGGACCAAGAGAGAGCAGTTATATTGCGATATAGACCTTTCTTTTGTTTACAAACATTGACTGGTGGTTGTCAATACTTGGTATGGCGGCCAAATCATTAAGTTTCGTCTTCTTGACAGACGACGTGACTAAATTCAACATATTATAAAAAACTTCTCATATTTGTACAAAATACATACCATTATTGCTTGTGTTGTTTCAATTACATTCTGCAGTATCTTTCAGTATTTATGAAACCTTGTGTACAAATTGTCTTCAAATTGTGGTTATTTTTTTATGCCCGGCTTTGACGGCTCTCCATAGTTTCCGTCCGTCATCTTGGTTGGCAAAAACTCGCGGGCTGTGACGTAGCAAAAGAAAGATCTATACACCTTGTATTCTTATTGCGGTGAAGGCGGCGCTATCTCCTGCAACAGCTGTCGGAAGCGGACATGCGCAGTTTAAAACGGTACTGACTTGGGACGTTTCAATTGAATTAGACACGGCAGAAAATCGACGTTTGAAGCCGTGCCGCTCTTCTGCCGTTAAAAGTGGCAAGCCCTGTCGATCTTTCAGCAGAAAACCGACAGTTGCTTCAAACGTCGAAATTCTGCCGTGTGTAACTCAAATTATGGGCCATTATTTGAATTAAATACGGCAGAAGTTCGACGTTTGAAGCGGTCCAAAGTATCCCATGTATTATAGCTATATGGGCTGGCTAATGCAGCCACGCACATTGGTTCCGAATAAAGGCTGGGAAATCCCCATAAGCTCAGTGCACTCTCTTTAAAATAGCTCGAGTTTCCATCAAGCAATTATACTGACGGTGCATTTAGTCATGCATAAAAGTCAGAACATAACATATTAGGCTTTTATCTGTCAAATTTGATGCGCAGAATACTCACTCTCTAGATGACACCCCCCCCCCCTTACCGGAAGCCATTCCCCAGGCAATCAGGCAATATCGCTAATTACTAAAAGCAGCGGAAGATGTTTTTTAATATGCCCTAGCCGCAGTTTCTCATTCCAATTTCTCTCGGGCATATAATTATAAAGACGGAAACCATTTTTTTTTTTACCGTTGCTGCTGATTCTACCGTGGCCCATGAAGGTAGAGAGTGCCATTTTCAAAGAGTTTAATTTGTGGTAGTATATTCCCTGTACGGGTTATAATTTGCACTGACTTAATACATTAGCATGGCCTCAAGTGATCCTGATCAGTTTATTGGGCAAGTCATTTCCCGTAAGGCCCGGTTTACCTGGAGTAAAAAACCGACGGTCTAGGACTGTCACCACGACTACGGCTTATTTTTCCTTAAATGCAGGCTTGAACAAAATAGTAGTGTAGACTCGTCCTCAGACCTTGGGGGGGGGGGGGGGGGGGGTGATTGTAGCTGGGCCGTACTTCCATATTGTGCACACAATCATTTTTTATATATATATAAAAAGTGAAACCCTTGGGGGTGTTGCAAACCCCCCCCCCCCCTAGCCCCCCCCCCCCTGATCTACGCCCATGCTTGAACTTAATACTAATAGCAATAACCAGTATTTGAAACGCTCTTTTTAGTCAGCTAAATTTATCTAGTAATTTGCATATTAGTTAGGAAGACATTTTAGCGCCATAAAGTGAACATTAAGGGAGATATTAAGGGAGACATCTCCCTATTACACCAGCTACCTTTTAAAGACATAATTTTTACTGTTCATAATTATTTTAATAGAAGACGGAGAATGCTCTCAATATGAACATTATTCGTCGACGTTTTCACGAAGAGCCACTTTGCCCACCTGGGCATTGAAACATAGTTAAAAAAAATTTAATCAAGCACAAAGCCGTCTTAACCATCACAGGTATCCATTAACACCATAGTGAAGAGGAGCAATCTTTCCCAAGGATGTAAGCACCACTAACCCATGGCTGGATTCAAACCCACACTCTGTAGATTGACCACAACATCTTGAGTACGACATGCCAGACCACTAGGCCACAGCGCGCCACCATGTACTCCCAATTGTTGCTTTAATATTGTGTTATATGATGACACTTTATGCCTTTTCACACGACGCTAACAAAAATCTCAACCATTGAGAAATTCTCTCATGGTCGCGAAATCTTACAAAAGTGTCATCGTGTGAAAGGACACCAATATTTGAGAGTGACCGACGTCCCTGGTGAATCCTTGAGAGATTTTGACCGAGGTCCAGACCCATGAAAGAATTTCCCAATGGTTGACATTTCTTTAGCGTCGTGTGAAAAGGCCCTTTAGAAAGAGAATGATAAGACTCGTGTCCGTGGTTTGCTCTGATACGAGGCGAGATTCCATACCCCCATCTTTAGTACACTTTCCCCCGGCTTGGAGCCACACATCCCTTTAACACGAAGATGCCGTGGTTTTGGGCCTTATTCTGTCTAATGCACGTGAACCCCTAGACGAGCACGCACAGCAACGCGCCAGAAACATTCTATGTCACGTTATTACTCGCAATGTTGTCGATTATGCTGCTTCCCTGTCACCGTAAAATTGCTGGGCTTAAATTAAGCGGGAAAAATGTAAAATGACAGCTCCACGTCCATTGATTAAGCACGAATGGAAAATGGGCATTATAAAAAAAAGACGGTGAACAGGCAAGGATGCTAGCATACAGTGCATAAAGGCCAAATGTTTCTGTTAAATTGGGGCAAATTTCACAGAGCTGCTTAGTTTTCCTTGATCAAACAGGATTGCCGACCAAATGTTCATGTGATGTTTATTGTTTATTGTATTGTTTGCTGAGCATATAACATTTACAAGGAGTTTTGGCTGGAGCATACTGGTTTTATTTACCAAGGTTTTGGTGCTTAGCAAATTTGTGCTTTAGTTGAGCAGCTGTATGAAATTGGCCCCTGGTATTTATTTCATGATATCGATGCAGACAATTAATCATTGGCTGAATGTCATTAACTAAATTTAAAACAAGTAATAAACTGCTTCGGCAAACTGCTCATCAGCCAAAATAACCTGAACTATATCAAAAGTTTGGAATTAGGAAGGCCTGACGCGTTTCGATCCTAGTAGGATCTTTATTGAAGGCTAAAAGATGAAAAACGATCTTGCTATAAATTATAGTTCATTACTTTGGCTGATGAGCAGTTTGCAGCAGGTCATTACTTGTATTAAAGGTACAGTACATGATTGGTTACATACCCAAACAGAAATGTTCACAGATTAACTTATAAATGCTGGTAGAAACATACCGTTAAAATATTTCCGCCTGAAATGGTGTATTTATCTATAGCAAAACAAAGACCGAAAACAGTTTTGATCTCGGGGTAAGATCAAAATTATTCTTTATATACTTTTTTTTCTCGTGACTTAGATGTTCGAATGAGCTCAATGTTCACAGGTTTATTAGTTCATGTAGGCCTACATGGATCTGACAAAGTGTGAGTGTTGTTAATATGTGACCTTTACCAATCACTGTATTATACCTTTAAAAAAAAAAACACTCAGTCAAATGTGACTCGTGACAGTTTTCCTTTAGTCTAATATAAACTACCCACATGTCACAAATCCAAATGAAATACGATGCCATATACAAATGACATAAAAGTCAATAATAAACAATAATAAACAACATTGGAAATGCACAAAGAGATGTATTGGGCAAAACAGCCCTTCAGTCATCAGGTCAGTACCGGCGTATTAGACGATATTATTTCTTCAGTTAAAGGTAGTACTCATACTTTGGTAGCATACTGAAACAGAAATCTTCACAGATTTACCTATAACTTACAGTGTATAAAGATGGTGATGGTAGAAACATACAGTTAAAATATTTCTGCCTATAATGCTGTATTTATCCAGAAAAGAGTAAAACCAGTGTCCAAAATTATTTTTGATTATTTGAAGATATAGAATAAAATAGAAGAAACTTACGAAATACTGTGGCCGATTTTCCACTGTTTTATCAAAAGTGGGCACCGTATGGGACTGAAATTTTCACAGATTACTTTGACTGTATCTTCCTTGATATTTTGGCCTATGAATCTGTGTTTCTTTGACAAAAACCAAAGTATGATATTACCTTTGATAAGAGGAGAGATTTCCGGAGATAGAAATTGTAATTTAAAATGCTGTTTCCCTATTAATCCAGGTTTTCAAGGTCTTTTCCGTGACTGGACGATCTCGACTAATTCTGGCGGCTTCGCTCTGGAGACAGACGGCAATGTGACGGTGACCGAGAGAGGGCAGTATTTCATCTACAGTAACGTAAGTTTCAACCAGAAAATACTGGATGACGGACGTAGCGAATTGATGTCATTGATTTACCGTTTCATCTGGCATACATAGTACGAAAGGGAAAAGATCGTCTGCATTTTGTTTTTATTCGGAAAGCGAACTGTAGCCGTTCTTTCAAATATTAACATGAATTTTTGTGTAGGCTAAAATATGTCACATTTGGTGATATTTGTACTTCCCAGATGCAGTTTATATGCATAAAAAACTTTTGCTTAAAGGTACTAAACAGAAATAAATCTTTAATACCTAAAGATGGTGATGGTATAGAAACATACCATTAGCATTTGTATGTCTGAAATGCTGTATTTGTCCGAGAAAAGAGTAAAACCTCCAAAACCAATTTTGATCTCAAGATCAACACAATTTCTGGTTAATTTGTTTTCAAGGTCCTGTTCTACGACAGCAGTGCGTTCTACGGAGCCCACACCAACATCAACGGCAAATCCTTCATGAAGTGTACCGGGGCGCGCGCCTCGTCCGCCGCCAAGTTCGGACCGTGCAGTGCCAGCGGAGTAGCCCTGCTTAACGAAGGGGACAAAGTCGGCATAGCCTCGGTATACCCACTGAAGGAGGTAGACATGCGCCCGGAATCCACGTACTTTGGGATTATCAAACTGAACTAACGAGGAAAAGGACCCCGTTGATGACATTTTCTGCGCGTCCTTAATTCAAATGTGGATTTTATTTGGTTGTAATCGTAGCTTTTTAGCCACACTTGATGATTTTGAAGGTACTATATCATATGATACTTTTGTCGCATACTGAAACAGAAATGTTCACATATTTACCTATAACTTGCAGGATATACAGATGATTATGATAGAAACATACCGTTCAAGTTCTTCAGCCAGAAATGCTGTATTTATCCAGAAAAGATTAAAAACAGTGACCAAAATTATTTTTGATCTTTTAAAGATGAAAAATAAAAGAGAAAATACTTAAGAAATACTGTGGCTGTTTTTCACTCTTTTCTCAAAAAAGTGGGTACCGTATGGGACTGAAATTTTCACAGTGACTGTTACTGTATCTGTCTTGATATGTTTGCCCATGAATCTGTATTTCTTTGATTAAAACCAAAGTGCGATATTACCTTTAACAGCATATCAACAAACGGGCTTTACAAACTGGGCCCACTTTGTTAAATTATGATAACCTACATGTATTTATTGATTATTATTGTTATCATTTTATTCAGTTCCGTTTTATTTGGGAAGGCGGGATTGGGTGGTTGGTTGTTTCTTAAAGAAAGGTTATTGAAAATGTCTACCATATAGAATGTATCATAAAATATTTTCATACTTGGGGTTTCAACATTCAGACAATCTGGTTAGAGGAAACTTAATAACAATTAAGTTGTGTATATAAAACAATTGTATTTCTTTCAATAATGTACAGTAGACCTACATTTATTATAGTTTCGTATAATTATAATATTATTATCTTTATTATATCACGCTCATTGTAAGTATTATTGTTTTACTGCTGTTATGTACAAAATACTCAGAAATAGTCTGCATACATAACAATGCAAATTCATCATTGTTTCTTTGCTGTGAAAGATAATCCGGAAACAATGGAGTCCCATTGTCTTTGTTTCAATTTGCTTTTGGGAACTTAACACGGAGGGTGTCGTACTTTATATAGGAATTATGGCCAATGTTAATTATTTTCCCATACGGTCCAACATTATTTGGAAAGTAGATTTTTTTTTTATGTTGATGTACCACTAGTGTGGACGAGCTTCTTAAAGGTTCACTGTAATCAAATTTGGGAAAGGGAGGAAACTTTAAAATTATTCCTCAGTACATAGCCTAATTAATGACAATATAAATTATATTTTGTATAAGTGCTTAATTATGACAAAACGGTTACAAAATCGATACATGTATGCCCCGCCCCTCAAAAGAGTCCCCATTAGAACCGACCCATGCAGCAATAGCTTGTGACGTCACCTACAGAACTAGTACAGGGTCGCACCGCAGTATATATGCGGCGTGGCGTTCTGCATGTGACGTAGGCAAGGTTTTTCGTAGCGAAAAGTGGGGTGCTCAATTATGGGTCTAAAATACCTCCTTTCTCTATATACAATATTTTTTAGGGTAAACAATGATAGACAGGTTGAGTTTTATAACAATACAGATGTATTTAACTTCATATTATTACAGTGAACCTTCAAGTTACAGGAATTAGTTGCACTGCATTCGCTGTATCGGCGTTTGGTTGAATTATACTAAACCATTAAGATTAAGATTAGTAGCAACTTAAAACACATTCTTGAGGAAGTCACAACAAGTGAAAGTCGCAACAGTGCGCCTCCAAAAGTTTACTATGCGTTGGCCAATCACAATGTACGGAATTGGCCAACCCTTTCCAGCTGATGCTCATTGGATAGACAGATTCCATTGTGCATTGTGATTGGCCAACGCCGTTTGCAAACTTTTGGAGGCGCAGCCGCCACTATGGGTGCATTCGTTTAGCTCACCCGGGTCGACACCAGTCAACTTCGTCCCTAATCTCTCGCTTGTTTCGTGTAGTATAACACGACCGTTCCCAGTAAGGGCTGACCCGTGTTAGCTAAACGAATACACCCTATAATTGTGAGTTGCCCGTATTTTGTGGGCCTTTACGAAATGAGGCTTGAGAAAACGGCTTGGAATTTATTTTGCTTCTGCCATTTTGTGTCCTAAATGAAATGAAGGGCTTGAGATACATGGCGAAGCTGGGGCCTTTCTTCGGCTTCGTCGTGTGGCCCAATCCCTTCATTTCGTTTCGTGGGTCTCAAATGGCGGTAGCGAAATAAGTCCCTAGCCTAATCTCAAGCCTGGTTTCGTAAAGGTTATATTATGTTGCAACGTCCTATACGCATAAGGTTTACTGTTATGAATAATAAAGTGTGATGTACAGTTCACCATGTAAATAACTCGCCCGTGAAAATAACCTTGCACAAGTACTATAGCCGTTTATTTCCTATTATCGTTTAATCACCATTCTTCATGACGTGTATTCGTACTTAATAACTGAATACTTATGCAATGTACATTTTAACAGGATTAAATTAAAATAAAATATAAAACGTGAATTAGAGTTTGCTAGAATATCAGCGAGTTTTGTGATTTTCTGTTCGATTCTGCAGAGATATTAAGTTGAACAAAAATATTAAAGGTACAGTACAGGATTGGTAACGTGTCCAACCAGAAATGTTCTCAGATTTACGTATACATGTAACTTTCAGGATATGAAGATGGTGGTGGTAGAAACATACCGTTAAAATATTTCCGCATGAAATGCTGTATCAACAAAACAGTTTTGATCTCGGGCTATTAAAGGTCACAACCATTCTTTATGTTTTATAAGACATTTTGAGTCGGGTTTTCGCAATTTTCTCGTGACTCAGATGTCCGATTGAGCTCAAATTTTCACAGGTTTATTATTTCATGTATGTTTGATCAGACAAAGTGTGAGTCCTATTCTGTGGCCTTTACCAATCATGCATTATACCTTAAACAAAAAAGTTCAAAATACTATCTCACTCAAGGCACCTAAAAAATATGACGAATAATTAAAGACCGTTATAGCTTTTTCTTTCAAGCTAAATGTAAAATCTACAATCTATAAGAACAAAAGAGCCCATTACCTCCTTACTATGCATAATTATTTAACAATAAGGCCACATAAAAAAAAAAATTGTTTAGCGTCCACCTCTTCCAAATTTTCTAGGTAGGGAGGGAGGTTTTTATTTTTATTTTTTATTTTAAGGATAGAATGGCAACATGCCTGTGGAAGAAAAGATACATGGTATTCATGGTCAGAAAACATGTTAGGAAGATACTGAAGACCATAGAAGCTTTCAAGCTAGATATCTGACCATTGGAAATTTCAGTAGACTAGAGAAACCTAAGTAAAAGCATTAAAATAACAAAAATGTATCAATGACTCACACAGACACAGGGGTTACTTGTTTAATATCATTTTTCGCATGCTGCGGCTTCTACCCCAGGTGGCCTTCATGATGTTTAGTCCGAAAATTACGGTAGATATTAGCGCACACTGCTTTTACATACAAGAAATAATTGTTTCCCCCAATATTTATTTTTTTTGAGACAAATAAAAAATAAAAAAATAATACAGGTCGGGCTCATATCGGAGGTCGGGCGGGGACGCTAAACAAGTAATTTTTTTTATGTGGCCTAATAAAACAAAGTATTAACAAGGAAAACATATCTTTAAAAAAAAATGAACTCAAATTAGTACTATTATGTATATCTCTCATAATTATAATTTTTTAAATTTTATTCTGAAAATAATTACAATAATATCTCGTTGGTACGGTGGTCTGAAGTGATTTTGGGAGACATTGAAAGATTTGAATTAAAGTTTGACCAAATAAAACACTACAAACAATTCTTGTGCGGTTCCAAAAGAGCAGGGGCCATTTTCATAGAGCTGCTAAGCACCAAAACATGCTTAATAAGCACCACAAACCTTGGTAAATAAAATCAGTATGGGTGCATTCGTTTAGCTCCCCCGGGTCGACACCAGTCAACCTCGTCTCCATTCTCTCGCTTGTTTTGTGCAGTAAAACACGACCATTCCCAGAAAGGGCTGACCCGTGGGAACTAAACGAATGCACCCAATACCAGCCAAAACTCATTGTGAATGTTATGCTCAGTAAATTGGCTGAATAACAAGTGAAAAGCAGAAAACATCACATGAAAATTTGGTTGGTAATCCTAGTTGATCAAGAAAGACATTTCATGCTTAAGCAATTTTTTTGTGCTTAAGCAGCTGCATGAAATTGGCCGTGCATGGGTATCATGACCCGGATCAACGATTTGACATGAATCTCTACCAGTAAAGAGGATTCTACTGGGGTCAACAGTGAGTCAAAGTGGCTTGACCCGACTGTGAGGCAATAAAGACCCAATTCGTCAAAGTCAAAGGCTCATATAAAAAAGAAAATCGATTAAAAACGAAAATCATTGACACAACTTGCTGGGAATAATAGGCGTGTTGTTGTAAATCCCACACAAGCCCGAAAGTTAAGTACTCTGCAGTTAATTTGCACCAATTTTCACCTTCTACTCAAATCGAGTGACCATCAGCAAATTGCTGGACTCGAATCGAGTCACCATCAGCAAATTGCTGGACTGGAATCGAGTCACCATCAGCAAATTGCTGGACTGGAATCGAGTGACCATCAGCAAATTGCTGGACTCAAATCGAGTCACCATCAGCAAATTGCTGGACTCGAATCGAGTCACCATCAGCAAATTGCTGGACTGGAATCGAGTCACCATCAGCAAATTGCTGGACTGGAATCGAGTCACCATCAGCAAATTGCTGGACTCAAATCGAGTGACCATCAGCAAATTGCTGGACTCGAATCGAGCCACCATCAGCAAATTGCTGGACTCGAATCGAGCCACCATCAGCAAATTGCTGGACTCAAATCGAGTGACCATCAGCAAATTGCTGGACTCGAATCCAGCCACCATCAGCAAATTGCTGGACCTGAATCAACCACCATCAGCAAATTGCTGGACTCGAATCGAGTCACCATCAGCAAATTGCTGGACTCGAATCAACCACCATCAGCAAATTGCTGGACTCGAATCGAGTCACCATCAGCAAATTGCTGGACTCGAATCGAGTGACCATCAGCAAATTGCTGGACTCGAATCGAGCCACCATCAGCAAATTGCTGGACTCGAATCGAGCCACCATCAGCAAATTGCTGGACTTGAATCAACCACCATCAGCAAATTGCTGGACTCGAATCGAGTCACCATCAGCAAATTGAAGGACTCGAAACGAGTCATATACCAGCAAATAGCTAGACTTTAATCAAGTAGTTACTGGCCAATAACTCAAGCCAGCAGCTGAAGATTCTACCTGACTTGATCAGATCGGCAAGTCATGACCTTTTAAAAAGTCGAAAGAAATGTATAAACAATGAAAAACTATGATTCTGCAAAACCCCAAATTTGGGTAGTAATTATACAAAATGGTGCTCAATATTATGTTAAGTATGTTCCGCACTCTTACACATTTATTGGATTGGAGACTTTTTTGGTGATTTTGATTCTCACGATGGGTCAGGATAGGCAAAACTGAGGCCGAGTAACTTCAGATCATTAAAAGAGGAATACTGAGTAAAAACTGAAGATCTTGTGTGGGGTTCCGACCCCACAGTGGGAATATAATACTTGTGTCCTAATGCAAGACAATTTGTCTTTGCTCCAGACAGGTGGGTAAATGTAGTGGTTGTGTTTCAAATACTGTCTGTTTTAGAAGTTAATCACTGCGTGCTGTTTGCATTCAATATTAAGTTGGTAAGTACCTTCATGGGCCAAATTCACTGACAGATTGGAAGATGGAGTATAACCACATGCAATGTGTATGGATGGAAGAACGCTGAATTTACAGTAGTTGTACACCATAACCCATGGCTCTTGGCATGGTGAATAACCCAGGGGTCGATTTCACGAAGCCCTGCGATCGATCGTAACTCGTAACTTGTCAAAACAAATAATTAACTATTGAATTTACTTATTTCACTATTTTCTCGGGACTCAAGTGTCCGATTGAGCTCAAATTTTCACAGGTTCATCATTACATGTACATGCTGCCTGCTGGATTAGACAAAGTGTGAATGCTGTTCTGTGACCTTTACCAATCATGTATTATACCTTGAAAAACAACAAGAAACTTAACACACGATTGACTCAAAACATTTATCAAAGGCGGGTATTTGGGGTACATCTGCAATAGGCCAAAGCTGATAGTTGTTGTTAACCCTTGCCTATGTACTAAAAATGAATTATTAACAAGTCTGCTGTAAGCAAATTTAATCATGCTTAGGATAAATTTAAGCGCATTTAATGCTTAATACTTTTTTTCTAGCTGATAACAAAATTTACACACACCGTTATTGCTTTTCGTAATAATACTATTTTGCACTTCCACCAGATTTGGTGACAAAAAAATTGTAACTTTACAAATTGTAAAATCATAAGCCAACAATAATTCAGAAAAAAAAACTCATTGTGAGTTTAATTTGACTACTGTTTGATGCATTTACTTGAATTCAATGCGAATATATACATGAAAATTTTGAATTTTTACATTGCTACGCTGCAGACGTGCTACAGCTCGGTGCTCTTAATACACGCGTTTACACCATGGCAACCATCTTAGATTTTGATCGCAACTTCAAAACGAGGCACTTCCACGCATGCGCACTTTTCAAAGTGTAAGCCTGTCCATTGTCAAAGACAATACACGGGTTTACACTTCGGCGGTTTTGATCGCGACTTCAAAACGAGGCACTATCACGCATGCGCTTTTTTCAAAGTGTAAACCTGTGTATATACATGCAGCTAAATATTCCTTAATAGTCTGGCAAAATCAAGTGTTGGCCATGCATGTGCGATGAGTCAGGGTATCAGACTGCAATTGGTGAAGTGGCTAATCAAGAGAAATTATTGATTTTAATTTGCACAAATTATTCAAAAATAGCACAAAATATTCTATAAAAAAGAGGAAAATTCGGTTCCAAAATTAATGGTAGCATAATTTGTAATAAACTAGAACAGCGAAGCTGTCATGGCTCGCTGCAGCCTTATGTGCAGTTACAAACATGATAGCAAACACCCATCCATCACACACAAACCCATCAAAAAAAAAATTCAACATTTTGAAACAGAAGAAAAAAATTCAACATTTTTCATTTACAATAATAACATCATTATTTTGGACAACACACCCATCAAAAAAAAAATAAAAATGGCGGTTCAAGCACATACTAAAAAACTTTAACATTTCACGCGGACGGCCGGACGGACGGGACGAACGGTACTACTACATAGGCTTCGCTTTGCTTCGCAGCTCGCCAAAAATGACAGACAACTTGAAAATGCTACAGAAATAAATTAAAAAAACGGACCGATCGAATGCTCAAAGATGTCTTTTCAGTTGATTACTGTTGAAATTGTCGTAAATCAAAATGTACACGTTTTCACATGAAATTACTACAAATATTACCTCCCGGGTATACCAATAATACTGAATTTACAGATGAATTTACAATTTTTGTGAATCAGCCTGCAGGGTACATCTCGTTTGACAAAGAAATATTGGATTCTGTAAACGCAAATTCAATATTCAAGCATTTCCAAGGGTCGATTTCACAAAGCCCTATACGATCGAGCCCCTAACTCGAGTTACGAAAGGATAATCCATCCTATCCTACGTAGGGCAGAAATGCATCATGACGATTGTTAGTAAGTTACGATGAGTTTGAAGAAACCGACACCAGAAATTATAATCGGACAATTAAAAAGTAAAAAAAAAACAAAAAAACAATATAACAAATAGTCAATAGCTGACCTTTGCCCTCTGACACAGCGTGCCTTTACTCATACCAGTTCCGTGACCTGTCCACGGCCCGCATCCAGCCCTTGCAGATTGGCTCGTATATGTCCACGATGTTGTCCTCGGGGTCAAAAGTCTTCCGGACTGTCCTCAGGTGTGTTAGGTCCTCCTTTCTCGTCCAGATGCCTGCGGTGGAAGAATGACCAGTGGATGGTTATGATTATGGCCAAAAGGGCTCTGCGCTCGAGCTATTTATACAATACGCCCTTTATATCGACAGCTATAGTTACCCGGATGTTCGTACAAATTTCACAACGTTTACATGTAAGTTAATTGGGCAACGTGTGACTTGTTTGTCTGAACATCTGAATGTGACGTCAGGAGTGCTGAGCCCTATTCACCAAGAGACCGTCCACAGTATGTGGAGTTTTGCTTTCAGGATGAAAAAGAGGCAACGGAAGTGAGCTCTCTCACTTGATCAAAAAGCCAGATATTTTGTGACCTTCCAGGAGGCTTGACAAAATGTGGGATTTTTATGGAGAGTTCTTTTTTGCATCCACTTAGGAGGCCCTGACGTTTCGATCTTTTGAGAAAGATCCTGCTAGGATCGCAACGTCGGGACCTCTGATCCCTAAGCATTTTATATACTTCAGGTTCTTTTTGTTAGGTGGATGAGCAGTTTGTAGCAGTTGATTACTTGTTACAGCTTTTTGGGGAGGGTTAGTTGTGAAGAGTTTGGAAAGCATTTGATGCCAAAGGGCCTCAGGATAGATGAGCATTCGTATCAGGCTCTCTATCAGTATCAGGAACTCATAGGAGATGATTACAACAGCCAGATGTGAGACAATGCTGATTTTTATTTTCTCTGTATTCGTTGCAGCAGTTGAGTCTGTTAGTGCATTATGCTGTACATGTATGTGATAATGATGACGACATGCAAAGCAGGAACCAAAAATCATGCAAGTAGCAAGCATGAACTAACACAAAAAAATCAAAGTGTGAGCAACATTTGATGAAAAAAGAACGATTAACACAGCCAAAGCCGAAGTTCACAAGACAAAAAAACCAAAACAAGCGAGTCGATGTGGAGCGTACGATGCCGTGAGAGGGGGTGGGGTTTTTGGGGGCTAGTGGTGATGGGGGGCAAGCTGCAAACAGAGGGGGGTACACATAAGAGATATGGCTGGGGAGAAAAGTATAAGTGTCGCAGCTAGCTCCGACAAACTTGAAACAACCGTACGACCTGCAACACGTTGCTGCACGTATCCAGTTCCGGCAGATCGTGTCATACATTTCAATGTCGGGGTCGGGCTCAAAGATCGCCTGAGTTACTCGGAGGGGGAACAGCTCCTCCTTATTTTTCCACACCCCTGTGGTCAAATGGAGAAGGCAAAAAAAGATAGAGGCAAAAGAAATGAGACTACATGCGTCGGGCATTATGACGACAAAATTCAGCCGAAATAGCCCCAGCCCCACCCTAACCCTACCCCCTTCCAACAACGAGCCCAAAGGAAACTTTAGCAAGCTACATGTAGCCAACATTGAGCTGAAATGGTCAGGAGAGGGGGAGGGAGAGATGGGGCTTAAGCTTATGAGGCCTTGACTCGACCAGAATATATAATGAAAAAAACAAACAACAACAAAAACAACCCAAAAAATTACAACAATTAGCCAATGTGGGCGAGACTCATCTGAAGACTGTTGGTGACCTATAGAGAATCTATCTAGCAATAATATATGTTCTGGCTTGTAATAATAATAATAATAATAAAGACATTTATAATGCGCAACATATTCACCAAAGGGTGCTCAAGGCGCTTACAGTAACAAAAGAAAATACAATAAATTCTCATCAGGTGTGTTTTCAGTTTGTTCTTGAATTCGTTGAGGGTCTTGGATGTTCGGATATGTTTGTCATTGTCTGCATGTGCGCAACTGTACAGTATCCATTCTTTCGCAGGTACCCATTTACACCTGGGTGAAGAGGAGCAATATGTGACAAAGCGTCTTGTACACCGAATCATGTGATTCACGTGACATCATCAGCTTGGATTGGCCCTCAAGCACAATGATTGCACACATGTAAACAATACGCTTCAGTGCACACGCAACAGTGTCGTACTCATAACCATGAAGAACACTGAAAAGCTTGACGTCCAATCGTCTGATTTTATGACGTCAGTGAATAACCTCTATAGCAACAGTCTTTAGTCTGGATAATTCATATCGGCGAGCTTAAAATGCAATGAAAGACGTCTGTGTACCAGATACTATTCAGATTGAACTCCCAAATGGCTTTTTCTCAGACTGATTCTCACATAAAGTATTAATATATTTCTTTTTGCGTACGAGCTATAGACACAATTCTTAACACAGAGGTCTTAAAAAAAAAAAAACAACAACAACATTTGCTCATTGTTCTATGCAGTTCATGATAAGAGTAAAAGCACAATCTTTCGTCACTGCTTATGGATCTATTTTAGCGTGCATCAAGTAGGCCTACGATGAATGATGCTAGGCAAAAAACCCAAAAATCTGTTATCTGAGAAGTGAGGTTGAGGTGAAGGGTTGGGGTGGACGACAGACTGGGGCTGGGGAGGCTGCCCACAAATAACCAACCAAACTGACAGGCAGTACAGAGGCCAAACACTCGGGGAGTCAGCAAGCCAAAGTGCCAGCCAGTCGGGGAGCCAGCCAGCCTGCCAGAACCTGCCGTCCACTCTTCAAACCATCTAGCCAGCCAACCGGACTGCCAGCCACTCTTGAAACCAACAAGCCAGCCTGCCAGCCACACTTGGAGCCAACCGGCCTGCCAGCCACTCTTGGAGCCAACCAGCCGGCAAGCCACTCTTGGAGCCAGCTGGCCTCCCAGTCACTCTTGGAGTCAACCAGCCTGCAAGCCACTCTTGGAGCCTGCCAGCATGCAAGCCACTCAGGGGGCCAACCAGCATCCCAGCCAGGGATTTAGGGAGCTAAAGTAGCCTCAGACAACCAACCAGTAACCCACCGGAGCAAAACACTTGCCAGTCTTCCAATAAGGACAATCAATAAACCAACCAAGCAACCAACCAACTACCCACCCATCCATCCACCCTGCATTCCAGCCACAAGTTGACTACCAGGGTTCTAGCCACGGTGGGCAGCGCTGGGCGGGCCAGCCCGGCACTGGAAATTTGCGCCCGGACCATAGGTCTGAAATAAACTCTGCCGCCCAGCACGAATTTCTGCAGAGTGAATAAAAGTTCACTCTTTTCTGTGTTTTGAAATGTGAAGCACTGACTCTCAATGTTTACAAGACGATATAATTTCCAATTTTTAGCGTATAGGCCTATCGTATATCTGAACATGTAGCGAACTAGGGCTCAACTTCATTTCTAGAGCCCACCACTAAAATTGGTCTGGCTAGAACCCTGTTGACTACAACTAAAAATACAACCATTTATAACAGATTCATACACAACAAAACACGGAACATTAACACCGAGAAGAAAGTTATTCTAAATAAAGAACAAAATAATAGAATCAAAAATGGCTTCCCTTAGTCTTTTCGCAGAATGTATAATATTGAGTTTTCTGAATATTATCAGTGGATCACTAACTGGTTTTGGTTTTTGAGAAAGCGGTGTCCTTTCATTTCACATTCCTGCATCGAAGATGACTTTTTAGAAAGCAGATTTTTGCTTTCTGCTTGAAACTATTAAACGGTTTTGGTTCCTGCCAGTTTGTTTCACGTACAAGATCAGGGATCCTACTGATCCGGATCCCATTTTTGCATATATCCAGGGGCCAATTTCATAGAGCTGCTTAAGCACCAAAAACTTTGGTAAATAAAATCAGTATGCCGGCCAAAACTCCTTGTGAATGTTATGCTCAGCAAACAATGGCCGAATACAAGTCAAAAGCAGTAAACATCACATGGAAATTTGGTTGGTAATCCTGTTTGATCAAGGAAGACTTTTCAAGCTTAAGGAAATCCTGTGCATATAAAGCAGCTCTATGAAATTGGCCCTTGCATGGGAAGTGCATCTAATAATAATAATAATAATAATAATAAACCGTTTTTATATAGCGCATATCACAATCAACGTATGACGTCTCTATGCGCGTATTACTATTATCCCTGGTCATTGGGCTACAATTATTACATTCCTGAAACAATCTCAACTCCCTAGGGAGTATACAGCCCTGGCTGCCGTATTCAGCGAACAGAGGCTAATCAAACCACAAAGCCATCTCTATCCTCACAGGTACCCATTTACACCTGGGTGAAGAGCAACAATATGTGACAAAGCATCTTGCCCAAGGACGCAAGCACCATTAACCCATGGCTGGATTCGAACCCACAATCTGTAGATTGACCACAAGACTTTGAGTTCAACACGCCAGACCGCTAGGCCACAAAACTCCACATCTGCAGATCCCAGATCTCGTGCACGAAACAAACAGGACCAAAGTGAGTTTAATACCCGGATTAAGTGGACAATGGGTTTTGACATGGGTTAGAGTGGAGTAAAATATGAATGGGGTGGGGGCATTTTGAGGGAGTTCGTCACTCCTACCTGCACCTAGACCGGCCAGGAAAGCTGCACCAAGGGAAGACATGTCCAGATTGCATGGTCGCTCGATCCTCTGTACCAACAAACTGGAGATCAACTGCAGGATAAAATCATTGTTGCTGACCCCTCCGTCAAATCTGAAAAAAAATAAACAAATAGCAAATTACACTTGCATAACGCTTAAAAGCTTACAGGTTTTGTAACATACCCATACAGAAATGTCCACAGATTTACATATAACTTTCAGGGTATGAAGATGGTGCTGGTAGAAATATACTGTTAAAATATTCCTGGTTGAAATGCTGTAGTTACAGACCGAAAACAGTTTTGATCTCGGGGTCAGATCAAAACCATTCTTTATGTTTTATAAGAAAAACCGAGTCGGGTTTTTTCTATATTCTTGTGACTCAGATGCCCGATTGAGCTCAAATTTTCACAGGTTTATTATTTCATGTACATGCTGGATTAGACAAAATTTGGGTGCTGCTCTGTGACCATTACCGATCATGTATTATACCTAAAAGTGCAAATTGTCCCTGTTGATTAAACTCCATTGAAATTCCTGCAACAAACTCAACTCCCTGGGGAGTATACAGCCCTGGCTGCAAAAGCGCTCCGCACTTGCGCTAAAAATAGCAACGGACCTCAGACAAACATTGCAACCATGCACACGTGCGTGCGTGGGCCGGGTGTGCGCGTGCATGTACACTGCGTGTGTGAGTCAATTTTTGTATGACATCCGGGGATTTTGTGACGTCATTAGTGCGGAGCGCTATTAGCTCACAAAGGCTAAACAAGAACACAAAACCATCTCTATCCTCGCAGGTACCCATTTACACCAGGGTGAAGAGGAGCAATATGTAATAAAGCATCTTGCCAACAGACACAAGCACCACCATCCCCATGGCTGGACTCGAACCCACAATCTGACCACAAGATCTTGAGTACGACACACAAGACCACTAGGCAACGACACCCCCCTCCACACCCCCCCGACACCCCCCCACCCCCACCCCCACCCCCAAAAAAGACATGGTAAGAGACCTTATTGTATATATCATTCTGGATTTAATTATACAAGCCTAAATGCAGACTCTGCAATCAAATGAGAGCTCAACTCCCCCAACCCTCCGCACCCTACACCACCCCTACCCCCCACCCTACACCACCCCCTCCCCCCTCCAACATACCTGATACAAGGATGGAGCTTCGTACCGCTTTTATCTCTAGCCACATTGTAGAGTTGGATGACCCTACCAGCAGAAAAGACAAAAAGATGTGCTCTTTAAAATCTTGTTCAGATAATTCAATAATAATAATAACCGGGAATGGGTCATTAGGGAGACTTTCTCATTGGGTCATGCACAAATTTTACTTACCTATTTCTAAACATCCTCCAAACCAATGAACTTGAAGTTGACATATGTTCATATTGAGAGCATTCTCGGTCTTCTATTAAAAATAAGTCTTTAAAAGGCAGCTGGTACATGTACCTTAAGGAGACATCGAAAGTTCCGATGTCTCCCTAATGTCCACTTTTAGATGCTAACGTGTCTCCCTAATTACCCCATTTGTAATTATAGAGTAATAAGTGTATAATATTGGAACAAAGATGAATTAAACTAGCAGTGCACGTACGGGCACTGCTATGCGTGAAATCTATTTCATGGAATCCGTAAGCAAGACTTTTCGATTAGCAAAGAATTTCTAGGGTAACCGTGATAATATTCTGCTAACGCGCTGTCATATGCATTCTGCAGAAATTCCTTGCTTACCGTTACCAAAAAGAAAACTCTCCCATGAAATATGCTAACCGTTACCAAAAAGAAATCTGGTACCGTATTCAAAGGATTTTTGTTAACGGTAACGGATTACATGAAATTGGGCCCAGTGTTCACAATAAAAAGTGAAAAATAGGACTTAAAGGTAGTATCAAACTTTGGTTTTTATCAAAGAAATACAGATTCATGGGCAAAAATATCAAGACAGATACAGTAACAGTCATCTGTGAAAATTGCAGTCCCATACGTTGCCCACTTTTTGAGAAAACAATGAAAAACTCAGCCACAATATTTCCTAAGTATTTTCTCTTTTATTTTTGATCGTTTAAAAGATCAAAAAGATTTCCGTTGTTCACAGTCTGAAAAACTTACCTGAAAGCTACCGACTCTAGTACAGCCCTTGCCATGTGAGCTGGTGTCGTTGTTGGTCTTAGACCAATAAGTGAACAGCACGCGTTGAAATCATTGTATGGCGCCTGTCAAAGAAACAACGTAGAGATTAAAAAAATTTACCACACAAAAGAGCGACAAACACACCCAACCAACTAACTTTCCTGAATAAGGTAGGTTTACGGTGACACCATGTAATCTCTTCTGTAAGAGTGTGTGATTCTGAGAAGATCTGATGGTTTAAAACACTCGATGTTCCGAACAGTGTGCTCTGTTCATCTTCAGGAGGGTGACACGAACTGAAGATGAACAGAGCACACTGTTTGGAATGTCGAGAGTTATAAAACCATGGGTTCTTCTCAGAACCACACTCACAGTAGAGATTACATGTACATGGTGTCATCGCAAACCTACCTTATTTTGTACTTCCACCATGCATAGCTTTTAAGGTACATTACAGGATTGGTAACATACTCAAACAGAAATGTTCACAGATTTACATATAACTTACAGGGTATGAAGCTGGTGCTGGTAGAAATATACCGTTAAAATATTTCTGCCTGAAATAGTGTTTGTATCCTACAAATCAGAATCAAAGTCTGAAAACAGTTTTGATCTCGGGGTAAGATAAAAACCATTCTTTATGTTTGAAATTAAAAAAATTTAGTCCTTTTTTTTTACTATTTTCTCATGACTCAGATGTCCGATTGAGCTCATTTGAGCTCAAGGTGTGTATTTTCTGTACATGTTGGATAAGACAAAGTGTGAATGATGTTCTGTGACCTTTACCAATCATGTATTATACCTTTAAGTCTTATTCAACTTTCCTGTCCTGACAAGTTACTTCAACTACATATTGTTATCTTCAATTTTTAAGGCACGGATGAACGGCAAACATTTGACGTAACTCAAACACAGGCACAAATTCAAATGGCACATCCCGTGACAAATATCCAACAAAATCGAACAAAGATAATTGACAATTGGAGACACAGTCAATACTTTCTTTGCATACCTGCAATCCGTGGAAAGCTGGTACGAAGTAGAGCCCCCCGGAATCTTCCACTGAGGTCACGACCTCAACTGACTCCTCAGGGCTGTCGTACAAACCTTAAAACAAAAAAAGAATGAAAAAGATCAGTCATACGTCATTGCAACAAGCTCATATATTCAAGTTACGACATTGTTTTATTATTATGTGCGACAATGTAACACATTCCTGAATAAACATACTATGGGTGAAGGTACAACCCAGTCACACAATTTTTTCTTGAATAGCGAACGTAAATTATAATCAAAATTGTCTTGCCACAAAATACGACAGTTGACATTATGACCCTTTGACATTACCGGTATACAAATAATGAATGTTTATGAGTAGAATGGTAAGAATAATTTCATGAGGTGGCAGATGGACTGTTCCATTACCACGAGGCAAAGCCGAGTGTAATGGAACAGTCCAGCTGTCACCAAATGAAATTATTCTTAAAATTGTACGAATTTGAAACATTCATTATTTGTTTTATATCATGCCCGCGGGCGCAACCTTACACAAAATAACTCACCAAGAGCAGTACTGTACGGATAACTTGGTGACATGTGATCAAGATCTACCAATCAGATGGCTGGGATTTATGCAGGCATGATATAAATTACCTAGTTGCATTGACGCCACACAAACATTCTATTTGAGTTCATATTCTTACCCATTCCTAATCCCCATTCTATGACCGTGCCGGCATCTGAATCATTGCACTCCAGTTGATAAACAATCTCCTTTCCAATTTTCCAACCAATGGTGGGATAAATACCTTTTTTTTGGGTGGGGGCAAGAAAGAAGGGAACAAAATAATTACAACTTGCAGAAACAATAGAAACTACATGTGAAGAGTTCCCACCAATAGAGGTCGCTACATTATACCAGAAGAGGGCGCTATTACACTCAAGTAGCTCAATGCAGAAGTAATGGCAGCGCTCTTTTATATGCGTGCCGATCATAGAGCTATATTAAAATGACTCGAGCGCTACCTTCACGTTCTCCTTGCGTAGACGCCATGGGTGTCGATCCCGGGGGGGATATATCCCCCCCAATATTTGAGGTGGGGGGATGGCGTGTATTATCATCCCCCCCCCCAATATTTGAGGTTGAATATCATTCAAGTTTATTGTATAGAAATATTACATGATCCTTGTTGTTTTTTTTAGTCTTTGCAGTAAATACTATGTTTAATTCTTTTGAATATCATTTCAAATGCTCTAAAATGCGACTTTTTGACTCTGATTTTATTAAAAAGTCCCTGGTTTGGGAGGGGGATCCACCTCCCACAGCGCCATACATAGGGCTGCAATGCGTCCAACGATTGTCCTACGATTGATAGCAAGTTACGACGCGCTTCATGAAATCGACCCCCAGACTCATACTAACTGCATCCAAGCCCGTTCTACTAACCAGCAACAGACGACAAGGATATAAAGAGAGCCATAGATTCCTTTCTTACCATAAAGTGGAAGACACAGTTTATTTCCGGTGTTTAGTACCAGAAACGTCCCCGTTCCCATGGTGACCTTCACGTCGCCCTCATTGAAACAGCACTGGCCGAATGACGCACTTTGCTGATCGCCAACCTAGGAATGGATTATGTGCGATTTTGAAGGTAAGGAGGCTACATGAATAGCGCTCCGCACTTGCGCTAAAAATAGCACCGGATCTCAGACAAACATTGCAACCATGCAAACGTGTGTGCGTCCATGTACACTACGTGTGTACGTGTGAGACAATGTTTGTCTGACATCCAGGGATTTTGTGACGTCATAGTGCGGAGCGCTGTTGTTATTGAATAATTGTAAATTGAATAAAGAGTCCGAGTACGGGCCAAGTACTTATTGGCATCGAGTTGTAATCGAGTTCGAGTTCGAGTACGAGTACTCCAACACTGCTTATATACATTAATTACCCATAATAAAGTGAATGGTTTGTATATGACATTAAGGTAAAGTACTTACCACTGCCCTGATGGGAATCGGTGCACCCCATAGATCGGGATCACAAACTCCAAAATCGTCGCTGAAAAATAAAGACAAATCATTCTTTAAGGTAACTTTACATTTTGGTTTTTGTCAAAGAAATGCAGATTCAAGGGCAAAAATATCAAGGAAGAAACAGTAACAGTCATCTGTGAAATTGCCAGTCCCATACGGTGCCAACTTTTTTTTAGAAAACAGTGAAAAGCGCCCACAGTATTTTTAACATCTTTTCACAGGTTGTTTTATCCTCCAAACATCAAAATTATTTTTGGTCATTGGTTTTATTCTTTTCTGGATAAATACAGCATTTCAGGCAGGAAAATGTTAACGGTATGTTTCTACCTGCACCATCTTCATACCCTGTAAGT
This sequence comes from Astropecten irregularis, assembly GCA_963971285.1. Taxonomy (NCBI): domain Eukaryota; kingdom Metazoa; phylum Echinodermata; class Asteroidea; order Paxillosida; family Astropectinidae; genus Astropecten; species Astropecten irregularis. The sequence goes on along the minus strand of OZ020262.1, from coordinate 12,966,985 downwards.
TATACGTTAATCTGTGAACATTTCTGGTTTGGTGTCTTACCAAAGTATGATACTACCTTTAATACTGGCAAGCTCATAGGGGAGTCAGGATACTTGACCAAGTGGCTAAAAGGTACAATTGTAAATCTCACCTCGTGTCCTTTATCTCTGGCATTATGTTGAGGGGAATTCCCAGGAATGACAAGTGAATAGTGTTCCAGCCTTTCTGTAAAATTGAAAAGAAAAAATTTCACAAATTATTCTCACCACAAAAATAAGAAAAGAAAAGGAAGAAAAACAGAAAAGATAAAGATAGCTTTTCCATATGATCAACATGAGATCAGAATAAAGTGAAATCTTCATGTTTCAGGAGCGCGATCAGTGATCCGACGCTCAAAAGCGCATTTTAGCGTCTATAGCCTGCGACGTGGATTTGCAAGATCAAATATGGCGACCAAGATCCGCGGCGAAACAAACAAGGCCCTTTATTTCCAAATAGCGCTCCGCACTAATGACGTCACAAAATGCACGCGCACCCCCACCCACGTTTGCATGGTTGCAATGTTTGTCTGAGATCCGGTGCTATTTTTAGCGCAAGTGCAGAGCGCTATTCAGGAGTTTAGAGGACGGTATCAATTTGGATTGGCAACCTACTGTCAGGACGAAGAAAAGCTCGGCTCAATCTTTGCAACTATTTCAAGTCCTTCTTCATATGCTCTGTTCACAATGACATGGTCTATTAAAGGTAACTTCATACTTGATTTTTATTCATAGAAATGCAGATTCATGGGGAGAAAAATCGAGAGAGACGTAGTTATAGTCATCTGTGAAATTTCCAGTCCCATACGGTGCCTACTTTTTGAGAAAACTGTGAAAAAACGCTCAGGGTATTTTTTTTTCAAGATCGTAAAATCCATTGACTGTCAACTAGCAGATAAAGCACTGTGGGGCTGGGGACAAAAATTGAAAAACCATAACCAACTCCATGGACTGCTCAATATACATTGGAAGTATCGATTACCTTGTACATGTCATACAAGCCAGTAGTAGCGATGTTTGAAAGATCAGTGGCGTGAACCTTTCCTGTAAAAAAAAACCCACAGCAACAATGATGATTAAATAGTACAACTTTACAAAATCATTAAAAATATACTACATGATTGGTAAAGATCACAGAACAAGTACAAGCACTTTGTCAATATTTGTATGAAATAATAAACCTGTGAAAATTTGAGCTCATCAATCGGACACCCGAGTCACGAGAAAACAGTGAAAACCCGACTCAATTTTTCTTACAAAACATAAAGAATGGTTTTGATCTTACCCCCAGATCAAAACTGTTTTCGGTCGTTGTTTTACTAATTTCTGGATAAATACAGCATTTCAGGTGGAAATATTTTAATGGTATGTTCCTACTAGCACCATCTGCATACCCTGAAAGTTATACGTAAATCTGTGAACATTTCTGTTTGGGTATGTTACCAATCCTGTACTGTACCTTTAAAGAAATGTTCCTACAGTCTCGTGCACGGTTATACACCAATCAAACAAAAGCTGAAAGAAATGAATTCATTGTTTCCTAGTAGGGCAGTGGGATAATTTCACAGTGTTTTTTTTAACCCTGATGCTAATTAGTCTGTTGATTACTGTGCAAGTATAAAATTGTTGCTGTATTATATTTTTGCCACATTGTACAAATACAAAAAAAGTCTATCTTTCTATGTATTCATATCCTACCTTGGGTTAGTTTCCAGACTAGCCAGGTCTCAATGGTGCCAAACATGACGTTATTATCCTGTGCATCTTGTTTAACCTAAAACCATTTTATAAAAAATTTAAATAACCATCAAATAACCATAAGGGAAACTGACTGAATTTAAATTTATTGAAAAGTGAACAAAGAAAAATTGACTGGAGCGGGATTCGAACCGGCGACCTGCTGAATACCGTACAGGCACTCTACCAACTGAGCCATCCGCGTATTTGGTGAAATGATCCTTGGGCTATGACGGTGTGTGCATGATTTCATGGCTTCTGACTGCCATACGAATAAAAGATAATTGACTATTGGGGTCACCACCAAAGTAGGGCTGGATAGCTCAGTTGGGAGAGTGCCTGTACGGTATTCAGGAGGTCACCGGTTTGAATCCCGCTCCAGTCAATTTTTCTTTGTTCACTTTTCAATCAATTTAAATAACGATATTTGGTTGGGGTTGGAGAAACACAATACACTGATCCAGTAGGCCACGCCCACCATAGAAACGGTCAAGCGACGACGCACGTTCGCACGTTCGCACGCACACACGTGTCACCTGTCATGATCACCCACAAGCACGCATTGTACACCTTCTTGAACCATAATACGCAAGCACTTCTCTCCATTGTACTTTCATTTCTGAAAAGGCCAAAAATGTATATATCCCCTCTTGCTAGGGCATCAAGAGTCATAATTGTAATGAAAATATAAACGCCATCAATTTGTAGCAGAAAGATACTGTACTTCTGAAGTTGTGTTGCACTTGCAGAGGATGGTATTTATTGTTTTTCCAGTACTTAAACGTAAACACCGCTGTAATCAATACCGCGTGTCTTCGCAAAAGATGACCAAAATGGCTGCTGCAAATGGTGATGAGATTTTCGCAACTGTAATTGGTCAATGTCTTTGTTCACTTTTTAATGACTTAAAATTAACCAATCATTTTCAGTTGTGGTTCATTGATGATTAACAATTATTAACGTTGCTCTTTTAACATGATTAACAAGATTTAATCCTTTGTTGATATACATGTACTAAATTGGTCAGGGACCAATGCACTATAATTTACATTTCAACATTTTGCCGTCAACACTTACCCCAGGAATATTTTCAAAGACCCAGTACAGTCGTATCGAAACCTGCGCATAGGTGAAACATGCATAAAAACAGAAGCAGGATTTCAATTCTTAAAGGATTGGTAATTGATGAAAAAAGGAAAATGGAGTGACGACTTCAAGATATATTGGCTGTAACAACGTGCAGAAAAGCAGATATGCAAAAAAAAGGACAGCTGAAGACAGAAGTATGGTGGCCAACTTTCATTTCATAGACGGCACAGGACGATAATGCCCCCCAAAAACTAGCTTTAAAACAAAAAAAGTTTTTTTGTCAGTATATTATTTTGTACACAGCCAATCATCTTTTATTGAAATACGGAAGCCGGAAAGCTAATCATGAGCAAAAGACCGGTGGGGAAATCCGAGACATGTTGTCCATGCTGAATATATATTCTTCTAACTCTGTGTACCTTTCAGGAATAAATCGCACACCACATACCAAGCCAGAGTTGTAATGCATTAATTAGATCGATATATTACACCACCGCAGTTTCTTGTTTTAATCAAAAGAGGGCGCCACTCACAAACTTGCATTCGGATTACTGTACAAACCCCAATAACAAAAGACCAACTCACGTGCTGCGACATGAATTGAAAGACACCGCCGGCTTCAAAGCGCTGAACGCGGGAGAAGAAATGCAGGAACTTGGCGCCCTTCTTGAGGCACTGCGGGGATGGAAAACCGAGATAAGAGAGATTAAAAATCGATTTGCCTGCATCGCATTTAGATGTCAAAATAGGCAGAAAAATAAAAAATAAAAAATGAAAATACACTTTTGCTGCAATAAACCACAGAGTTTTTCTGCTGTTTTCTGTCCTTCGAAACCTGAGACAATTCGAGAGATTTCAAATTTAGGAATCGTCCATCAAAATTCCTTTGCCTTTCCAAATGCCTTTCGAAGAGACAAATTTCTTCCTTTATGAACAATTACAAAGTAATGTAGGTCCAGTTAAAGGTACTATCATACTTTGGTAAGGTTGATACACCAAAACAAACCTGTGAAATTTTGAGCTCTATTAATCATTGGAAACAGAAGAAAACAGTGAAAAAATCAGAGTTGTAACGAGTCACTGTTTTTTGCGACTCGAGTCAAGTTGAGTCATTTTAAAGAAGTGACTCGAGTCAACTCTGGAAAAAATACGCTGGAATTGTTATGCGGAAATTGAGAGGTAATTGTAATTGTGAGGTTTTGATCTCAGAGTTCAGAACTATTTTCGGTATTTTGTTTTCTTCATTTCTGGAATACAGCATTTCAGGCAGAAGGATTTAACAGCGCGTTTTGGTTTCCTACCAAAGTATGATACTACCTTTCTCTTTCACTAGAACAACTTTCAATATTTCCATTTGTAGGTAGAATGTACTAAATATAAATCCTGTTTTAAAAGAAAACAAAACCCACAGCAGTTAAACTGTTTTATTTTCCATGCCTACCTTGAATGATAAAGACCGATTGAGGCTCTCTGCTGATTTTTCTGCCCGTGTGTCATTCCAACAAATAAAATTATGGTAGGGTTCTCCCGTTTTCCTGTAAAGAATAAGAAATTACATTTAATGAAGAATTGCAGCATAAATAGACAACTCGAAACAGAGGGTTTGTTGGGCCATGTCTCAAAAGTCTGGCTGCGTCTGTGGCCGCGACATCACGAATATCAAGCCACAAAGGAGGGTGACTTCGTTGTGGCCGGGCTGCCCTCAGCTGTTTGTATCATGGAATCAAATCATCTATTGAGGGCGCACCTACAAAACTGAAAACCCCAAAGAAATGAACTTATTATCACCTATTCCACGTAAGAAACGTCGCTCGTAATGTTGAGATCCCCATTGCAGCAATCTGACTTGCATGAAGTCCTGCATCTGAGATTAAAAAGACAAATAATAAAACAAGTTCAAGAAACAGAGAGATGCAGAATGACAATGGGGGTTTACGAAACGAAAATATAGGTTGTGGTATTTCATTGAAGCTTAAGAAATATAGAAATTAGAAAAAGAGTGATGCCTGCTGGGCGCATCCATGTTTGTGCACAAACCTATGGAAAACACACAATTTTGTTCGTCTTTTGTACGTCTATTTGCATATCTGTGTTTGTGTTCTATACTGGTGCGTTATCGAAGCCCAATACATTTAGAGTACATTCTTCGAAAGGAATTCCAGGCAAAGTTTTCTTGTTTCACAGACACGCACACAAATTCAAAATGACTGCGCCCAGGACGGCTTTAAAGTGTCTCCGCACTCGGAGAACACGGAGCTACATGTAGAAGCGCTCTAGTCATTTTAATATAGCTCTATGACATTACCACACAAACCACTGTGGTGCAAATTGTGGTAGTCAGGATACCACACTTACCACAAGTTTATAAGGATAAGGACAAATTAATTCAAGGTCGTGGGGTTGAGAGTGATTCAATATTCTTCATGAGGTAAAAACATGTTAATAGTACCTTCAATGGCTTCCCTCACAACTGCCTTGAACTTGTCAAAGAGAAAATCAGGCAGGATCTCCACCATGCCTTGACCAGGACGTTCCACATCAGTCTGTTTATCAATATAAATCATACATTATACAACATGGTACGTGGAAAACCACCGTTCCAAATATTGGCTAATACAGGAATCTGACTTGCGATTCACGTAAATGGCCCTGTGGTGTATCAGGGGACGTACACCCTGCAGTACAGAGTGCGGCGGAGCGTAATTCTTTTGTTGCCACACAAAAGGTGGTAGGGGACACTGCAGTAATGGAGAATGGTATGTCATGCTGTCTGATCAGTTTATAGGGATACCTATCCCCTAAGGTACAGCCAAAGTACAAAGTGTGCCCAAATACATGGAATCCGTTACCGTTAACAATGATTAGTTGTCCTCATAAGCACAATTCAACAGAACTCTGTCCATTAAACTCAGCCATATAATTTAAAGAGGATGTTCAACACTCAACAAACCTCGCTTTATTTGTTAGAACTATTATCCTTAAATTACTTGACATGAGAAAGAATATATCTCAAACTAAACATAGACAAAGTCTTTTCTGATGATTTTTGTTTCAGTCCGCAAGCTCCTCATAATTCAGATTCTCTGAATTTCGTCAACGGGGGCAGCAGACAAATTTGTGTGATTTTGTGACTTCAGATATGGGAGCCTTATCTTTTGAACAAAAAGCTCCCATATCTGACGTCTCAAAATCACACAAATTTGTCTGCTGCCCCCATTGACGAAATTCAGAGAATCTCAATTTTGGGGAGCTTGCGGGTTTAGAGCATGTTGAGAGAAAAACCATCCAAAAAGACTCTCTTTCTGTGTGGAGTGTGAGATAAATATTCTTTCTCATTTCAAGTAATTTTTTCCGTGACTTACCTTCCTCGTTCCTGTTCCGACAATCTCGGCCTGCCGATTGTAGATATGGCAGCGAACCGTCGTGGTTCCGATATCAATTGCCGCTATATAGGCCTTCTCGGTCGCCATGGTCGAAGGTCAAAGGTTACTGCTAGAAGAGTCCAAACGACACGAAATGCATACCACCACCTGCAACCAAGAACAAGCATTCAATTGATTGTGTTTCTGCAGTGGTTCTGATTTTGAGGAGTTATTCTCGAAGCTGTCATGGTTTGCATCACAAGGATAATTGATCTCTAGTTTCGCTACACTGGTTACCACAACAAAGGCAGCAACTACCAGCTTTGATGGCGCCAGCCTCAAGGTTGGGTCACTGCGTGATATTCAGATCTGTGTTAAAGGTTACCTGTAATAGGGATGAAAGTGCTTTCAGATTATTGCTTAATTAATGAATAATTAATGACTATATAAATTTCAACTTTCATGTAAGTGCTTCATTTTGGCCCCAAAGTTAAAAAAATCTGTACATGTATGCCCCGCCTCCCAAAAAATCCCCCTCGGAACTGATCCACGCAACAATGCGTGTGACGTCAAAGGCAGAACAAGTAGGCTCGCACCGCAGTAGCTCTTGCTGGCTCGTGCACATTGTATGTAGGATTTTGCTCTTCGATTTGAACAAAAACGCAGGGCTGGCAGTTTTGCGACTTGTATACTGTGTGTGGCGTTCTGCCAGTGACCGTAGCAAGGTTTTTCGTCGCAGATCAGGTGCTAAATTATGGGTGTAAAAAACCTCCTTTTTCACTTACAATATTTTTTTTAGCACAAACACTAATAGACATATTGACTTTTATAACAATACAGATATTTATTTAACTTCATATGAGTTTTTATTTCAGGTACCCTTTAACAAATATTTATCTTGGCAGTGAGTCAATTAGTCTGAGTCAAACTTCCTGGCATGAAGAGTCCTTGAGCGTAAGATCGTTGCACCATCTGACAAACTGACATTAATTCACACAAAACTAGGGCAGAATTAGAGTTTGTCCGAACATCCAGGTAACTATAGATAATTAGATGTTCATACAAAGGGCGTATTCTATGTATAAATAGCTTGAGTGCGGAGCCCTATTAAGGACTTGCACATTATAATAAACCTAATTGAGGCATTACCGGAGATTAGTACACTCACGGTAGCTGGTATCCAGCTTCTACAGTAAACTAACTCACCTAAATACGACTGGATCTGGGTACCAGCTAATCTGAGTGTACTAAACTGAGGTAGGCCTAACCCCCTAATTTAGATGTTATAATCATGGAGGTAGGAAAAGACTCCATGTTATAATGAAGGAAAATTACTTACACTCAGATTACATTCTATGGTGAAAACAATAAATCCAGGACCAAGATTAGAATATTCTTGAATTAGGTTGGCAAATAGGCACACACAGCTACTTACCATAGTTTGCGAGCGCTTCATAGATTTAGATTTTAGTAGGGCCTAGGCCCGAATTTGAAACTTAATTTTTCACGCTCATGGCACGACTAATTGGCATAAGCCATACACTGTATACTGGAGCAACTACGTACTGTCTAGTGCAATTGCAATACAGAGAATAGAAGTAAAAGGTCGTCGGCCACATCACAGGACAGACCAGGTACTGGGATTATGGGTACACCCACACATGTACATGTAGTGCACACATGATGTACATATACATGTAGGTGCCTAGCTATACACTGTGGGTAGGCCGACGGATTATAAAATTTACATACAATAAATCGTTGTAAATGCCTGATCCAGCACCTTAAACTCACCAAAGGCGTACTAACTTAAGTACGTGGCTCCCTGCAACCTCATTGCACTTTATTACTGAACAATTCGATTGATTATCTGATTTACTCCATTTCCATCGCAGTTCAAATGTGCAGTGTTTACGGACATTGACCTGTCCTTATTTATCTGGTGCGTACACCGTAATGCATTGATTGCACATGCACAGTGTAAGTAACACCCACATAGCGCGCGTATGGTGTACCAAAGCGAGGCAAACCGCGGGAAATCTGATTCAGAACAGTCAGCTGTGCTAGGCAGTAAATGTACGTGTACTGTCATTGTTGCACAACTAGACTCGAAAACATCACCAATTCTGCTTCTCTTTCTATCCCGTTTTCTCCATGCTGCGATCAAACCACGGATACAGCGTCTTCGTCCGACTGTTCTGGAGTTAATTCTTCGTCAAAAGTCGTAAGATGGGCAAGAGGAAAAACGAAAAGGTTTCTTCTTCTAGTTCTACTTCTAGTTCTGGGCAAGGCAAGGATCAGTGTGATGTTTGGCTAACTGCAAAACCCGTAAGTTCAATTCAGGACCTCGTCTGCGCATATTGCATTCAATCATGTCATCACTCATCTCTAGTCTAACGTAGCGTTTGTCCAGTAGAACCTCCCTGTCCATGCTGTATTGCTGTAGGCCTAGTCCACATGTGGTCACTGCCACTGGTCAGTTATGTTGTTGTTTTCATGTTCAGGGGTTAGTATAATTAATAGTAGGCCTAGTAGGCCTACTAGTACTAGTACTAGGCCTACTACTACTACTAGTACTAGTGGCAGTACTAGTACTAGTAGCTAGTGTACATTACGTGTGCTTTAAATAGTTTACTGTTTTGCCCACAAGGATTATTTTCAGCTCTACAGTAGGCTAGGCCTAAATTATTACTATCTCATCTAAATATGTTGACCAGTTGTGATTTCCTCTTCAATATTTACTAGGTTAAATTTGTGGAAAGAGGGCAGGGCTTTGATTTTCGAGGGAAATTATGCCTTTTTTGGGGTCTGAAATTAATATTCCTTGTGGTTGTGGACTAAATTAGCTATGGTCTATCAGTAATATCATACTTTGGTTTTTGTCAAAGAAATACAGATTCATGGGCAAAAATATCAAGACAGATACAGTAACACAGTCATCTGTGAAAATTTCAGTCCCATACAGTGCCCACTTTTTCAGAAAACAGTGAAAAAACGGCCACAGTATTTCTAAAGTCTTTTCTCTTTTATTTTGTGACCTTTAAAAGTTCAAACATAAATTTGGTCAATGATTTTACACTTTACTAGATAAACTTGTAGCATTTCAACTTTCAAGCAGAACATTTTTAACTGTATGTTTCTACCATCGTCGTCTTTATACCCTGTAAGTTATACAAAAATCTGTGAAGATTTCTGTTTCGGTATGCTACTTAAGTATGATACTACCTTTAACAAGTGATTTAGACAACCATGTAATGCAGAACCGCTGTCCATATAACGTTTTCTGAGTATTCGCGTCAATCGCTTTTTCTTTCTAGCCCGCAAAACAGCGAGTTCTGAGGAGGGAGCCACTGAGCATTCTACGCATCTTCAATGAACCGATATTCACTGCATCAACCGCCACGAAGCAGACAACACTCTCAGACTTCTTCAAGAAACCCCGAAAGAGCGAGACGGAACACCAAAAGCACAACCCACATGGACTTAAAAGCACTGGAAAAGACACAGGTAGGCATATGGTATCCTACGAAGAATTCCACCGACGATCATCACTTGTGCGCAAACCCCTTAGGGACAGCCAGAGGGTATTTTGGGGGGAAAAATGGCTGCTGCCTCATTCGAAGTGTATCATTATACATGTAGGTAAAACAAAAAAACCATAAAACTCACTTTTCAGATATGCTATACCCCAGTGTTATATTGAGTTCATCATGAATTGTATCCAGTAAGTTATCTATTAGAGGATACAGGCCTAGTCAAAAAGAACTTGAACTTGAAGCAAATTATATGACGCTTAAAAGTTCAGCAAAGCATATCTTTAATAAGCAACCTTTCCTGGATTAAACAATTGGGTCATTCCTAAGAGGAGTTATGTCTATTTTAATAAAGGTACTCATTTTGCAAGCTGTCCATAATAATAATGTTAACGCTTGACTGAATCTAAACATCTGAAAGTGTATTTTGATTTTGACACTTTAAAAAGAGGCATTTTAGCTACGTACACAGCTAAAATGCGTACTTTATAGGTTTTGTCAAGTATTTAAGACAGCTGGCAAAATGAGTACCTTAAAATAGACATAACTCATTCTTCATGTTTATTTTTTAGAAAAATTGAGGCAGTTTTCACAAAGCACTAACACTGATCTTAAGTGTGAAACCATTGCTAGTTACTATTATTAGCAACATGTAATGTCACAATACAAATCACTATGGTGAATTATTTTGTTGATACTGATAACTCATCTTAAGATTAATCTTAATGTTTGGTGAAATCCAGCCCTTCGCAGATTTTACTGTTACAGACCTAAAGCATGTCCCAAGGAATCACACAGGCATGCCCTAGGCCCTATGTTAACTCCAAGGAATCATCTATGACACAGTGGTTAGATCAGAAATGAAAAGAAGATAGTTGTTCCCAATATATTAAATGTATAACTTACACAGTATAACAGTGGTGCTGTGAAGCTCCTCTTAAGTTTTTAAATATGATGAAAATGCAGTCAGCAGTACTCACCATTACCTGTGTGACCCGGATGACCAAGCGATCTTTAATAATAATTCTCAGAGTGTGCTGTGCTACAAGAAAGACTACATGTATGTGTGCCTTGTATGGTTTCTGTGACCTTTATCAACTGTGTTTTATTCATTGAATACATGTTTCATAACGTGTTAGCTTAACAGTGCAATATGTTGCTTTTTTTTCTTGCTAAAAATACTCTGACCCCATGTGCCTGGATCCGTTATCTGATGAGAGGTGTGTTTGTGGGTTTAAGTCAAAGTACAAAGTAGAATTCAGCTCGGATTCAGGCCTGTAGAAACCATGATACTTCCCACGCACACACCCTTAAAGGTGCTAGCATACCAAAACAGAAATCTCCACAGATGTACCTTTAAAGGTAGTATCATACTTTGGTAAGAAACCAAAACAGAAATGTTCACAGATTTACGTATAACGTACAGGGTATGAAGATTATGGTTGTAGAAACATACCAATATTTCCGCATGAAATGGTGTATTTATCCAGAAATTAGTGAAACAACGACCGAAAATCTTTTTGATCTTTTAAAAGATCAAAAATAAAAGAGAAAAGCTTAAGAAATACTGTGGCTGTTTTTCACTGTTTTCTCAAAAAGTGGGTTTTCACCGTTATTTGTTATCTTTAAAAGAACAAAATTTGATTTTTGCTCATTGGTTTTACTCTTTTCTGAATAAATACAGCATTTCAGGCAGAAACATTTTAACAGTATATGTTTCTACCAGCAGCCAGCACCATCTTTATACCCTCTAAATCTGTGAAGATTTCTGTTTTGGTATGCAACCAAAGTATGATAGTACCTAACCTTTAACTGAAGTTACAATTTAACACTGACATTATGACAAGGGCTAGTTACATGTAGGTGAACATTATATTGTTACATGAATGCCATTTTTTCATTATCTTGTGTCCTTTTTGCCTTCTTGCTTCAGACTCTAAATTCACAGCTGAGAAGAGGAAATTAACCAGCCCTGAAATTGACCCTGTGGACCGCAAGTATACCGTGAATGTCAGTGGAGATTCTTCCCCACGGCGGAAGACCTTGAAGCGCACAACCAATGAACTGGACAAGGCTTCTCTGGCTCCTCAAGATGAGAACGTCTTCAAGTATGACGTCAGGGACGAAAACGTTAATAACTTGGGACTTGATGCAGGTCTTAAGTCAGAGAGCCATATAACCTGTTCAGTGCCTAATCATTCTGTCATTTCCAAAAGAGAATGTAGGGGGAAGAATCAGCAACGCCAAGACAAGGACACCAGTCCCGATCTGAGCTACTTTGATGATTCGCCTACGATTAAGGAACTTGATACACAATTACCTTACCCTAGTTCATCACAAGTTGTTATGAATCCATCCCAGAGGCTGTGTAGTCGACCGATGACGGAGCTGCCGAACCTTGGACCTGACAGGGGTGCTGAAAGTTCAGATCCCGCTACCAAGCGCAGTTCGTCGGACAGTCTTTGGAAAGCCCGTTCTGCTTCAGCGAGGGAGCGACCCAGTGAGGAAGATCAGGGACTACGTAGTCAGGAATGCTCAGCGACGGACACCCAGTCAAGTATGGATCTCCGACGGTTGAAATACATCGACCCCGTGCTTCTAGATACAGCCCCGATGCCGCTATCTCAAACAGAATACGACACTGATAAGGAGGAGCGTAGTTTGCTTTGGTCCGGCAAGTGTCCCGAACTTGAATCCAAGTCTCTCGACTATCAACCCGGCCTTCTGAAATTTGTGGACCCTGATGACTTAGTGTTGCAAGCCAGCACAATGGAAATGTCAACAGAACTCTCCGAGGGGTTATCAGGGGGCGATCTGACTCTGGATCAGAGTCTACCCGGTGAATCCTGGGACTTCACGGTGGTCTCCCAGATAGGCCCGGTACTGAAAAGATCAAGTATTGATACAGGTAGCTACATGGATGATGAGCATGACCATGACTCGCAGATTTGCGACTGAGAGCTGAATGTTGTTGAACTTGTTGACGTATGCATAGTAGCTATCATGCATTCCTTATCTAATATTACATAATTCAAGGTCCATCAAGTGCAACTGAGCCAGTATGTCCTTTTTTAGTAAAGATCATCATGTGATGACAGTGTATAATTATACAGTACAATGTACCTTTATCTCAATAACAATGATCTAACATTTTGCTTTATAAAACATGATTGGTAAAGGTCACAGAACAGCACTCATACTTTGCCAGATCCATGCATGTGCATGAAATAATAAACCTGAACATTTGAATTTGAACTTTATTGGACAGAAAATAGTGAAAAACCTGACTCAATTTTTCTTAATATGAAACATAAGCTGGGGGGCGGGGGGCTGTACCCCCCCAAACAAATTTGTCGAGCCCCCCAAAAAATGCAAGTGAAAAAACAAAATTTTTGAAAATGCTGGATTTTTGTTCAGTTATTAAGCGCCAATTACATACAAAACGCGTTGTGTGGGCTATAATGTGCATGTTTTTCGACCCCTAATAAGACATAGCAGTGTTAGAAGAACCCAAAATAATGGCTCTTCTAGTCCCCCAAAATAAAATAAATGTTGGCTCTAGAACCGCGCCTGGGAATGGCACTCGTGGAGCTCCGTATACTAGTCTTAGGACATGTCAATCTAATTTTAAAAATAGCACATACTCGTTCTAGTTTTATTTTTACAGTCCTAGTTTAGTCTCGTCTTGTTTGCATATCGGTATTCCGGAAATCCTTACTGGAAAACGCGTCGAGTTGCGCGCTCGGGCCGTATACCGAAATTCCCTGCAGTTTTAACAGCTGTTCCCTAGCTAAATCCACAATGCAGAGTGCATCGTCGCTTATAGTACCAACTGAAACTCAAAACATTGATTGGTGCAAAATAAAGCTACAGTTGCTCAGTTAATTATAAAAGCATAACACTTGACACAGTAATGTTAATATTTGAGCCTATAATACTGAATATTTCCAAAGGTGGAGCCGTTTTATACAACATTTTGTCTTGGCAACGGACTTTCTTCTGCTTCATCGTGTGGCCCAATCCCTTCATTTCGTTTTGTGGGCCTCAAATGGCGGTAGCGAAAATACCAGGTTTCGTAAAGGCGCGCCTTTGGCGTTTACGAAACGGAGGCTCAGGCTCTGTCTCAGGATCCGGGCCTCAGTGAATCAAAATGGAGGCTTTTGGCTGCGGTTCGGAAGTAGATTCTATAGTTTGAAAAGGAAAACAGAGCTTCAGCTTCAGTGAAAAACCACAACCTATATTTTCAGCATAATGTCGGAGCTGGAGCCTGAGCCTCCGTTTCGTAAACGTCTTTAGGCCGTGTCCCAATAATTGTCTGGCTGCGGCTGCAAATTACACGTGTACCTATGGCAATCACTATAGCCAGTGACTGCAGCCGTTCCCATAGACTCGTGTGTTATTTGCGGTCGCAGCCACAGAATTGGGACACAGCCTAAGCCCCACTATCCTCGTCATCCCTAACGTGATTGAGTGAAATTTGATATTAAGTCATATACAAAGTGCATGTATGACTAATGTATTATAGAACTTCAAACACGTTCTACACCAAGTGCCCTGACAAACGATGGTTATAGATAACTTCTACATGATGACCCACGGCCCAGTAAAAACAATTAAGACCTTAAAGGTAATATCATACTTTGGTTTTTATCAAAGAAATAGGGCCTACAGATTATTGGGCAAAAATATCAAGACATGCAGCAACAGTCATCTGTGAAAATTTCAGTCCCATGCTGTGCCCACTTTTTGAGAAAACAGTGAAAAACAGAAGTCTTTTCTCTTTTATTTTTCATTGAAAAGTGAACAAAGAAAAACATTTCGAATTTTTTTTTGCGGAAATGTGTAAAGGAGGGAACGGTGGGATATTTCTCATAAAGCATACAGTCATGCTGGCACATTTATCTGGGTTGATTTTCATGTTATTCTGCACAGCCCATTGACTAAATTGATCTAAAACTGATTGGATGAAATGAGGATCATTTCCTCTACAGCTCTCCACAATAGTCATGTCATCCACGTATTTCAGACTAAGTAACTGACCATTAGTGTTAGCAGAATCATCCAGACACACAGCACTATTAAATTTGGCAAGAAAACCCAATGGACCAAATTTAGTACCTTGCGGTAGTTTAAGCACAATAAAATTAGACCGAATTCCCCCGCAACGCTCCACTCTGCTTCTATGAGGGCGCCCTTTCTTATAATTAACCCCTGTCCACAACGTCACATACAGGATGTCATTGCGTGCAAGTTGGGAAAACCCAGTTTAATAATTTGGACATTTTTGCGGTGCTCTCCATAACGTAAGTACATATAATAACTAAATTCTGCTTCGTATTTTCATAAATATGGCCCCGAATAGGGCAATGAATGAGCTTAATTATTATTTTCATGATGGTGCTTGTCAGCAAAATATGATGGTCGTGTTTTAATAACATCATTATTATCGTACTTTGATATACTTTTCGAGGAGTTTTGATGAATATGGAGCAACCACAACAATTGTGTTATAACTGTTGTACTCCGTCGTAAATATGTAGGCCTACATGGTCTTTGTAAGTGCAATGTCTAATGTTACAGGCCCCTATAGTGTTAAGTTTTAATATCATGTTTTGTGATGGGCCTAAATCCTTTCTACATTATAGAGTATTTATATTTGTGTGCATCATTCATAGATATGCATGAATTAAAGGCAGCGTACAGGATTTGCAAGGCCTCCAAAAAAAAAAATTTATTGAGTTTGAGACAGAAAATTGACTCAACAGTTCGGTAAACAGTGCAAACAGTCACCGTGGGAAATCTTGGTTCATCAGATGCTGTTTTTTTTTTTTTTTCAAGGAAATCAAGACTTTGGTGTCTTTTAAGAAGATCGTTACGGTCCGAACGATTCTTGGAACAAACATACAGGACACCCTCACTTGAGTTGTTTTATTTATCCCGTTTCACTCATGGTATGAAGATGGTGCTGGTAGAAACATAGGTCTACCGTTCAAATATTACCAAAATTATTATCCCGAAATAAGTCACTAGACTCAAAACAGTTTTGATCTCAGGGTAAAATCAAAACCATTCTTCATGTTTTATAAGAAAAATTGAGTTGGGTTTTCGCTATATTTTCTCTTGACTCAGATGTCCGATTGAGCTCAAATTTGTACAGGTTTATTATTTCATGTAGGCCTACATGTTTGACTCGACAAAGTGTGAGTGCAGTCATGTGACCTTTAATACCAATAATCATGTAGGCATATTGTACCATATCGAAGATGAATTGTGCTATTTTTGAGTATTATTTATATAGTTTTGAGCCAGTGCGGCATCATGGAATGATTACTGCGCAGATTTTGAACATACATTTTCTGGTGATATTACGCCGATTAAAGGTAGTATCATTACTTAGGTTTTTGTCAAAGAAATTACAGATTCATGGGCAAATATATCAAGACAGATACTAGTCATCGGTGAAAGTTTCAGTGCCATACGTGCCCACTTTTTGAGAAAACAAAAACGGCCACTATTTCCTTAGTCTTATCTCTTTTCTTTTTGATCTTTTAAAAAGATCAAAAAGATGTTCGGTCGTTGTTTGACTAATTTCTGGATAAATACATCATTTCAGACGGAAACATTTTACCAGAATCATCTTCATACCCTGAAAATTGTACGTAAATCTGTGAACATTTCTTTTCTGGTCTCTTATACCAAAGTATGATACTACCTTTAAACGGTACGACCTTAGCTTTTGCAAATTGGCAAAAGTTTATTGGCTTCAATTTAATCAGCCCATGGTCGGACAATGACCTTTAATGGTCCTCATAATGAGATTGACATCTTCACGCGGAAACTATAAACTTACTTATAGGTCAGAGTTGCCATTATTCTTCACCGTACGTACCCAGAAGTTGAGGGGGAAAACAAACAAACAAACACCCCGACGAACAAAGGTTGATCGCTCCTTCAGATCGAGCCGGCCTACGTGCAGATTTATAGTATTTGTCCACAACAGAGTAAAACCAGTCACCTTTTTTTTGATATTTTAAAGATCAAAAATAAAAGACAAAAGACTTAAGAAATACTGTGGCCGTTTTTCACTGTATTCTCAAAAAGGGGGCACCGTGTGGGACTGACATTATTTTTCACAGATGACTGTTACTGTATCTTCCCTGATATTTTACCCCATGAATCTGTATTTCTTTGACAAAAACCAAAGTATGATACTACTTTAAAAAGACGCCTTGACAATTTATTATTATACTCTACGCTGGAATAAACTATAGGGTGGGCCTACATGTACAATCCATTCCCCGACCGTGAATGTCGACGTATTTCAAATCTAGTTGGAGATAACTCGGCTTCAACTCTGGAACCCATATCTCTCCGTCGCTCTGTAGCCCCTTTGACCCTCTTTTACAGATACTTTTTTTGGTAGGTGCTCAAATGGACTCTCGCTGGTTGTTCCACCCAACCGTACCTTTGGTCACACCACACGTTTCTCTGCTCAGTCACATTCTTACACTGTGGTGGTCCCCAAGTCAAATACTCGGGGATACTCATCCAGTTTCTTCCCGCGTACCGCCTTGCTGTGGAATTCACTCCCTGCATCCTGCTTCCCTTCCACTTACAATTTGTCCCAATTTAAATGCAACATCAATAGTTGTCTTTCTACCCCATGATTTCTTCTTTGTTCCCTTTTCTCCTCGTTTTAGCCATCACCTTGAGTGGCTTGCTTTTGGCCTTGTGATTGGCGATTTTTCATAAAAAACAAAAAAATGTCTCCGTTACAGGTATCTGCCATAATGATTTTAATTTCTCTTCAGGAAGAAGAACTTATCTTTAACCTGAAACAATATTACTTCTGAAGACAAGATGGCTGCTCTGGAGATATTCAGAGGGGCCTCATATCTTCTGCTGCTCTCTCTTGCTACTCTCACCCATGCATCGATTAGAACCACTGAACAGGTAAAACGATATTAGTTTTGTTAAATAAAAATCCAGCAAGACTACTATGATCATCATCCTTATGAGTATTATATAGATCTTTCTTTTGCAACGTCACAGCCCAAGTTTTTGCCAACCAGCATGGCAGTATAATGGCGAGCCATAAAAGCCATGCATCAGGCATAAAAAAAAATAACCACAATTTACACACAACGTTTCATAAACATTGAAATATATTGCTGAATGTGGGAACATCCACGGCTACAATTTGTACAAGTTTCAGATCGATTGCCTCAATATTCAGAGAATTATTTCAAACTCTAGCACAAAAATGAATCTAAATACTGTTCCCTAGCCGCCTTTGTAATGCCGGCTTGGCCGCGTTTTCGTAGTACAAGTCATGGTATACTGTGATTTTAGGGAATGAAAATGTGTTTTAACTGCAGCTGTACGGTATTTCTTATGATAATTTTGTTTGGTTAATAAAGAGCGTTTGCTCTACTTATTCATTCAACAAACAAAAACAGACTCAGTTATTTAAAAATAATATGAATAACATAAAATAATTCAGGAGATTACATAATCCTATCCGTGTGTTTATAAAGTACAATGTAATAAGAGTACAGATTCTTCTATGATAATTATTATTCTCTTAACATGTCTTTTGACTGCACAGAGTAGAGAACACGCTGCGACAACACCTGTCATCGAGCCAAACGTCGCCGTCGTTCCGGGACAGGGACACGCGGACGGCACCTGCCGCTGCTCCGTTAATTTACCCGCCGTGGTCCTGTGCACGGACTACCAGACAAGGGACAACGACAAGAAACTGCAGGAAGTTCAGAGTCAGGTATTGAGGGAGTGCACGTCTTTTGTCACATACTAGGGCCTGACCAATTAGAGTACTCTTTAAAAACAAATTTGCAGTATTCCAGAATAAGTGGTCAATGCACACATAAAAGTGTGTATTGAAAGAAAGCGATGAAAGTCGGGTTTTGAGGTTGGGTAATTCAGTCTTAGTTTCCCCCTCAATTTCAGTCCAATTTCGCTCTAATTCTACATGGTGATAGCCAAGACATGGTTGTATCACATATCTGAATCTTGAATTGATAAACAGTTTAATTTTCATTAAAAATAGTTCTCGACACAAAGTGTTGCGTTTTGGGGGACACCCTGTATACATGTACGATTCACATACAAGACAATACCGTTTGTTTCTTTCGCTCCCTCAGATTGCAAAATTGACGGCCGAAGTCAAAGACCTGCACGCAGTAAGCAACCGTCACTCGCAACTAATAGATGTCTACGAGAATAATTTGTTGGAGATCACTTCGGCTTTTGAGCTGATTGAGGCCGGTCAGCTGCTGGTGACCAGGGCAGTGATCGAGGATATACAGAGGAGGATTCAGAGCATGGAGTCGGCGCTGTACTCTCTGAAGGAATGGCACGGTCTGGAATCGGACACCGTACGCAATGGAAAGATCCAGATTGTGATGCATGAGGTAAGTTGGTCCTTAGCCTATAGCTTCACTCACATGTTCTCGAAGTTATTATTATTGCTATTTATTTCTAATAATGGCACCAAGGATTCCTCAAAAGCGCCCTAGGCACTGTAGCTCGAAAGCCTGATGAAACCTGTTATGGAAAGAAGATGAGAAGAAGATACAGAGGTTTTAGAGGTGGAAGGAAAAACCCCAGAGTAATAGGAAAAACCCACAGAATCATGTAGGAACTGAAAACCCATGATACACTTGTGGACCGAGCCGGTCCACAGAGGTGAAAGGCGAGGAAAGAACCACTACGCCAACCTGACTCCCCCTCATTCTGGATATCGATTTCACAAACTCCTGCTATCGATTGTAAGTCCAGTTACGAAGGATAACCATATCGTATCCTGCATGGAGGGCTGCAATGCATCATAAGTCCTGCGATCAATCGTAAGTTACGGTGAGTTTGGTGAAATCGACACTATTGGGAAACTCTTTCTAAGCTTCTTGAGCCTCCATTCCCCTATAGGTTACTGAGCAGTGACTTGTTCATTCTTATACCAAGACCTACTTCTCATTCTGACTAAAAAACGAAGCAACATTGAAATAGGCCCTATACTCACCAAACATTTAAGGTTAGCAATTAGTATTGATCTTGCATTTAAGATCAATCCTGGTGCTTTGTGAAATCGGCCCCAAGAAATCAGTTCAGAGATCGAATTGATATTATAATATGACTAATAAAACAGTCCCATTGCCCTGTGGACCTATCGGCAGGACCTATCAAGGTTTGTTTATGAGCTGGCTAAACGTTGATAGTCCTCTACTCCTCCCTAGAAATGGCATGAACAGCGAACTTGAACTAAGGTTTTGCGGTGTGTAGGACGAACAATGATTCAGTACATCTCGAACAGTTAGTTTAACATTTGCATCTTAATTTCGGCACTCAGGGTTCGTCATTAATGTGAAATCACATGAACTACTGTGAAGCTATAGATTTCTCCCAATGATCAGGGACTAATCAAAACTTGTCTTCATTTTAAGTGCCATTCGGTTCTATACCTTGAAGATACGGTGAGTGTGTGACTGTTCAAGGCTAATGGCTGTCCGATTATTTGATCATGTCAGATGCTGAACATCAGTGGAATGGTGGATGCAATGGTGGCGCAGGGTGCCAGTGAGGATGTAGCATCCATGCGGCGTGAAATCGCCGACCTGGATCAGCAGCTAAGAATCTGCAACTCCACCCAGGCCCAACGGGCAGCGGCGCACGGTAGAGACGTAGAGGAGGCCCCGGCGACCACGGCAGGGCATACCAAGCGTCCCTTGCCCACCACCAGAGCGCCGACCGCGGCCCCGACAGAAGGTAGCGGCGGCGCATCGGAGGAAGGGAGCTTCCCCGAGAGGTGGCCTGCAAGAGAGAAGCAAAGTGAGAACTTATACCCATTGGCAAGACGGTTCCATTTTAAATCAATCAATCAATGCGCAGCGGCAGCGTGTTGCTGCATCTACCTTCGAGCGGTTTACTCCTTCGGTCTAGTGGTCATCCCCCAGGCAGCCATGCGATCCATGGTCATAGGACAAGTAACAGCTTACCGTGGTGAAATGCATTGTATACTGTACATGTACATGTACAATTATCTTGATCATTAGTTCAGACAAAATTGAAGATGAACATACAAACTTGTCGTCCTTGTCTTATATGCTCCCAGTGCGTGAGTTTGATGTGTAGAACAACAGTAGAAGGTGAGGTACATGTATTATAATTATCAGGGTTCGATTTCACGAAGCCCTACGACCGATCGTACCTCTAGTTACGAAGGATAACCCATCGCATCCTACGTAGGGCTGCAATGCATCATAGGTCCTACGATTGATAGTAATTTTCGACCCCAGGCTTACATACTGCGATTTGATTGGACAGTGTATTAGTTGTTTCACTGGATTTAGACGAGAAATCCGTAATGAATAATTATACCTTGACGCTTTTATAGTTTGTTTTTGACCAAAATGTAACTATTGGTTGACGTGGTCTAAATGCCAATGGCCTTGGAAAACGTTTATGTTTTTATTGGTAGACACCATTATTCATATGTTTGGCAAAACTGTTTGGCTACACAGAATGCATCCCACTACAAGTATGATTGTCCATTTTCTTTCCATTGAATTCAACACAAACGTCTTTTCTCTAAATCTTAACTGAACTTGGTTCACTAAGTGTGGATTTGCTCGCAGTTGAAGATTTCATTCTTTTGGAATACACACTTAGATATGAAGGGATTTGGTTTAATGGTTTTCTTTGTCCACCCTCAACAGATTCGTGCAGCAGGCTGGTGCGGGTCGGGGAGCCGTATACCCTCCGAGCAGGTCTCAATGATGGTACGTGGACGAGAGACCCATTGGTGAATCCAGATTTCATCTATTATCAGAGGTAAGGACTTTACTTACCCACCATCATCCCTCATGGAACATAAGCCACAAACAAGATTTTCCCAACCAGGCCGCTCCTGGGGCAGTCTATCCACCTAGTCCCACCTAGTCCCACCTAGTATAGCCCATAATATCCGGACATCAGCCTCCAGCTGGGCCGATTTCACGAAGCACTATAAGATTGATCTTAAGTGTGAATTAATCCTAATTGCTCAGCAAATTGCGATGTCATTATGCACAACTCATGTTAAGATTAATCTTAGTGCTTTGTGAAATCCAGCCTTATGGGCCAGTCTTTCTCCATGGCTCCAGGTATATAGCCCAATTTCCGGACATCAGCCTCCAGGTCCCGACGTCAGGTATTTCTTGGACGGTCCTGTTTCATCGGTTGCCCTGTGGGTGGCAGGTGATTATAAGTGCTGCCCTTGTAATAATATTTTAGGTTGGTTTTCGATGGGTTTATCATATAGCCAACTCCTCTGTATAAAGAGCTGCTCACTATAGTCGTTTGCCATGGCTCCGATTGTTGATCATATCTTGGTAAAATTGTTGTACTGATAAGGACCTGAACCACACTGTAAACCTCATAATAGTGACTATCATACATGAATGTAATCAAGGCCATAGGGAACACTTGGCCCAACTTGATCGTGTTCGGCACCGTGGTCTGGAAATAAAGATCGAGGAGCCCCGTGTTTTATGCATGATTGGCTCTATTAACGAAGTGCATGGCAGAAGCTTGCAGTGAGATGGTTGACAGGATTAAGAGTCGAGATAAATAAATTCGAATGTATAATAAAGGCTTTCGCGGTACAGAAATTGGTTTGGATTGAAAGGTTGATTTTATTTTCACAGATTCTCCACGAGCAGTCGATACAGTAATGACAGGGATAACCGACTGAATGGGAGTCTTTCCTTGAAGGCTTTTCAAAGCCGCGAAACGAGCCAAATGACAGGACTAAGTGATATTTCCATCGACGAGTCTATTGTTTACAATGGATCTATATTTGCCTACTCCAGTCGGACATTCAGCGAATACCATTACAACAGCCAAAGTGAGAAAAAGCTGTCCAAAATTCAACTGTCCAAGACGCAGCCGTTCACCTTTGCCTCCCAGGACCTGATCACCAAACGCAGGCTGACATCGAGCGATGACACCATGGATCGGACCGGCTACTCGGCAGCTACCGTGGTTCCTAAGATGGACCTCACCGTGGACGAGTCCGGTCTGTGGGTGCTCTACGGGGACGCGAACGGCATGCTGACGGCCAGCAGAGTCGACCAAGACACGCTGGAGCTCGGCCAGACCTGGCAAGGCTCCTTCCCCAAGAACCAGCTTGCCAACTGCTTCGTCGTCTGCGGGAAGGTCTACTGCATCAACAACTACAGCAGTTTCAACTCTCGCATATCTTACTACATGGACACAGCAAGCGGCATCGAGGGGTTTGCAAACATCCCCTTCATGGTCAAGTACGGTAGTCTCTCGTCCATTGAGTACAACCCTCGGGATCAACTGCTGTACGGAGTAGACAGTGGTCTCGCTGTTGTCTACCCGTTGATCTTTGAGGAATAAGACAGCCTGAAGTCACGCTCGCAAATCATCAAGCTGAAAGACGAGACAGAATAATTGCTAATAATTTTTGCTTTGCAAGTTTAATAAGGCCTTTATAACGAGGTGTCCTCGAAAGTTAGCATTCGCTATACACATACGCTATTGCAGACTATATCGCTTATGCATATCGAATGATCAAATACAATAACTGCGACACGAATAATGATTTTGATGATTTGAGTTCCATATAATACACCAATCCGACAGCACGAAATACCACCCGCCATAACTGCGGTGTCACAGCCCGCCTTTTGTGTGTGAAATACACGAATCCGATTTGCGAATCATGTAATTGGCCCTGCGGTGTATCAGGGAACATACACCCTGCAGTATAGAGTGCGGCGGAGCGGAAATTCGTTTGTTGCCACTCAGTGGGCACAAAAGGCGGACGGGGACACCACCGCAGTAATGGCGGATCGGTCTATAATATGCATTCTTGAAATTAGAGGACCAGAATGAATGATCTTCGTAAAAAGTACCAGTCTTACACCTTCAAAATAATTACATGCGTGAACAATGGTGAAGAATTAATAGGTTATGCATCGTTTATGGACAGGATTCAAAAAAAAAAATTGGAGGTTCAGTCGTTAGATTTGTTAAAAGTTGTGTGATTGAAAATCAAACAAAGAAAAATTGACTGGAGCGTGATTCGAAACGGCAACCTCCTGAATACCGTACAGGCGCGGCGCTCTACCAACTGAGCCATCCAGCTCAACGTTGGTGGTGACCCCAAATCCCCAATAGTCAATTATCTTCGTTCGTTTGTCAGTCAGAAGCCATGAAACCACGCACATGCACCGCCACATCCCAGGGATCGTTTCAATGATACACGCAGCAATGCTGCAACCTGGGAACGGTACATGCGGGATCACTCAAACAGGATACGGCTTTTTAATTAATATAATCAAAAGTTTATTTATCCAGAAATAAGTAAAACAACGACCGAAAATCTTTTTGATCTTTTAAAAGATCAAAAATAAAAGAGAAAAGACTTAAGAAATGATGTGGCAGTTTTTCACTGTTTTCTCATAAAGTGGGCACTTTATATTTATGGGACTGAAATTTTCTCAGATGACTGTTATTGTATTTGTCTTGATATTTTTACCCATGAATCTGTATTTCTTTGATAAAAACCAAAGTATGATAAAAGTTTAAAGGTACAGTACAGGATTGGTAACAGAACCAAACAGAAATGTTTACAGATTTACGTATAACTTTTTAGGGTATGAAGATGGTGCTGGTAGAAACATACAGTTAAAATATTTCCGCCTGATAATTATCCAGAAATTAGAAAAATAAAGACCGAAAACAGTTTAAGGCGGGGTAAGATCAAAACCATTCTTTACGTTTACCTTTTAGGCCTACAAGAACAATAAATTTTAGTCGGTTTTTAGCTATTTTCTCGTGGCTCAGATGTCCGATTGAGCTCAATTTTTTTTTACAGCTTTATCAATTCATGTATATTATGTTGGGACTGGGGCTGAAAGCTACATGTATATTTTATTGCGTTTATTGAACAAATAATCGAACATTATCGAAGTGGAAATAATGGTGGATGAACTTGCCCAAAATGCATCCGGGTGCAGACCAGTAAATAGGCCCAAATCGGTCCGCGTAGCTCATTAATTTTCTGTATACCATCAAAATCTTTTCTCTTAAAGCGTCTGGTGAGCCCTATGTGGTAAGTCTTGTAGACAAAATGGATGGAACCCGATCACCAGAGTTTGGACTTTCACCTTTGAGCCGTTTGGATGAAATCAGACCATAAATTCGCTCTATTTTTGCCCTGTAGTGGAGGGGTACTATTATTGTTTGGTCTGGCACCAGTCAATTCGGCCGTTTTAGGGGTATTTTTCTTTGAATGTACTTTTCGGCAAAAAGTCAAAGGTTAACCTATAGAAAATTGAAAAGAAAATGAAAATTGAAGTTTTCACCTTTAGCTTGTCGTATTGGTCGATTGCCTCAGAAACTTCTGAGTATTTTTAATATTTTTTTTTTAATTGGCCAGTTTGCGTGGGAACCTATGGGAATTTATTTACTGGTCTGCACCCATCCAGTCACGGACTTCTTGTACGATCATTGATAGGTCTGCCCATTTCCAACAGAGGGCGTCCTAAGCAAAGACTCGCCCACAAATTATAGTACGTATCGCATTTTCATAATTCAGTGTGTAGTGTCTACTGTCTTTTGTAATATATTTGGCGTTATTATGACATGACATAGATATTATTCAGAGTTACGGATATTTTATTGTGATTGTGCCCAACCTAGGCAAAACAATGGTAAGTAAAGCTTGGTTTCATTACAATTTCTGTCCGAATTTTCATCTTGTAAATTTTTTTCTGGCAGAGCCGAAAAAATAATATTTATGTTTGGAGAGCGGCTGCATGGTATGTCCCATAAGACGTGTAATTCCGACACTTTGTATTTGTGTATAATGTGTTGGGCCACGGTACGGTGAGTTTAATACAACAGTGTACCTGCTCTTTCGAATATGAAATGCAGCTTAGGCCCATTTGTTTTTGCTCACGATCTTTCCGTGTGATAAAAATCAATGTGAATGTTTTCTGATGGAAATCCAGACAAATCGTTTCAGACTTTTTCGGATCGTCCACCATCTTCTTACCTCAGCTCAGTTTAGTACACTCAGGGTAGCTGGTACCCAGTAAACTAACTCACCTAATATGACTCTTCATCTATTGGGTCTGGGTACCAGCTACCCTGAGTGTACTAAACTGAGGTAACCCCTGGTTCTCCGCTACACACACGTGACTTCATGCTTGTTTCTAATAGGGCTCTGCGCTCGTGACATCACATTCAGAAGTTAGGACAAACAAGTCGCACGTTCCAATTAATTTAACGTTCCAACGTAAATGTTGTGATTATGGCATTGTTAAGATAGTGATATTTGTCCGAAGATCCGGGTAACTAATAACTATAGCTGTCAATAATAAAGCCTAAAGGGTGTATTCTATAAATAGCTCCAGCGTGGAGCCCTATTTGGTGGAGAACCAAACCAAGATGGTGGACGATCTGAAAAAATGGAAGGGGAGGGCTTACCTAAATACATGGGTAATGAATATGATGTCCTCTTGAATATTAGCGAGTTTAAGTTTGTGAAGGACAGGGGTAGGCTTTGATTTTTGATAGAAATTATGGGACAAAACGCCAACAAAGATGGGACATTTCACAGACGAATGCAAAGATTACAGTACTTAACAAATATAAATTACCTGAGAGTCATCATCTGCATGGTGAGAGCAACTCTAACAAAATTGTTTCCTTTAATACCAGTTTTTTAGAAAACAACCACCAGAAAAACAACATCAGCAACAACAAGTCAACAACAACAACACTGCAACACAAGTCAATAGTCTTTGAGTCTTTGAGCATAGTTGTACATGTATGTACATGTATGTACATGTACCGTATGTCAGTTGATTTTTCTGGAGCTTATTATTTCATCATCTTCATGTGCTCTTTACTTTCATGTCCAGTTGCAGTTTATGCTCCTATTCAGCAGGCAGGGCAAGCTCCGCCTACAGAAATGGTACCAAGCCCACACGGAGAAGACAAAAAAGAAGATTACCCGGGAGCTGATTAATACAGTGCTGACCCGCAAGCCCAAGATGTGCAACTTCCTAGAGTGGAGAGATCTCAAGATTGTTTATAAACGGTATTAACAAGTAGTGCTGTGCTTTCAAAACAGATTTTCAGGCTCCCGCTTTAGATTAAGCCATCCGGTTTAAAAATGTCAAAAACGGTATTAGAAAACTAACATTCAGTTAAAAAGTAGACTGACGTTTGCCCAATGAATAAACAACCCCTAAAGTGTAGACTGTATAATACATACTTAAATTTCAGAAGTTTTTTGGTCCTAGTGGCCATACCTAGTGGCCATACCTAGTGGACTATGATGTAATGCAGCTCTATCATGTCTATATGTATAGGCCCCCTAAGATGGGTTATCCTTCGTAGCTTGAGTTGTGATCAATCGTATCCTACGTAGGGCTGCAATGCATCACACATCCTGCGATTGATAGTAAGTTTCGATGAGTTTGGTGAAATTGACCCTTGGGGCATTTGTGATACAACTGTAGTTTGTAATAACTTAACATGCATACATGGTGGAAGAAATAGGTTACCTGAAACAGCATGAACAGCAAGCATTCAATCAGCATGCATTCTGTTGGCCTAGAGAAGTTTTGTTGAATAAGTATCGGTATATATGTCACGGACGTCATATAAAAATATCTGGACCCGTATAAACCCATATTGTCACTGAAACCACAAGCATCCACATCGGAGGGCCAAATACAACTAATACAAAGACGCGCTCACCATTGTTAGTAAAATCTGTCTGCCAACAATAGTAACCACATTATATCTGGCACGGTAAGATGGCCGCTGGTGGCTTCAGTCGATACAAAAGTGTTGCATGTCCAAATTTGTCTATTATGACGTCCGTGATACATGTACATTATTAGACCTATTCTTTAGATACTGTAATGAAAGCTAACATGTACAGCAGTGCCTCCACATGGATCTTGGTATACTGTTATAATGTATGTATACAGTCCTTAATTTTAATAAAAATGAGGAGAGCTGCAAATCGCTCTCCTTAAATCAGGGGAGAGAATTTAGGAGAGTGATTTGCTCTCGCTAACAAAAATCAAGTTTGAGCTGCAAATCAACATAGGGCATACTGACTCATAATCAGTGAATTAAGAGAGCAGTTTGCTCTTGCTAAACCATGTGTTTGCATGAGCCCAGGCTTTGTCAGAAAAAGATGCAAAATTGTGCTTGTCCTCTTGAAAAAGAATATAATTTTTTTTTGTATTTTCAATAAAGGGTAAATGTCAGCCGGAAAAATGTATGTGATGTTTTGAAAAAAGGCAGCTCTCCTTAAATTGTCAAGGAGCTCTTTTTTTCACTCTCCTTGGAAAACATTAAGGAGAGCAGAGGAGAGTGAGAGTGATCACTCTCCTTAAAAATTAAGGCCTGATGTAGTGCAAGGCTGCTGAATTTGGAGAGAACTGACAAAAATGTATTCCTGTGTTGTTATTGCAGGTACGCAAGTCTGTACTTCTGCTGTGCTGTGGAAGACAAGGACAATGAATTGCTGACGCTAGAGATAATCCACAGATACGTGGAACTGCTAGACAAGTATTTTGGAAGTGTAAGTCAGTTGATCTGTTTCCGCAATTTTTCAAATTTGGTCTTTTTTGTTCAGTGCATACGTGTACAACATGAGCTTTTCACAATTTGGGGTGTTTTCGCAAAATGCCAAGTTGTAAAGAGTTTGTGGCACATACAATTTTAACCAGTTCATGACAGATGACGTGATATCTCGCGGAAAAAAATATGTTCACATTCGGAGGGCGTGATAAAGAGCCAAAGGGTTTTTAGAAAACAAGTGAAAATTTGCCGGATGACGTGAGAAGGTGCCGTACTTCATGACGCCAGTGGCGGATGACGTTTCGGTCGGAGATTTCTCAGTTGCGGAAGACGTGAGAAAGCGTGATAATTTCCCGTTGTGATCACCGGATGACATTATATAACGCTGGTTTGGATATTTTGGGTGGCGGCTGACGCTTAGACTGGCCGTGTCTGGATTTACCTTTCACGGGGAGTTTTCAAGCTTGGATACGGCCAGTTGTGTGTGCTCGTTTTCTATTTTTTAATACCGTTGTGAAGTGGTTAAAAGATGTTAAAAGAATGTGCCATAGGAATGAACCTTGCTGAACTTTGGCAGACAGGAAGGATACCACAACAGAAATGATGAAAAGGGGGGTCTAGGGTCCATTCATGCTTTATCAGGCTTGAAAATAGTGCACGTGCTTCTTGACTAAATAACCACAGGTGTGTGAACTGGACATCATCTTCAACTTTGAGAAGGCGTACTTCATGCTCGACGAGCTGATGCTGGGAGGAGAGATCCAGGAGACGAGCAAGAAGAACGTTCTGAAGGCGATCCAGGCACAGGACCTTCTCCAAGAGGTAGGTTCATAGTATGCTACTTCCTTGTGGGTGTTACAGGTCACAGACGGACAAGCAAGGACTATTTGACCTTCCCACATGTCCCAGGAGCGGGGCTTTTGCTGGAGTCTATCGGACTCGGAATTCTATTTAATGAAATACATGTAGCCCATAGCTGACATGTCATTTATTCCTAATACTGTCTCAGACCGCTTAGGGACAGCCCAAACCGCCTCACACTGCCCCAGACTGCCCTAAACTGCCTCAGACTTCCTCAGATTGCTCTAAACCGCCTCAGACTCCCCTAAACCGGCTCAGACTGACTTGGACTGCTCCAGACCGCCCCAGACCAGTTCAGACCCCCTCAGACTGATCCAAAATGCCATAGGCCACCTCAGACTACCCTTGGCCCCCAGGCCGCCGAGCAGTCTGTAGAAATATGTACTGAGGAGCAAATACTGTTTTCATCTAATTTAAGTTGAACCCTAAAGTGTTACACCTCCAGTCTCGAATGAACTTTATTTTTGAGTGCAATAGCCCGACTGGGTTCTTGTTGTCCAAAAACTCCACATACTATCAGAGGTCCTCACATTAAAAATTGAGTGTGGTCATACTGGTCAACTGGCTGACCATCCTGGGTGATATACGGCTTCTTCACGGCCCATCCATCTTGTCACCTTATTTGTATACCCATTGAAAAAGATAACACCAATTCTGAAAGGAAACGGGTACCAGACTGTTTTGAATCTAATCCTCAGTTTGATTATGTACACTGCTTTGAAATGTAGGATGGATGCACCGTGAATAAGTTGTATTTTACAATAATACGGGTTTACACTTTGAAAAGTGCGCATGCGTGATAGTGCTTCGTTTTGAAGTCACGATAAAAAACGCAGAAGTGTAAACCCGTGTATTGTCTTCGACAATGGACGAGCTTACACTTCGAGAATTGCGCATGCGTGGAAGTGCCTCGTTTCGAAGTTGCGATCAAAATCTAAGATGGCCGCCGAAGTGTAAACCCGTGTATTGAACAAGTACCATGGGTGCTGTGTATTATTAGGTTTGACCATGACAGCGGATGGTAAAGTGAACATACAGTGGTTATACCCATGCACTGGATGACTGTGAACATGGTACAAGTTGCCCGCCTCCACATTCTGTAGACTGCCCCCACCCCCTGTCCTTTCTGTAGGAGCCAGCCTAAAGTACACCTATGTCTCTCCAAGTTCTTACTGTTCATTATTACATGTAGTGTCATGTGTTTGTCCTTCTTTGAAGCATACATGTACACAGCATTAGCTCTACATGCTCAGCACACGGATTGTAGTTCTGGCAATTTGGCTGTTTTAGAATTTCTTCATATTTGTCTCTGAAGTACATGTACATGTGTATGTAGGCACTAGGCAGCATTTCTCAATGTCTTGCATTGGCAACTTACATTGGCAGTTTCGTAAAAATGTAATTTCTTCAGACTTTTTCCACTTCGACTTTGCTTTCATTTCCGATCTTGTATTTCATTTTTGTTTTGGTTTTTTTTTTTTTAAGTGTAAATTTTAACATTCAGGCTGTAGATTTTATGACAATGCAGTAATGGGGGGTGTTTCCTACCTCCATGGTCGTGCTGTGGGATCAGTGTATACTTTTACATGTAGCATGATACATGCAGATGTACACTGTACAGGGTAGTATTAAACACACCTTAGAATCTTCATATCCAAATTGTACAAAACCTTTGCTGTAGTTTGTTAGCGCATCCACATGCATTGAGTTGTGCTTGAACCTTTTTTGAATGGCGGATGTGGTTTGGAGTATTCTGTACATCTGATTAGGGCAGTGGCTCTTGCCATTGTACCACCCTGTTAATGGAAAGCAATGACACAACTTTGGTTCAGCATGTTTAGATTTTTAGGATTGAAGAATGATCTTTCGATTTTTCTTCCCGCTTTTGAGAAATGATTGTATTAATTAGGACTGAGGATGCATACCACCAGCAAGGTCGTAGAAGGTGCAATGGTTTTTCCCTTAGGTTTATTGTGAATATAGTGGAATATTTGACATTACATGATCTGGATCAGTGGAATCCTAGGGCGTTTTCGAAACGGAGGCTCAGGCTCCGTTTCAGGCTCCGGCTTCTTTTCTCGAATCCAATCTAAAACAACGGGCATCAACTTAGAGGCTTTTGGCTGCGGTTCTGAAGTAGATTCTCTAGTATGAAAAGGAAAACAGAGCTTTAGCTTCAATAAAAAAACACAACCTATGTTTTCAGCATATGAATATCAGAGATGGAGCCTGAGCCTAAGCCTCCGTTTCGAAAAGGCCCCTAGTGAGATCATAACATGTACCTCTCACTGTCTCACCAAGTGACCACCTTGCAACTAATTGGCAGCCCATCCCGAAAGTTAGATTCCAAGATCAAAGAGTTAGGCAAAGATTGAAGTTATACTGCATTGCAATTTGCCATGTTTGGGCGAGAGCAGCAGAAGCACATAGGCCAATCTTAAGCAGGCCTTGTGATGTGACATATGAAGAAGCACACAATTATCTCTTCTTAGAGCTTCAAAATCGAAATGATTGTGGCAAATAAGTACGTCATGATCAAGATGACAAAACAGGTATTGTACATGACTACGAAGTAAGTACTCGCTACAATTTTTACAGGTTTTTGCTAAAAGAAATTGAAATAAGATCAGAGTAACTAAGCTTGGACTGGATTTTCCCTGTGATACGCAGTTCCTGCTCTGTGTTTGGAGTACTGGAGTGTGTGGTGTGTTCTGTGGGGGCCTACGGCTACCTTTGGAACAAAAACAATAACCACACGAACAACAATCTCAACAATGTGAACAATACGTCAAAACTAAACAACAAGAACTTTTAGACCAGCAGCAACAACAGCAAATTAAAAACAACAAGACAAGAGCAATTAGAAAAACAACAACAAAAACAACAGCAACAATTAGAACAACAACCACAAGGACAATAACAACAATATCAACATAATGAATAACAAGAAAGAGAATATGCAAATTAGGCTTGCCCTTCACCGACATGGATGAGCACTGTATACTCAGTGCTTGTGAGTGCACGTGAAAAAATCACGTCAGTGAAGGGCAAGCCTAATTTGCATATTATCTATTTTCCCGACCAAAATCATTTAATATTCATGAACAATAAAGACATCTTACACAAACAGCTCAATAAAAACAAAACCAGTTCTTCCACAAACCAAGCAAATTTGTGTAATTTATCAAATAGGCCTAAACTTTAAAAGTATGAAATACCTGTACCCTCCTGTCTTTGTTCCCCTATTAATGACCTTGCATTTTATTGTTGTTGTGTTTTTGCTAACTGGATACATGGGGATGTCTGTACAGGAGATGCAGGTACTTAAACCATTGGTAACAACGTTTGTGCACCAAACGCTCAAGAAATGAACAAAAGTAAACAACAGGTTACATTCAATTGCATGGTGCATCGAGTACAGTGTAATACTGTGACTGTATTTATTGTGGATGAACCATATTGTTGATGTATATTATGTACAGATCATCTAAATTGATCTTTGATCTTGTTGTACAGTATGCAATACAGGGGTTGATTTCACCAAACTAATCGTACTATCATTCAATCGTAGGACTTGTAATACATTGCAGCCCTACGTAGGATGCGATGGGTAACTCGAGTTACAGTTGATCGCAGGGCTTCGTGAAATCAACCCCCCATGTGTATTTGTATGCGATGCCACTGTGTGTAGTGTATTTAGTGGCTTTAAATTGGTTTACCAAAAATTCAAAGATGAATTAAAGCACCAATTGCTGCAATTTTATGTCTTATTTGGTGGTAGGCCATTTGTCACTGTTATGCACTGGTAGAAAAGGACACGCAACACCTGTATCACGTACACGTTGGCCTATATGTACATGCATCAGTACACAGGCAAGGTTGTCAATGGTGGACACATCCATTGTACATTTAGTTCACTTCTTATACAAGTACATGTACTGCACCCAACAAATTTTTTTTTTTTTTAATTAATACATAAATAAAAATGAACAAATAAATCAATGATTAATTAAATTAATAATTAGAAATAGTTTTCTATCAGTATGTACATTACTTATCAAAAGAGAGTTTTATTATTGTACGTATTTTGGAGTAGCAGTGCTACTACACATAGTTAAACCCTAATTTTTGGGTGTTACATACATGTACGCCTACAAATGTAACTGGTACTTGGTGTGCCTTTATTGGGTATCAAATCTTAATGCACACACTCTAGCTCTCTTAGTGTCATCCCCAAGCAAACATTTCCATCCTCCACTCACATCACCTCTCCCACTGTACCCCCTCCACTGCCTCCTCCATCACCACCAGGGATCTTCTCTCCTAACCACCGGACCATAAAGCATGACCAGCTTGTAAAAACACCTCATGCATTGCCTGACTTGGAATTTCACTGCTCTAGGCCGCGCCAAGGGAGTTGTATAGCTTTTGGCTCCCTGGGGTCGATTTCACGAAGCCCTACGAAGATTCGATTGTAAGTCGAGTTACGGAGGATAACTCATCGTATCCTACGACTTCTACATAGGGCTGCAATGCTTCATCAGTCCTACGATCTATATTACGTTACGATGAGTTTGGTGAAATCGGCCCCTGGTCTTGTGAAGTTTTGGGCGGTTTCGGTTCAAAGGCTCCCACAGACTTTCTCAATTTTTCAAACTTGAAGAGTTAAAAACTAGAGCAGTGGGTTCGTCTCATTGAGCAGCATATTCCCGGCCTAGACTCAAGTTGGTGTCCATACACCCACACCTACTACGCCTTCTCGTGTCTTGATTATTTTTGTCTGCTTGTCTTGTAGGAGTTGGAGATCGGTCGTAATCCTCTTGAGGAGCTAGGCTTCCTCTAGAGGTCTTCTCGATGTGGTTGTTGTTCCTCCCGAAGTGTGTCTTCCCTAGTCCTTCTCTTCTCCTAGCTGTGTTCTCCTGCACCACTACCTATTCTGTGACTCTCGCACGATACTGTACCTGTACATCCTGCCTCATATACCCTACCCTCCTGTCGTTGTTACCCGTTGTGTTAGCATGCTTTATGCCATTTATCACAGCTTCTCTGCTTTTGTTTCATGTTGCACTCTTTTCATGCCTTACATGTATGTACAGGGCGTACAAGATGGGTCATTCCACCAAGTGGCCAGCGCATGATTTGTTACGGTGTCAAATGTAAACTTGCACACATTAATTTGGCGGTTTGATTTACATATTTGCCAATTTGAAGCTGATCTTCAAATTCGAAAGAAATCATTTGAAGGTGATTATAATGGAAGAATACATCGATACCAATTTTGAGTCATTGTAAACTTAAAGGATAATGTGGGGCTTAGGAGCAAGATTTGACACTGTTACAAATTGGGCCTCAACTCAGAACAAAAATATATTTTATATACGTACTGGCTTGGGTACAAATATTCACACATTGGCTGGTGTCTTCATGTTCCAAAACAAGTGTACCACCGGAAGTCAGGTTCAGTATTCTGCTTTTTCAAATTTATGTTATGGCAGAATGCTACATGCATCATTGCAAAACTGCAATCTGGCAAATATTTATTAGGGTACGTGATCATCTAAAACCCTTGGTCATTTTTAATACATTTTCTGGTACTGTACCTCCAGCCCTTACAAACATGTACACGTATGATGATTGTATTTGTTCTGCGAAATACAATCTTGAAATTCAAAATTTGCATGAAGCTCCATAGTCACCATTATGTATTCCTATGCAAAGTGTGCATGCATGTACTGTACCTTGCCCGTGTCAGTGTGATATAATGCTGACATTGTTTCACTTATTGACAGATTGAGTTTTGAATGAGATTTGAAGGTTTGCATGGGAGGTTCGTGATGTAGGATGTTTGTGGTAACACCATGTTCAACTCTTTTATGAATGAATGAGTGTGGCTCTTCTCAGAGCTAGCGGCTGAGTAACCAGCTCTTCTCAGAGTTACCGGCTTAATAACCAGCTTTGCTCAGAGTACCGGCTTAGTAACCAGCTCATCTCAAATTTACTGGCTGAGTAACCAGCTCTTCTCAGATTTACCGGCTGAGTAATCAGTTCTTCTCAAGAGTTTTTACTGGCTGAGTAACCAGCTCTTCTCGGAGTTAGCGGCTGAGTAACCAGCTCTTCTCAGATTTACTGGCTGAGTAACCAGCTCTTTTCAGAATTACCCTGGTTACCGGCTGAGTAACCAGCTCTTCTCAGATTTACCGGCTGAGTAACCAGCTCTTCTCAGATTTACCGGCTGAGTAACCAGCTCATCTCAGATTTACTGGCTGAGTAACCAGCTCTTCTCAGATTTACTGGCTGAGTTACCAGCTCTTTTCAGAATTACCATGGTTACCGGCCAGCCGGCTGAGTAACCAGCTCATCTCAGATTTACTGGCTGAGTAACCAGCTCCCCTCAGATTTACTGGCTGAGTAACCAGCTTGTCTCAGAGTTGACCGGCTGAATAACTGAATGTAGCTCTTCTCGGAGTTACAGGGAATACCGGCTGAGTTACCACACTCGTTCTCAAAATAGTTAAATACTTGGTGTCACTGTCACCACAAACAATAGTTGAGTTCTGTTGAATGCATGGCATGTTTTTACCTTGTTAATATTCCAGTCCAGTAACCCCATCATGTCATGTCAGTAACCTGTACATTTTGACCCACGGTCCAATCATCCCTAACCATTAACCTCACTTGCTAGACTTAGTTGTATCAGTACAGCTGAGTTATACTTTCCTTCATCTTTATACACGCATACATTTTCCCTCAAATCATGTGATGTTTTATCATGGGGCTAGGTACCTCACAGTCCCAGTTTCTATCCCACCAGCCTGAGGCAAGATTTGTTGCCCAGTTTAATGCATTCACTACATGTATATGTAGGACTTAGAAATTAACATGTGAATATAACATAAGAAGGTGATAATGGAGATGGTGCATCTCAAGTAAAGCCTCCCCAAAAAGTAAGAAGTGAAAGACTTGTTGATTCTCAAGCCATACATATTGTTCTTGGTCAGTGGGCCAAACGATCCATCCGGAAACCCATCTTGAGCAACTCCCTTGGGAGTGCACATGGCAGTCAATCAGAAGCATGGCCATCGCTACCCTCACAGGAATTTTTGGAAATGTTTGGCATTTTTTGGCAATTGTTCGCAAAGTGCCTTGCTTAAGGACACAAGACCTTAGTCCCCATGCTTCACTTTCACTCACAATATGTGAGACCACTCTGACATAGCAGCAGCATGCTACCCTCAAATCTACATACATGTACATACATTGTGAACATGTATACTTTACCTTCCAACATGTCCAAACAAATCTTACCCCAAACTGGTGGATACACTACATTAAGTAGATATTCGGTGAAGGTTAAAGGTCGTATCATACTTTGGTAGCATACCGAAACAGAAATCTTCACAGATTTACCTATACATTAACTTACCGGATATAACGATGGTGATGGTAGATGTTTTTTCTGCCTGAAATACTGCATTTATCCAGAAAAGAGTAAAACCATTGACCAAAATTATTTTTGATCTTTGAAAGATACCCCCTTCAAATGTTTCCAAAGACATTATGATCTTTTTAAAGTTGATCTTTTAAAGATCAAAAATAAAAGAGAAAAGACTTAAGAAATTATGTGGCTTGTTTTGACTGTTTTCTCAAAAAGTGGGCACCGTATGGAACTGAAATTTTCACAGATGACTGTTACTGTATCTTCCTTGATATTTCCCATGAATCTGTATTTCTTTGACAAAAACCAAAGTATGATATTACCTTTAAAGGGCTAGTACATGTAAGACTGATGAGATACAGCTACTGAAACGTATGCTTAATTTGCCTAGCATCGCCTCTTTACGCCCCTCCTAACAGTCAACCCTCTACCTGGTATTCATTCCCCCTACCCCTTGCTTCCTCCCTCCATAAAAAACATTTTCCTCGCGCTCATCATCCCTCCATCCTTTTTCATTCTCACCCCTCTCATAGGAAATCCAGGCTACCGTCACCGCATTAGAACAGCTGGGGTTCCTATAACCACTTGTAGAATGCTTGCCTCAACCATTTTCCCACCGAGGTGGAAACTGTCGGAGGCTGCTGTTTACTAACATGGGCAGTATTATGTCGCTTGCCTCGTGTGCACTTTATAACAATGATAGATAATAGGGTATGTTCACGCGAGCTGCTAACTTCGCTGCTTACTTCGTGCTAACTTTGCAGCTAACTTCGCTGCTAACTCAGCGGTGAAAATTTGTGGCCGTTGGAACGCAATTTTAGAAACTTCGCTGTCAACTTCGCTGCAAACTTCGCTGCTAAGTCCGAAAGTTAACAGCAGAAATTTGTCCTGTTAACTTCTTCGACTTAACAGTGAAATTTGATACTTTAGCAACGTTGCTTACTGTGAATTGCCGTATGAACGCAATGGCTTTTGTGACCTCTGCACACACTGATTGTGCAGTTACATGTAGCAGTCGTGAACGTAGCGTGTGAACTCTCGGTGAATTTGAGCAAAACTTGCTTTTCAACTGAACTCCCGCTGTGACATTTTAGCCTCGAAGTTAGCAACTGGTGTGAACATGCCCATAGAGAGAACTCTTAAGAAAACATTCCATGGTCACTTGTACATGTACATAATGGTGCTGGTGGATGCTGATTTTACACTTGTTTCAGTACTCTTGCAGATAATTAGACTTATAGGCTGGTTTGAAAGTCAATTTCACATAATTATTGTCTTTCTGTTTCATTATCAATTATTATTACTATTTGTGTAGAAGACTTTGTACATTGGTAATATAAGTACCGGTAAGTGCATGACAGATACTGGCATATTATAGGTCGAGTTGTGTTATTGTTTTTAATGTGGATCTTGTGTGCATAGCCTGTTGAATGTACTAACAATGGGGCTGGTATGTAATTCACATACACTGTACTGAGGGTCGCACCGATTAATACTATCTGACTATAGGCAGATAGGTAGCATTCTGTTGCACGCCTGCTGGCCTGACTGCATACCTGAGAGGTTGGGCTGGGACAAGACAAAGGTGGTCAGGTGGTAGTGTGGTAGTGTACATGTAGTACCAGTACATGTACATGTACATGTAGGGACCAGGGGTGTACATGTAGCAGGATGTATCAGTGCATAGGCCTATTTCAACAAAACAAGCGTGATGTCCACTGTTCAGTTATTTTTTAATGAACATGTGGCATATACATGTAGCACATGTACATGGAGACAGTATTGACAGCCAAACCCAAACCTGATCCCCAACAGGCCTTGCGCTAACTTTTTTTCCTGGCTAGCCCATCGGGCCAGCTTACTTCAGATTTTGCTAGCCAATTTAGATTTTTACTAGCCCGTACATATGTTGATCCATACCTTAACAGTTAGGTTCTTCTCTTCTTTTACTTTTTACTAGCCCACCGGGCAACCAAGGAAGTGAATCTAGCTAGCCCAGAGTGGTTTTTGCTAGACATTGTACGCCGGGCTAGTACTATTTCAAGTCCTGCCCAACACCAACCTTAAACCCAAAATCACAACCTCAATCTGCAACCCCAACCCCCAAACCACAACCCCAACTGTGCCAACATGCAAACCCCATATCCCCCAAGCCCCAACAACCAACTCCAACCCCAACCACCAAGCCCCAACAACCAACCCCAACCTCCAACCCCAAAGCCCATACATGTACATGTCCTAGGCCCTGGTGCTCACAACATCTAAAGAAAGTGCCAACACTTCAAAGTGTATACTTTCAATGTATGCAGGACAGTCTAGACAATGCAATAATACCACTAAAAGACTAGGGGCCGATTTCATAAAACTTACGACGCGTCGCAGAGTTAAGACGCATCCTTTATCTATGGACTCACCGCATAGATGCAACGCGTCGCAGCTATGACGGGTCGCAAATCGAGTTGCGACGCGTCGCAGAGCTTTATGAAATTGGCCCTAGGTTTATCTGGTTATAGTACAAGTACAGGTTATATGCATGCATGATCTACTGGACCATTGTTTCTTCATGTTTGTCTTCATTGGGTTTTTTCCTACACATGTAGATGTATTTAACACTAATATATATTTCTGTTTCATTAGGAGGCCTATTCTTTCAGAGACATGGTAATATGTACATGTACATGTACATTGTACATGTTGTCAGGTAGTGTATACATTGTAGTTCTTTTATTAATCGCATAATACTGGTATTATTTATTGATTAAATGCATATATAAATCTGTTTAAATACTTTTCATTTTAACTCAATGCAGCACAATAGGGTTCCGCGCTCGAGCTATTTATAGAATACACCCTTTATATCAACAGCTATAGTTACCCGGATGTCGGTTCGGACAAATTTCACAACGTTTACGTGTATTAAGTTAATCGCAATGTGTGACTTGTTTGTCCTATTAATGAACTCCTATTAAATGAAATGTTTAATTTCCACATTATGATGTCCATTTTGACAGTGAACTTCTTCAGTTCAGAAAAATTGCGGTATTGATTAGTTTTAGACAGTTAGATGTTAAAGTCAATTAGTTGATTGTGAAGAAATCTATGGACCTTTCAATTGCACAAGCTATTAGCAAGCCCTACTTGGGACTATTAACCCAAATGGAATGCTCCCTTTTTCAAGGGCCTTTTCCAAACCTCGGCTCCGGCTCAGACTCCGGCTCCGGCTCCGGCTCCGGCTCCATTTTGTGCATCCATTCTAGAATAACAGGTATCAAAATAGAGGCTTTCGGCTGCGGTTCAGAAGTAGATTCTCTGCTTTGAAAAGGAAAACAGAGCTTCAGCTTCACTGAAAAACCACAACCTGTATTTTCAGCACATGGATGACAGAGACGAAGCCTGAGCCGGAGCCGAGGTTTGGAAAAGGCCCCATGTTTGCACTTCATTGCAGTATGAGGGCGCTATTCATATTTCAGTGTGTATTATTGATGATTAAGAAAAAAGGTCACAAAGAAAACAGAATCCGTGAAACATTGATGATGAATGATGAAAGTACACCGCGCAAGATCTGTAAACTGTCAGTGCCAAAATGTAGTGGTTTTGTTTTAGCTTATTTAAAAAACTACGTTGTAGATGTAATACTTGGCTTTTTGTTTCATGTTCTTAATAGTAAAAGCTGATATTTAAGAAACAAATTGATAAGATGTTATATAAAGCGCTTATACAGGGTTTCCTCCCCAAAACGTAACACTTTGTGTCGAGAACTATTATATGAAAATTTATCTAACTGTTCATCACTTCAAGATTCAGATATGTGATACAGCCATGTCTTGGCTATCACCATGTAGAATTTGAGCACAATTGGACTAAAATTGAGTGAAAAAATTAAGACTGAATTACCCAACTTCAAAACCCGATTTTCATCTTTCTTTCATACATGTGTGTATTGACCACTTTGCGCGTTATCTTTCAATTGGTCATATTTTCGCCAATTTTAGCCCAAATATGCTGAAATTCTACATGGTGATAGCCAAGACATGGCTGTTTCACATATCCGAATCTTGAAGCGATAAACAGTTTAATTTTAATATAATGGGTCCCGACAAGGCGTTGCATTTTTTTTCTGGGACACCCTTTATAGCCATGAAAGACGAGGGAATCTGAACAATATACATGATATATGCATCAATTTATGTTTGTAGCCAAATCAAGTATGCAACCTGTTCACTTTACATGCAGCATAGGCCTACTACATATTTTTACAGGTCACTGCTTAAAGATCAGATAAGTACAAAATAAATCAAACTTTAACAGATGTTGTCTGCTCTTAAAGAGGTTGTGAAGTTTTGTTTTCATTTCACTTCAAACTTAGGCCATAATGTTGTGTTTTGAAGTAAATTAGGGAGTCCTGCTATTGCTGTTTTTTTTTTCGATTTTTTCTTGACTTCAAGCTTCAGTTCGGGGACCTGGGTTCGAATCCTGTTTGGGTCAGCATGTGGAGTGTGGGCCCTGCTATACTTGTTCTTTGGTCCAGTTGACTTTCTATATAGGGTAATTTTTTTACAGGATTTGTCAAGTGTTCACACTTGACACTGCAATTGTGCCAATTATTTGGCTATAGGTGCATCTTCAGTCTTTTATTATAAACCGGAGATCATCCGAGGAGAACCTGATGTTTCTTCAATCCTCCAAAATCAGCCAATGTTCTGTTTGATTATTTTGGCGTAACGGACATGACAATCACACAGTTTTCGCCTTATTCAGAGGATCACAATCTGTGCAATGTATGGTCCTGAATGCTGGATCTGAATTGACAGCTACGCTGAACAAACGGGCAAACAAGCCTAGGGGGAGACAGATATGGACAGACAGAAAGATACACGGACGTCGGACAGACAGACGGACGGAAGGTCAAGTGGACAGACAGACACAAATCCTCTACTTTTAGAATGTCACATAATTATCTTGTGAGTCAGGTTGGCGTAGTGGTTCTATCTCCTCACCTTTCACCTCTGTGGACCGGGTTCAAGTCCGGCTCGGTCCACAAGTGGATTGGGTTTTCAGTCGCGACCTGATACTGTGGGTTTTACCCAGAATATTATTCTGGGGTTTTCCTCCCACCTCTAAAACATCATCAAATAACCAAAATGACTGAATTTTAAGTCATTGAAAAGTGAACAAAGAAAAATTGGCTGGGGTCACCACCAACATGGGGCTGGATGGCTCAGTTGGTAGAGCGCCTGTATAGTATTCAGGAGGTCGCCGGTTCGAATCCCGCTCCAGTCAAGTTTTCTTTGTTTACTTTTCAATAAGAACAAGAACAAGAAAGACTGTACTGTGACGAAAAAGAGAAGAAAAAAGGTCTGTTGTGCTACATGCATGACATGTCCTATAAAGCGTCACGTTTTCATGCATTGTTGTCGGCAGTACCCAAATACAAGCTGCCTGTTAAAACTGAGTGCCTCGTGTTAATTATACATTGTTTAGTTTGAATCATGGCATTATTTTCTCCCAATTTCTCTCCATTTGTGTTATGTCACGCAGGAGGCTGAAGTAAACAAGAGCGTCTTGGAGGAGTTGGGACTTACATGATGAGCTGCATCCAGCTAGGGATACCTTGATCATTGGGAACACTGCTACACCGTGCCCAGCCTATAGCGGCTTGCATACCATGGGGGATATCCTAAATCATTCGCAAAAATATTTATAGGGCCTTTACGAAATGAAACTCGAGACTAAGGTTGAGATTAATATTTTGCCACCGCCATTTTTTGTGTGTCCTAAATGAAATGAAGGGCTTGAGATTATGGCGAAGCTGGAGCCTTCGGCTTCGTCATGTGGCACAATCCCTTTGTTTTGTTTTGTGGGCCTCAAATGGCGGTAGGGGAATAAGTCTCAAGCCTAGGGCCAATTTCACTATCTGCTTATGCACCAACAATTGCTTTAAGTACGAAAAACCGTGGTAAATAAAATCAGTGTGCCAGCCAAAACTCCTTGTGAATGTTATGCTCAGCAAACAATGGCTGAATACAAGTCAAAAGCAGTAAACATCACATGAACATTTTGTTGGTAATGCTGTTTAATCAAAGAAGACTTTTCATGCTTAAAAGCAAATTTTGTGCTATAAGCAGCTCTATGAAATTGACCCCTTGTTTCTAGACTGTAGAGATATTGTTCGTACTTGTCAGTCGGGTCAGTGTTGCGGAACTTGTCGAGTACCGGTAGTTAGGTTTTTTTGTTTTTAGTTGCCATAGGATCTATACATCACTACTTGCGGTCATGGACCTATTGACTGATTTATAGGTGACAATTACATGTATATTACGCATTCTAATAAATTAAGACTTATATAGGCCTTGGCATGTATATTAGTCAAAACTATATGTTCTTCCATTTTAATAGAACTTTACTTTTTCCCGAGAATGAATGATTTTAGGAAAGAAATAGATCCAAGCATAGGAACACGACTGCCCATTCGCTTTCAAGTGCATATTTAAATCTTAATACAATGGACCTAAATTGGCCTGTGAATAACTCAATTAATTACAAGACAAAGGGAGTGTGACGACCGGTTTGTAGAGAATTTACGTAAACATCCCTTGAGACATCAAAACTCCAGTGACAGGCATCAAATCTTGTTCACAGTTGTGAAAGAAAACCAATTCTAATCGTCAATTTCGCTTCTTTTTTTCTTAAATCAAGCATTATGCGAACATTCCTTGAAAAACTGCAAAACTATCTAAATTATTAACTTTAAGGTTTACTGTAAT